>CM062295.1:58262596-58833679 GCA_031216915.1 Pictodentalium vernedei | reverse complement strand
ACTTTTATTGTGCTTGGCCATTTTTCGAGGTCTGACACCCACACGCAACTTGAGGAAAGCTGCAAACACATCTAAACTGAAATGTGGGAAATTCACAGAATGTATCCTTCCCAGAGTAGTGAGAGTACCCAGGACACTGCCATTGGCAGTGTCTGGGTACTCTCACTACTCTAGAATGGCTACATTCTGTGAATTTCTGCAGCAAGAGAGAAATTAATAAAAAAACGAAAAACCTTAGATTACGGGATGTCCACGGTTTCGGTTTCGGTTTTTTAAAAAAACTAAAAACCTCGGTTCGGTTTCGGTTAACCTACAGCTCTAGTAATGGTTTGTGCAAATCGATATTCTGGAGCCACATTTAGGCGGATTATAGACCCCAAAGTACTTAACATCATTGTTAATGGAGTTAACATTAAAAAAACGTTTTTATCCCAAGCCTCTGATCATCACAACATTCTCATATAAACGATTTACAAGTATGTATAATTAAGCTCCTTGGGTCATCTTAAGGGGTAACATCCCCCCTCCCCCCATGCACACACGCGCACACACACATGCATTCTATGTGGGCTAGTAAGTAGTAAAATATTACGAAAACTCTTCCTCAAATCAAAGCAGTTGAAAATGTTATATCTGGTGAGTAATAAACCACAGATTAATTATCTTTATGAAATTCTTAAAACCTTTTGTGAAAAGTCAATGAAGAATTAACATGCTTTGATCAGATGAGGGATTTGTTTTGTTGCAGTTAATACATGAACTTGAAATTTATTGCAGGCAGAAACTGAAGAACAAAAATATGAAAAAATTGAAGAAATGAAGATGTCCACCCCTGTAGAAGAGCTCTGTAAGGTATGGAATACCAGTCATTATCTGCAATAGTACAGTGGAACCCTGTTAATTGAATAACCACTTTACGAATGCAAATTATTCAATAAACAGGAGTATTCAATTAACAGGGATGGTGTCACTTTCTTGTATTCTTAAAACTGGGGAGAGTTGGGGTAATGTCTCAACAGCTTACAAGATTGTTTTTCAATTAACAGGAGTTTACTCTATAACTTATATTCAATTAATAGGTCAACTTTGTACTTGAGGTGTGGAGGTGTGTGGTAAATAGTTTTGTGTTGGGTAATTATATTCATTTAAGTGGGTTATTCAGTTAAGAGATATCCAATAAAGTGGACTCCTCTATATTTGTCAAACATGTTTTACTTTGATCTAAATTTAGCACTTTGAACTAGTAAGAACGTTTTTGGGGTTCAAGGCATAATTTTGTCCCATTTTTGTATTATTATAAGGCAGATGCAGACTGCAGTTATTATTTCATCCTCGCTGTATTTTGACTGACCCACCTCACAGTAAGTGTACACGAAGCGACACTACTCCAGGAAACGAGTATATAAAGGGTTAAGGTTTTATTGAATGACTCTTTACTCACACTTGTTAGATTAAACAATATTTTTATGTCAAAAAATCTCGTTACATGTATATATATCAAAGAACTTGCACAATGAATAACAAATAATAAAAACTAAATAAGTGTACACAATATAACAGAGACAAGAAGAGAGGCACAAAATGTAAGGATGGGATTCGACAGTAAGCTTGAAGCTTTTAAAAGTCGTTTCCCTGATAAAATAAATGATTTGCACCAATGGGAGGCTTTTGTCAATTTTCAGATATTGTTTTGAATGTTTAAACTAAGGTAAAAAAAAAAGTTGGGTCGATCAGGAAAAATAAGACACTCGGGGACGAAGTGCACAAATCATGCTTGATCAGTCGGGAGATGAGAACAATAAATAGCATTACCCTTACACTCAAATAATGGGGAAGTATAGAGAGGAAGACATGTTGGCACGGGGTGGAACATTTACAAATAAACTTTGTATTTTCTTTAAGTTTGTGAAAAGAATAAAATACTGCTTGTACATGGCTGTGTCTTAAGAGCTTGGACGAGATAGGTCGAACCCATATAAATTTTGAGACTTAAAAAAGGACGGTTGTCACTGATGAGATCACTAAGCAAAAGAGGAGCACAAGCAGTTGATTGACTGTACAATTAATAATTAACCCTTGTTACATTTCATACTGGTAAGTTGTATGACTTAAAAGTTTAAAAAGGTATTTTTTAGATTCTTGAAGTTTCATGTTTACAAAGCGTTCCCAAAAGAATAGAGAGACCAAACAAAACACATTCGAGTTGTTATACAGTACGTGGAGAGTGGATTGTAACGAAATCACCCGCGGAGTGGAGTTATCACCCATGCGAGTTATTACTCTTCATCATCTTTTCCTCAATTCCCTTTTCATTAATTCCCATCTTGTCACTCACTAACACAACAAAATTCCCCCTTTTTAATAAAAATATACCCTGAATTATGTAATATATGCTTTGCTATGTTCTTATGTATATACAGTACGTAGAGAGTGTATTATCACTAAATCACCCACAGAGTGGAGATTCCACCCAAGCAATAATTACAAATTTATTGCAAAGCATAGTCAACAAAAGCAAAATTTCAGCCAATGGACCTCCGGGTTTAAAATCCCTGTGTTGATTCTTGTGTTCCCTATGAGCGGGGATGGCAGATTTTAGCATTGTGCTAAATTGGTAATATTCTCAAAATCTTCTTCCGAACCAGCAGTCAGAAGCCCTAATTTTAACTGCAAAAGAGGAATATTTTTTTAAATCTTGAGAACCACCATTCAGAATGTTTTGATACTTACAGTACGTGGAGAGTGTATTATCACTAAATCACCCGAAGAGTGGAAATTCCACCCAAACAATAATTGCAAATTTGTTGCAAAGCCAAATCAGCACAAGCGTTTCAGCCAATGGACCTCCGGGTTAAACCCGGAGGTCCATTGGCTGAAACATTGCTTGTGTTTTTTGTCGATATGTACACAATTTGAAACTTATAGTTTGGGTGATATCTCCACTCTGCTGGTGATTTAGTTACAATCCACTCTCCACGTACTGCACGGCAGTATCTGTATCGTCTTTGTCAAGTAGGAATTCCACCAGACATTGTGCTTGGTCCTAGACACAGAACTGAAAAGTCAAAAGTTTTTTAAGTTATCCCCATGAGAGTCGATATCGAGGCTATAGCACCAAATCACTTTGCTCTAACTGCTCTGCCCCAATATCAACTGAGCCAACAACAATCCGTCCAAAAGTTGGAGTAAAGTTAACTTCACCAGTGTGTTAGTTCATATTTAGAAACTTCCTCGACCAGTTATCAAAAAAAGACAATTACTGATTTTTTAGAATTGTTTTAATGGTGTTTAATAATTGCCTACTTAGCATCTGTATTTATTGTGAGATTTAACCATGGATTGTTTGCCTTAACAGTTGATACACAGGTGGAACAGATTACTGTTATATTGATCTACAGGCCTGATATGTTAACCCTCTTTCCGGGACTTGAACATTGTTACCAGGATCTAGGACAAATATCCATTTGGGGTTATTTTGGGCCTTCAGAATTGTTGTGATTCCAATACTTGCGAAGGGAATATTCTATTAGATGAGGCACAGAACCGACAGAAATGAACAGCAGTTTTACTCCAATTGGAAAATTTATTTATTTTGAGCCTACTGTGATTAGTCGTCACATGGTCTCAGGATGATTTAGTGATAGTCATTTGCAGGATTTGCGTTTTGAAAAAATGGTCGAGGCCTGAAGTAAGTCCACGAGATTTGAAGGTCGGGGCCTACTCGAGGCTGATTTTTAAACATGCCTTTATAGTTTAGTTTTGTTTTAAATTTTTGTCGGGGCTGAAAAAACAGCCTAGGCAGAAGCACTCTCGGGGCTGATCTCGGGGCCAGGGCTGAACAGTCCCGATAAAATGCAAACCCTGCATCTGCTTACAAACAACATTCGCCATCGCACAGAACTTTATTCCTGAAATTCATGCGATTTCCCTGAAAATTAACGTCATTTTCCAAGAAAATGTTTTTTGGGGGTCAGCATGTCTGCAATGGGCCAAGCTTTCAAATAGAAGAACAGCAAATTCAGGCAGCTGCATCTTCCATTAATTGAGATTCCTAATATTAACACTTGAAGGTTATTTCAGAATTCCCCCGTCTCAACACAGGTGCCCTTAACATGCCATCATAAGGAGATCCTGCTGAAAACAGACAAATTACTTAAGCAGTGGTTTCTAGTCAAGTCTTGGCTGCCTTAATAGGCAGCCAAGACTTAACTAGAAATCACTGCTAAGCCATTAGTCTTATAGAGACTGTGGAATGACGAGAATTCAAGACACTTGGCCAGGCCCCTTAAGGGTTAAAAACTCGGACAATACACCAATTCTGCAAGATATGTTTATTAATTATCATTGTAAACTTAGAACTACAGAATCGTTGCACTTTTTTAATTGATGATTAACATAGTATAATTCACGAAGAGATGTGAGAAGCTTTTTTCTTCTTACATGTTAATTATTGTAAATGGTGGATAAATTAAAAAGACCAACTGTTTACCAAGCAATTATAACATTTTTAAAATGTTGCCGCAAAAGTTTCCGTTTAGTGTGTACTGTTTGTGTTTTCATCGTCTAAACCCCAGATAAATATTTTGTTTCATCCAAAAATTCATTGCCACAAATCTTATCGTCAGTTGTGTTTTACGTCTATTTTCTCATCATAAAACACTTTTTTATGTTTTGGTACTTCACCAGCATTTGTTCACTGTACTGTACAAACATATGTCACCACTGTCTCATGTTTAGAAACAACGGTTGGTTTGTCAAGTTGTAGATGTGTTTTTCCCTTTAACTCTTTCGCTGCCACTCTCGCTTAAATACAAAGCTCAGGGCCAATGCCACAATCGCATTATGTCACTTACATATGTGTCGATGGTGAACTGCTTTCTTTGGGAAGCAACTCTATTATTTTCTGGTGTCTTTCTTTCCGTGTGTGATGTGTGTGCATTCCGCTTTTGGAAACTGGTGATTTTGGGCTAAAAGAGCCAAAAAGAAGTCCAGTCCAGGCCATGCCAGAGGACATCAGTCAAGGTCAAATCATTCATCCATGCTAAAGTGAGATATTTTCTCGAGAACATAACTTGCGTTTTAAAGTTTTCCACATGCATTGTTTCAAAAATGTCTTCTCGCACGCATAAAATTGACCCCGGAGGAAGCTTTTGTCTGTATTGTTCATGACTCAGACTGTGATGATCTCAGCAATAAAAAACCCAGATGAGGATGATGAGAATAATGATGATGATGATGATGATGATGATGATGATGATGATGATGATGATGATGATGATGATGATGATGGGCCCTCTTTTGCGCAGTCAGGGGGAAGGCTAAGGTTGGTAGCTGGGGAAAGTAGTCAGGACAATGCGCTGGAGGTCGATTCTGCATTAGAGTGGGAGACACATCCTGAATGTGACCCTTTTGAAAGTTGTTGGTTACCCCAGCGTGCTTGTCACCCTAGTGTGCTGGTAAACACCGATGGTCCAGACCCAAACTGATTTCTTCAAGCTGATTTTTCTAGGGAATATCCTCATAACACAATTCCTGTTGTTCTGTGATTGGTGCCAGAAAATGACTAGCTCATAAAGCAGACGTCCAGATGGTTATGGCCTATTGTCCATATATCCCATTGGAAAACACCAAAAATCCCTAAATTCTTGTAAATCAAAGATGGCAACCAGGGTCATATAGCCTATGTGGTGTCAGCAAAGCAGCTATGCATAGGCCATAGCTATATGTAACTACCTGAGAAGTTTCAACAATGTATAGTCCATGTCACTGTGGTACGGGATAAACCGCACATTGCCCATTCAAACCCACAATGCAAGTTCATATAAGTAAAATTCGTAGAACAGGGGGAGGGTATCAAATACATCAATTTTTCACCATCATTGGTCTATGTTAATAACTAAGACATTTCGGACACATTCTAGATGACATTTACCCATTGCTCGTATATAATGCGGCAATAATTGGTGAAAGTCACAAAAGTTTTATAAAATCATGTTACCCATGTGAAGTTAGTACAACGGCTATGTATAGGTCATCGCTCTATGCTGCTACCCGTGAAGTTTCAACTCTCTGCTCCAAGTAATTGGTGAGATATTTGACATTACCCATGTATACCCTAAATACAGGAATATTACCAAAAATGTATGGCACTGGGGAATCTGTTTCTGGTGGCGGCTGGTTGCGAAAGAATTAATTCTATTCTTTTTTATGCCAGCCTTCAACACTGTTATTGGATCAATGTGACTCAGTTAAATTGTGATTCCAGAGTTTTATTGGGAATAAAGCATCAACAGCAGCCCTAATTCTCCCTCACTCATCACAGCATAGGCCTTAAGCAGAGAGCGCATGCGCTGAGCAACATCCATTTTATGTGCGTAAGCGACAACATGTGTTTAGCGAATTTTATGTGATGTGTTTTTCGCAAGATATTGGATGAAATCACCAACATGTCCAAAAGCATTCTTTGGGGAATTCTTCGAATCCCGTTTTGGATAATATTTTCGAAAAATTTTCGCCGATTGAGTCGGATAAGTATGTATCCGCAAGGGGGCGCGGTGGCTCAGTTGGTAGAGGGGCAGGCTGCAAGCCGAGAGGTTCTCGGTTCGAATCCCACCTGCGGCAACCGCGTTGTGTCCTTGGGCAAGACACTTCACCCCGATTGCCTAAATGGGGGTACGATGACGCTGTGTACTGAGGCGTACTACACGTCGATGGTGCGCATGTCTTCAACCAATCTAACCCTGCCTGTGCTGCGGTGCAGAGTTCAGAGTTACGATGTTGGAGAGCTGACAGCTGCTCGTCATTGCTCGGTGGTTCTCTCCGGGTACTCTGGCTTCCTCCACCCGTAAAACTGTCACGGTCACGATTAGCCATTGTGCATAAGTGTGTGACCTTAAACACCAATAAATAAATAAATCCGCAAAGTCCAAGAAATCGTCCACGTCTGTAGGGAATGGCGATCCGAAAGGGAAATCGCCTGCCTTGGTGACCGGTGCCGATCCGAAGGGGAAATCGCCTGCCTTGGAGACCGGTGACCATCCGAAGGGGAAAGGCAAGAAACCCGCACGAAGACTAATGATAAGCAGGTTTTGGAAAAGCCAGATGATTTAGATTCGGCGAGTGTAACACATCAAGAATTGAACATTTTGACGAAATCTGTTTCTTCACTGCAGCAGACTGTGGCTGCTATTCTACGTTTCAGTGATGGGCAATCACAGCAAGACGATCCCGGGGACATCGTTGAAAATGTCGATGCCGAGATTTATGATTATGCGGGGACCTCATGAAATTTTTCGGTGCTAGAAAAACTTAGAAAGGCAGCTAATCTGTCCGAAACTGATGGATCAGAAATAAATTCAAATTTGTCTAATGTGGTCGCAGAATTACTGTCCAATGCTATGGCGAAGGACACTCGAGATTCTGTTTCACAAAAAGTCTTATACCAACAAATTGTTTTCGGCTGGAGGTGGTTCGGGTTAACCAGGACATTTTTGATGTAGTCTCTAGAGAGATAACCACTAAAGACGTCATGTTTCAACAAGTTGAAAAGTCGTTATTAAAGAGACTTACATGTATCGTGACTCCTACACTCATTCGCTGAAAACTCGACAGAATGGGACGAAGTGCCAGTACCCTCCCAGGAGGACACACTCGAAAAACCTTCTGATGCTGTGAGCCTAATTGCCGATGCATCGCATGAGCTGGATTTGCACCGCTTTGCTTTCAAACCAGAACTCAAAACTAGTTTAAATCGTTATGCAACGGGGCTAGTTGGAAACTTTTTTTGTAATGAGGCCTTTGTGAAGCAAGTTAAGGACTTGACTGAGGCCAACCTTATAATTGGCAAAGCTGTGTGGCCAAAGAAAAATTCTACCAAAGCCCGGTTTGAACCTTATAATAAACTCGGGCCAGGCAGAGAGGGACAGTCGAGGTCATTTTTAGCATACCGATCTCCCCTAACGGGAATGTATCGATCAACACACTCAGAAAATTCAGTACCTCGCTCCAACAGGATTCAAAAGGAAACGAGAAATTGTGTAAGTGATAGCTGTACTGAGGGCAATTCTTTAATTTGGTTGAAGGTTGTGAGATTGATTTTATCAGTGAGACTTTCCAATTTTCATAACCTGAACAAAAAAAGCTTTTAGCCAACGAACAATAGGCTATAAAAGATCATATTGACTCCTTCTTGGCAAAAGGTATAATTGTGGAGTGCTCTCGGGAAAAGGGAGATTTTATTTCCAATATTTTCCTCCCGTCCAAAACGGAATGGAAAACTTCAAATGATTTTAAATTTGAAGAAACTTATTGTCAAATATGAACATTTAAAGATGCAAACTGTTGCTTTTTCCCATGCGAATGTGAAAGCATCTACTCACAGAGCACCTGGATCAGGTTGCCATGATACATACGCTGTAAACTGATAATTTTGAAAAGAGGCAAATAAAGCCATATCTGGTTGTCCCCAGTTTTTAACAATCTGTTGGAGCAGTAGCTGCCACGCTATTGGATCATGTTCTTGACCGAATGAAGATGCTGCAACATAACTGGCTCATGGCAAGTTTGGAGCTTTCTCATGCATAATATTCAGTTCGAATGTCAAAGGAATACCAAAAATCTTTGAAGTTGAAGTACAATGACAAATTGTGTGTGCTGCCCATTGGGCTTGGCCTCGGCCCCTCTGCTCTTCACAAACTTACTGACACCTGTGTTTGCCCACCTTAGATATCAGGGCTTTCTATCCATTGATTATCTGTATGATGTGTTTCTGACAGCTTCATCTGAAGATTTATACTTGCAGAACATAAATTATACCAGCCAGTTAATAACTTCATTGGATTTTGCAATGTCACTGTAAAAATCGATCACTAAACCTTCGACACTCTTGAACATTTGGGTTTTATTTTGAATTCATGTGATATGACCGTTACCATTACAGACGAGAAATTCCAAAGTCCTCAGGTGCTTTGTCTGGATGCACTTGCAAGTCCAGTTATTTCAATTCGGGCAGCAGCGCGTTTGGTCGGTGTGATGGCGTCCCTATGCCCTGGGGTTCAGTACGGACCTTTACATCATTGACAGGTCGGGATTGAGAAAAACTTAGCAGCCACTACAGGGAATTTTGATAAAGCTATGACACTTTCCAGCAAATCAAAGGTCAAGATTGTTTGGTGGCAAAAGAATGCCAAGTTTTAAAAAAATGTTATTACACACCCAATCCCCACTAGCATTCTCCAGACAGATGCAGCAAAATCTGCCTGGGAGGGGGAGGGGGGGGGGGGTCAGTGGTCGGCGGCATTACCACCGGGGGCAGATGGACACCATTTGAGTCCACCAAGCATTTCAACTGGCTCGAATTGAGAACTTGTTTTTCGGCTCTTCAATCATTATGTTCTTCACTTCGTGATATTCATATCCAGGTTCAGATGGATAGTACCACAGCTGTTACCTTTGTTAATAACACAGTGATCTTACCACAGCTGTTACCTATGTTAATAACACGGGGGAAACTCACTCAGTGGCCTGCAGCGATCTTACCATAGCTGTTACCTATGTTAATAATACGGGGGAACTAACTCAGTGGCCTGCAGTGATCTTACCACAGCTGTTACTTATGTTAAAAACTCGGGGGAACTCACTCAGTGGCCTGCAGTGATCTTACCACATCTGTTCCCTATGTTAATAACACAGGGGAATTCACTCAGTGGCTTGCAGTGATCTTACCACAGCTGTTGCCTATGTTAATAACACTGGGCAACTCACTCAGTGGCCTGCAGTGATCTTACCACAGCTGTTACCTATGTTCATAACACGAGGGAACTCACTCAGTGGCCTGCAGTGATCTTACCACAGCTGTTACCTATGTTAATAACACGAGGGAAACTCACTCAGTGGCCTGCAGTGATCTTACCATAGCTCTTACCCATGTTAATAATACGGGGGAACTAACTCAGTTGCCTGCAGTGATCTTACCACAGCTGTTACATATGTTAAAAACACGGGGGAACTCACTCAGTGGCCTGCAGTGATCTTACCACATCTGTTCCCTATGTTAATAACACAGGGGAATTCACTTAGTGGCTTGCAGTGATCTTACCACAGCTGTAAACTATATTAATACTGGGCAACTCACTCAGTGGCCTGCAGTGATCTTACCACAGCTGTTACCTATGTTCATAACACGAGGGAACTCACTCAGTGGCCTGCAGTGATCTTACCACATCTGTTCCCTATGTTACTAACATAGGGGAACTCACTCATTGGCCTGCAGTGACCTTACCTCAGCTGTTACCTATGTTAATAACATGGGGAAACTCATTCAGTAGCCTGAAGTGATCTTACCACAGCTGTTACCTAAGTTAATAACACGTTAGAACTCACTCAGTGACCTGCGGTGATCTCAACTGTTACCCATGTTAACAACATAGGGGAAGTCACCCGGTGACATGCAGTGATCTTACCACAGCTGTTGTGACATGCAGTGATCTTACCACAGCTGTTACCTATATTAATAACACGGGGGAACTCACTCAGTGGCCTGCAGTGATCCTACCACAGCTGTTACCTATGTTATTAACACGACCGAACTCACTCAGTGGCCTGCAGTGATCTTACCACAGCTGTTACCTATGTTACTAACACGTGAGAACTTACTCAGTGGCTTTCAATGGTCTTACCACAGCTGTTACCTATGTTAGTAACATGGGGGAACTCACTCAGTGGCTTTCAGCGATCTTACCACAGCTGCTACTTATGTTAATAACATGGGGGAACTCACTCAGGGGCCTGCAGTGATCTTACCACAGGTGTTACCTATGTTAATAACATGGGGGGACTCACTCAATGGCCTGCAGTGATCTTACCACAGCTGTTAACCCTTTACCCAACGTAACGGCCAAAACCGGCCAGCGCTATTCTCAAAAATCGCCAATTAATTTTCATTATTTTTTCATTTTTTGTCTCAAAAACATAGGTTATGACCCCTCGTTGGAACGAGCTCGTCGAGCTCGTTCCAACGAGGGGTCATAACCTATGTTTTTGAGACAAAAAATGAAAAAAATTAGTCATTCAAGAATTATTTTTGCAAGTGTCGTCTGCTTTTCAGGTTAGGTAAAGGGTTAACAATGTTAATAACATGGGGGAACTCACTCAGTGGTTTGCAGTGATCTTACCACAGCTCTTACCTATGTTAATAACATGGGTGAACCCACCCAGTGGCTTGCAGTGATCTTACCACAGCTGTTACCTATGTTAATAACACGTGAGAACAGACTCAGTGGCTTTCAATGGTCTTACCACAGCTGTTACCTATGTTAGTAACAAGGGAGAACTCACTCAGTGGCTTTCAGCGATCTTACTACAGCTGCTACTTATGTTAATAGCATGGGGAAACTCACTCAGGGGCCTGCAGTGATCTTACCACAGGTGTTACCTATGTTAATAACATGGGGGACTCACTCAGTGGCCTGCAGTGATCTTACCAGAGCTGTTAACAATGTTAATAACATGGGGGAACTCACCCAGTGGCTTGCAGTGATCTTACCACGGCTGTTACCAATGTTAATTACACGGGTGAACCCACCCAGTGGTTTGCAGTGATCTTACCACAGCTGTTGCCTATGTTAATAGCATGGGAGAACTCACTCAGAGTGGCTTGCAGTGATCTTATCAAAGCAATATGGGAGATTTCGAAGTTCACAAGGTGGACCTCAAACCTCTCAGTGTTATATAGTATCTGATAGAAAAAGTCAAGAACATGATCGAATAGAGTGGCAGCTACTGCCGGAACTGTTCCAACAGATTGTTAAAAACTGGGGACAACAAGATATGGCTTTATTTGCCTCTTTTCAAAATGATTAGTTTACAGCGTATGTATCATGGCAAGCTGATCCAGGTGCTCTGTGAGTAGATGCTTTCACATTCGCATGGGAAAAAGAATACATGTATGCTTTCCCTCCCTTCAGTGTCATTCGACCACTTTTGTGGAAGGTGAAGGTGGATCTAACTAAACTTCTTTTAGTGGCATAAGTTTGGAAGCCCAAACGTGGTTTCTAGTTTTAAGTTCAGTGTTAATAGATTACCCAGTGCTACTGCAGAGGAAACAACTTCTACAACTCCCATCCAACAGGGAACTAATTCACCCACTATCTCCATATCTTCAGTTGATGGCATGTCTGCTGACAGGAAACAACTCACTCGTTCGAGGAGTTCCATTGCAAACTCAAGACCTTATCACGACCTCGTGACGTACCTCTACACGGAAGCAATATAGAACCTATTTGGCTAAATGGCTTAATTTTGCAGGGCGATAGACTGTCAATTCCTTTTGAACTCCTGTAAAAAAATCTGGATTTTTAGACTGAATTGTTTGAGAATAGACTTCACTACAGTGAGATGGATATGGCACGGTCGGCTCTTTCTGTGGGAGTAGAACTGGAAGGTGCCCAAGAAACACTTGGGACTCATCCACTTATTAAAAGATTTATACGAGGTGTTTTTGTTAAATGTCCCACACTTCCCCGGTACAAGGAAATCTGGGATGTGGATGTCCTTTTATGTTATTTGAAAAGACTTTCACCTGCCAAATGTTTAAGTCTCAAGCAGTTAATTTTCAATGTGGTTGCCTTATGTATGTTTATTTCGGATGCCAATCTATTCATTTAATGAACATAAAGAGTATGGTGCCTGTTTTATATGGATTCATTGTTAAAACAGTCTAAATCTGGTAAAACTCAAGCGTTTCCAGCTGATAGGAGGTTATGTGTGTTTACTTATACATGTTCCAGGGCATATCCGAACCGGACTGTCAAGTTGAAGCAGCCTACAACAAGTGTATTTTTTATCAGCATCAGTTATTGTCACCCATACCACCCAGTCTGGGAAAGTACTATTGATCGGTGATTACGAACTATAATGGCACCTGCTGGCATAGAAACTAGTGCTTTCTGATCACACAGTTTTCGATCGGCTTCCACACCATCAGCCTACCGGAAGTCTCTGGATAGCAAGACCATTTTGGACACTGTTGGGTGGTGCAAGGAGTCTACGTTACACAGTATTACAAGAAACACATATGTACCGCCAGTGACATTGGATCATCGGTGCTCACCACCTCGAGGAAATGAGGTAGGTTTTATGTTTCTGTACTTTGATACATGGGGGTTTTCACTGAGAGGTTTGAGGTTCACCTTGTGAACTTCGAAATCTCCACTTATAGCCCATGCCGTAATGAGTGATGGAGAATTCAAAAATTAAACGAAAATATTAGTGAAGTTTGATTCTTATTCTCCCGAACTTATAATATGTAGAGGTATTAAGCGCCCACCCTCAAGACAGTGTTTTGTCTGATTAACCTTTTACCCAATGTAACGGCCAAAACCGGCCAGCGCGGTTCTCAAAAATCGCCAATGAATTTTTATTATTTTTTCATTTTTTGTCTCAAAAACATAGGTTATGACCCCTCATTGGAACGAGCTCGTCGAGCTCGTTCCAACGAGGGGTCATAACCTATGTTTTTGAGACAAAAAATAAAAAAAATTAGTTATTCAAGAATTTTTTTTGCAAGTGTCGTCTGCTTTTCATGTTAGGTAAAGGGTTAATCTGCTCTTGTGTTCCCGCCCTTATCACGTCATAGGACCTTCATGTTGAGCACAAGATCTCACCTCTCTGCTTAATACCTCTGTCTATATCACTAAGGCTAGATTAATTTTTGAATTACTTCTGCATACTGAACAAATTGAGATACTCCATTGTAGCTGAAGTCTATGAGAATTGGTCTTTTAGTTCAGCCCCAAGCTGTCCTCATACACAATCATTGAAATTATTGCCATTCATATTGGCTGTTTACGAGCCCTTGATTCTGAACTTTCTGCCAAATACTTTGAGCAAATTGATAATATCGACCGTTGTCTTATGCAGTGGGAAAAATTATTTTCACAGATGATATGAGACCAGTTTCAAACTCTAGAACAATTACAAAAGGATTAAAATGAGATCCTCTTTGATGGGCAAATTTCCTTCAAGTAGAACTAAAACTGGTTCTAATCTTGTACCTGAGATGGAACCAGCTCTGTTTAAACAGTATTTATTTCAAATCAAATACATTTATAAAGATTAACATTAAATATTAACAGAATTAGACATAAATTGAGGGGGTTTCAATCGTAAGTTTAGAGCTTATACGAGGTTTCTAAAATCATTATTAAGCAAAGGATATATGAACAGTTGGCATATCGAACCAGTTTTGGTTCTATATAGAATCAAAACTGGTTCAATATGCCAATTGTTCATATCTCCTTTGTTTCAAAATGTTTGGCGACTGCGTTGAATAAGCTCCAAGTTTAGTGCTGAATCTACTTCAGTTCATGTAATATTCTTGTAACCCGGGGTGATCTCTACGAATTAATAAATTAGGAGTTCAGGGTCCAATAACACTAATCCCATGTATCCAACAATCTCTTTATTTACATGGTTATCAAAACCTATACAATAAATGTACAACAAGCATGAGTTTTCAGAATATTGCACATAATAATAAAATGACAATGTGAAAGGAATCGATATGTATCGAAATATAAATATGAATTGCAGAACACGACCAAATCGAAAATCAATCCATATGCAGTAGAAATGGAAACTCACCAGATATGCACAGTATATAAATTTTACAAATCTTTGCAGATAAGTAAATACTTTAAATAAGAATACTTTCTGGACAATCAGTTGTAGAGCTGACAGACGCAAAAACGGTTATGACAAGGAGTGTTAATTAGGTGGGAAATGGTGAGTGCTCCTTCACAAAATCATGCACATGCAGTGAACTGTCGTGAGGTAGTTGGTCATTGGCTAAACATCACTGCAGATATGTTTAACCCATGGCCAAACAGTGCAAATTACTCACCCATAGCTGTAATTGAATAAATAATTAATTAATAAGAATAATTAATACATATATATTTCACAATATATATGGACAGCTCTGGTTACATATTCCCTCCCATCGAGGAAATTGTCTCCTGACAATTGCAAACCACACCATGTTCCCTACAATGCTGAAAGAAATTAGAACACCTACAAAAACATATAATAATTTCATCACAGTGGTGAGGTAAACTTCTGCAATTCTGTTGTCTTATAATCTGAAAACATTTCGTGATAAAATATAATTATCTATTTAAAACTGATAAATGATACATTTAAAATACACAATTTCTTGTAAAATACTGTTGAAACAACACTTTGTTTCAGCTCTACTTCCAATATTTTTTTTTCAAGGCTGCAAATGAAAGAACTATTTACACAAAAATTTCATCTGCAGGCTGCGATTCAGCAGTTTGGGAATAAACCCACTGTCCAAATCGATCAGGATGCTTCCGTGCTCTTTGTGATCTTCTAGGCTGTATTTCTGTATTCTCGGCACCATTATTATGATCATCAGCACCCTCTGAGGTGGCCACAATATCTGGTTCTCTTGTTTCGTAGTGCCCAGTATCTTGCAGTGGCGGAGTTACTGGTGCGGCTTCACTTGGAGAATGAGAAACAGAGGCTGTCTGTGGCTGTCTTTGCTGAGGTATTATATATCTCAAGTACTGACCAGAGTTCTCTGAGGTGATGGATTCACTTGAACTTGATTCAGAAGACTCTTTTCTGTCACGACCACAAACTTGCTGTCTAGGATCCATTTTGCAGTGTCCATTCCCCACAGGGGTTTCAGATGGTAGAGCATTAAATGTCAACAGCCTATTCCGATGCAAGGTGCGAAACCGCCCCTTACCTTCCTCTGGCTTTATTCTGTACACCGGAATATTACTGTTTGGTATTTCAGTTACCAAATAAACTGCCTGCTCCCACCTGTCAGCAAGTTTGTGTTTGCCATCAAAGGTGACCTTTCTTACCAACACTCGATCACCAATTTCAAGCTTTGGCACTTGAATCCTGAACCTCTGGTCGTAGTTTCTTTTATTCTGCTGGGCACTTCTTGAACTGGCTTCAGCAGCTGCTTTATAAGCAAATTCCATACGACTTTGTAATTTCTTGGCATAGTTATTTTTCCTGGTTCTTTGGTCATTTCCTGGAGCTATACCAAGAAATGCATCTACGGATAGCCGTGGGTGCCAACCAAACATGAGATAGTGTGGTAAAAATCCAGTTGCAGCATTACGTGTAGCATTATACGCCTGGACCATTGGTGCAACATATGACTTCCAGTCTGACTTCTTGTGTTCATCCACGGTTGCCAACATCTTTATCAAAGTTTGGTTAAACCTTTCATCTGATCCATTTCTCATAGGATGGTACGGTGTTGTATGTGTTTTCTGAACCTGAGCAATTTTACAGAGTTCCTTTATTACACGACTTTCAAGGTTTTGACTCTGGTCACTGTGAAGTCACTCAGGAAAACTGTAGAATGCAATAAAATTCTCATATAGAGTCTTGGCTGTGGTATGAGCTGTCTGATTGTGACAAGGAAATGCTTGTGCATAATGTGTAAAGTGATCAGTGATCACAAGTACATTCTCATAACCAACCTTTGACTGCTCCAGGCTCAGAAAATCCATACACACCAATTCCATAGGTCTACTAGTTTCAATAGGAACTAGTTTGGCAGCAGGTCTGACTGGAGTTTTCCGTCGAATACATCTACCACAGTGGTCGACTTTGTGCATAACATCTCTCTCCATACCAGGCCAGAAGAAATGTTGCTTTGCTAACCAAAGTGTTTTTTCCTTCCCCTGGTGACCAACATCATCATGCACACCCTTCAATGCCAGCTGATGGAATGATTCTGGTAGAACAAGCTGTTGAATCGGTTCACCATCAAGAGAAGAAGTTCTATAGAGAATGCCAGATTTGAGTGATAATTTTGTATACTCCCTCAAGTACTTCTCTACCTCTGGCAATTCCCTGCTGGGAAGAGAACTGCTTCTAATGATGTGAACAACTCTTGATATAGTAGGATCTTTTTCTTGTTCATTCTTCCAATTCACTCTATTCCAAGTATCAAATGAAACAGATGCCCCACCGTCCAAATGGGAACTGTGTCTGAAGATAAACTGTCTACAAATAGAACAGAAGCTGTTACTGCTTCACAAACAGCCTTTACAACGTCAGCAAACATTTGTGGTCTACAAGACAAACCATCAGCATCATTATTTTGCTTGCCAGCTCTATACTGTAGAGTAAAATGGTAGTCTGCTAAAGAAGCAACCCAGCGATGGCTAGTGGCATCAAGTTTAGCTTTTCCCAAAATGTATGTCAGTGGGTTGTTATCAGTAATCACCTGGAAGTTGTTTCCATACAGATAATCGTGAAACTTATCTGTCACAGCCCATTTGAGTGCCAAAAACTCCAACTTATATGCAGGATAATTCCCTTCACTAGGTCTGAGACCACGACTCGCATAAGCAATCACTCTGTCAAGACCATTTTGATTTTGGTACAACACTGCACCAAGACCTGATGCACTTGCATCAGTGTGTAATGTAAATGGAAGATTATAGTCAGCATAAGCCAAGATTGGTGGCTGCAGCAGCTTGGCTTTCACACTCTTGAAGGCTTCTTCCTGTAAGTCTTCCCATATCCACTCATTTTTTACACAATTACTATTCTTTTGTTTGTTATTGGATTTCTTCTTGGATTGAGAATTACCATGTCTTTTTAGTAAATTATTCAAAGGCTCCACAATCTTGGAATAATTCATAATGAAACGTCTGTAGTAACCAGCGAATCCTAAAAATTGACGTAATTGTTTAACTTTTCTTGGTCTTGGCCAATCCCTGACAGCTGCAACTTTATCGGGATCAGTAGAAATACCTTCTGATGAAACAATACGACCAAGATATGTTACAGATGTCTTAGCTTCAAACCATGTTCTGCAAGCTTTCTCAAATGTACATTGTAAATGGTTAAGATGCTCATCAAAAGTCTTTGAAAAAACTAAATTATCATCCAAAATATCATCCAAAAATATTAAACACTCCCTAAAGTGAGATTTTCCCATACATTTCTCCATTAGTCGCTGAAATGTTGCCGGCGCATTCGTTAAACCAAAGCCCATGCGATTACATTCGTAGAATCCCAGATTGCCAACGGAGAAAGCAGTTTTAGGTTTGTCAGCCTCTTCCACCTCTACTTGCCAGTAGCCTGATCTAAGATCAAGTTTTGAGAACAATTTCGATCCACTGAGTGCCTCTACAACATCATCAAACCTCGGCAGCATATAGCTGTCTTTCCGCGTCTTAGAATTAAGCATCCGATAATCTATACAGAATCGGAGAGAGCCATCATTCTTCCGAACAAGTACAATATTTGATGAATATGGACTTTTTGATTCTCTTATAACACTGGCATCTAACATTTCTTTTATATACGATGACGCACTTCATCATATATCCCAGGTGGAATTTTTCTGTAGGGTTGTTTAAATGGCCTGTCATCCTCAAGCTCTATTTGATGTTTGACAGTATCTGTATGTCCCAAGTCTAAAAGACTTGTAGAAAAAACATGTTTCCAATTATGTAGTAAGTTTTTCACTTCCGATGATTGATCGTCACTTAATATATCTGAAGTAAAATTAGCAGCAGGGTGTTCAGCTGGGCTTACACCCTCCTGGATGTTTACCATGAAATTCGGATTTGATGCCAAATCATCAACAACTTTAACTTCAGATATTTTACAAATATCTTCTCGTGGTTTTATGACCACCTGCTTTGCAAAAATATTGCAAATCTTCACTAGATTCCTCAGATTCCTAGATGAATGGTTTATTTTAACCACTCTCAGACAAACCATAAAACGAGGACCATCTTCCAAGTTTTCAGTGACTATATCATTGATACCAGCATCAATATTTCTAGCCATTCCCTTTACAATTGCAGACTGATAGGGTGCAATCTTCAGAGGCCTCTTATTAAGAGATTTTAATCTGTAAATGCTATTACTAATAACACTCATGGCTATTTTCCATTCCTTAGGTACAGTGGTGTTGTCTAGTTCTTCATATGCAATTGAAGCATTTCTGAACAACCTAATAACATTTGTTCCAATTATCACTGGACATTTCAAATTAAATTCTGTATCGGGAACAACCAGTATTGGAACATTCATTACATCCTTCAAGAATGAGACACTAATGGAACACTCAATGTAGCCCAAATAATTCAAACTGGATCCATCAGCAACTGACACTGTCAAACCCAACTCATCGAGAGAGTGCAGTGTTGGTTCACTTGTCAAATTCTTATAACCTGATACTGAAATGGTTGTCACCATTGAACCACTGTCAATCAATGCGTTACATTTTTTTCCATCCACATATATTTCACTCTCATTTGAGGATCCAGCAAGTCTTCTATGTAGTGATTGGCCATTTAAATTCTTGACTTCTGACTGGCCATTGACAGAAGTCGTAGCAGTTAGGGTTTTTTCTTGGGTAATTGTTATGTCTATAACCCTGGTTTCTTCCATGGTGCTTCCCATAATTGTGGTAATTACTTCGAGAAGCACTGCTCGAGCTAGGGTTTACATAACCTTGGTTTTGTCATGCTTCTGTAAAATAGTGTCAAATTTCTCATTTATTTGACCCTGTAATTTCTTTTCAAGAGTTATGAATTTCTCTTCAAACTTTTTACTAAGTACTTTTAATGGGTCATTCTCAATTGATACACTTTGTTGATGAACTTTTTTTGAAGAGCCAGGTAAAGTATTCAAGTTGATTTCTTTGTCCACTTTACGTATTTCTCGAAGTAATTCATCGTAATCTCATAAAGTATCATACTTGTGTCAAGTCTGGCTTTTCAGTTTATCTGAACTCAGAGAAGTCCAGAACATATGTCGCAGAAGTTGATTCTTGAAGTGTTGTTCCAAATATCCACTGTCAATTGCTCTCTGCAGCATTGACTCAAGTTGACATCCAAATGCGGTGACTGATTCATCACTTTTCTGATATGCATTGATGAATTCCTGCATAATCATTTCATTTGTGGCTATTTCCCCAAACAAAATGTCAAGCTTTTTCAAAATGTCATCCACAGTAGCCATTTCTCCAAGTGGTAACAGCATACTTCTGGCTGTTCCCCTGAGAGACTTCCTAATTGCTCTCAATAAAATATTTGTTGACATTTCAGGATCATTTGAAAGACACTGGACTTCAAATCGCCACTCCCGATATGAAACATCACCCTTCTGTGGTGGATCATCACCAGAAAATTGTGGAATATTTGGTGTATTATGTGGTGTTGTAATAATTTGTGACCTGTTGAAATCAGGTATTGGTGTCTGCACAACAGCAGAAGTTGTAAACTTTGGTTTGGCACCAATGCCACCTACTCCACCTTTCCATGTATACAAACTTTCACCTTTAGGTATACTTATAGCCTGAGGTCTAGTGATTTCAGGAGATTGTGGCTTATGGTCACTAGCTAAGGAAATGCTATATTTTCCTGTGGCCTTCAATGCCTTAAGCATGTCTTCTTCAGACTTGGAAGCCATTTTACAATGTTCTAGCAGTCGTATGTTAACAACTGAATCTATAATATTTAAATATAAGGATATAGTTTTTCTAAATTCTCTAACTTGTATGATTATACACACAATGTATATGGTGGTCACACTTCTGACTTAGTACATTTTACATAAGGGTCACACCTAGTACATGTTTAGTAAAGACACTTTAGGTATGAGTGTCAACACAGCAATCAAGATTACATGTAAATGGTTACACACAAGTACAGCTACATTACTGCATAGTCACAAACAAGTACAGTACGTGGAGAGTGGATTGTAACTAAATCACCCATGGAGAGGAGTTATCACCCAAACTATAACTTTCAAACTTTGTATATACTGACTAAAAACACAAGCAATGTTTCAGCCAATGGACCTCCGGGTTTAACCCGGAGGTCCATTGGCTGAAACTTTGCTGCTGCTTATTATGCTTTGCAACAAATTTGCAATTATTGCTTGGGGTGAATCTCCACTCTGTGGGTGATTTAGTGATAATACACTCTCCACGTACTGTATATGCAACAACCAAATGGTCACAAACATGTGTATGTTTAACTGGTCACACAAAAAATGAACTTTAGTTCAACAAAATTTTCCATCACCTGTTTCAAAATAATTGAAGAGAATTTTCAAGTTGAGTGTCACTTATTGTAGCTAAAACCACAATAACCATTTGTCACTTGGCATACGATGGTTAATATTCACCAGCTGGAACTGGAAGGGTCACATATACTTATTGCCAGTGTGGGGGCAATATTTCAACTGAAATAGGCAATAAATGCTGAGTTGCGGTCACCGGGTATTAACAGTCTATACGACTGTGGCTTAAACAAATATGGCAATACCCACAAAATAACGGCTTAGTGGCACTAACAGAACTATGAACTCAAAATTATTCAATTATTCATTATTGTGTTAGCAGACACGTCATGTAAACAATAACAAACTGTTATTGTTACATCTAGGTGAGAAGAGAAAACAAAACTGTGATAGGTCTTATCTACCTTGGTAGAGAATCACTATCAGTCTGTTACAAGGAAATGGTTAATTATTCAACGCCGGTACTTTACATAATTCAATTCACAATGTGATTATGTCACTGTCGTAGGTAAATAAATCTTTGATCAGGTGACCTAGATCAAATCATTACTGCCCTTCGAGAACTAACAACTGTACAGTTAGTGAGAAATGAGCTGGCAATTTTCTCACATTGACTGCGTATTCTTTAGATAATTATATTAATATTACCTATTCCAATCCTAATCCAATCCAAGAGATAAACAATGAAACTAACAATCCATAAAGAAATCCAAAGTCCGAGAATAAGTTTAGAATACACTAAAGTTCTAAAAAAATAAATTACACAGTCACTGAAGCGTCGAGCTGCACGGTAATCCACTGGAGAAATTCATGATTGAAGGTGAAGTATTTATAATCCGTTTCAGAAATGTTGATCACAGAACAGTTCAGTTGATTTCACGATCGGTTGAAAATCATCTGCACGGTGCGACGAATTGTAGATAGGCCTATATATATTTCGCGCACAGTTTATTCACCGGTGAAAGTTGAATAACATAATTTATCTAGCTATATATATATATATATATATATATATATATATATATTAACACTGAAGGTACGAGGGGTACCTGTCACAGTTTACTCTTCACGTCGACGGAACAAGACGATTCCAGCAAATAGTTGGTATCAGGAACATCGACGAATGAGTCCTGTAGAATGCATTTTACATCTCTGAAACAAGTTGCAGTATCTGGTATAGTGTTGATGAGTTGGGCGCCATTTGTAACCCGGGGTGATCTCTACGAATTAATAAATTAGGAGTTCAGGGTCCAATAACACTAATCACATGTATCCAACAATCTCTTTATTTACATGGTTATTAAAACCTATAAAGTAAATATGCAACAAGCATGAGTTTTCAGAATATTGCACATAATAATAAAATGACAGAATGTGAAAGGAATCGATATGTATCGAAATATAAATATGAATTGCCGAACACGACCAAATCGAAAATCGACCCATATGGACCCCACTCGAAGGTGGAGAGTGGGTGAGTTCTGCATTCCGGAAGGGAGCAGCAAACTTCTCAGTGTGGGAGAGACAGGTGATTACGAGTATTTGGGGGTAAATATGAACATTACAGGAAGAGGCATCTACCGGAACCACACAAATAAATTGATCCTGAAGGGGAAGCGAATCCTTAACCAAATGAAACTTATAGCGAGAAACAGTTTCAATAAGGTTTTCGTGGGGAAAACTATTTGGGAAATGGTGGGGCTGCCAAGTATAACATACGGTACGGAAGTGGTACCCCTAAACCAGATGGCCGTAAAGAGCTTGGAAATCCTGCAGAACGATGCAGGCCGATGGATGACGGGGTCGAGTAATGCCGCAGCGCTAGAAGCAATCAGGGGTGAGCTTGGGTGGATGAGGATCAAGGACAGGATAGACCTGTTGAAGCTCGGTTATCTTAATTATTTGGAAAATCTCCCCGACAGCCGATGGTGTAAAGTAATGTTCCTGAAAATTTTCAACTCAAATATCAAAACGGGGTGGTTGGTCCAAGTGAGGGAGCTAGTAGAGAACTACTCATTGGAGATGTCGGACCTGGACGTTGGGGCAAACCCGGGTAAAAAAATCGTCAGAGAAAGGGTCATGGAGGATTGTAACCGTAATTGGCGAGAGGGGGTCAAATCAAAGAGGTCTTTGGGTGGCCTGCGTGATAAAGAGAAGCCAGGTTTTGAAGAGTACCTTGATGGCACCTTTGGGGGGTCACTGTTGTTCAAGCTGAGGTCGCGATCCCTGGAGCTGAGGGGAAAAATTGGAAAAACAGTGAAAAGGAGTGCCAGATGTGTAACGTGGGCGTGGTGGAGACCCTGGAACACTTTCTTATAGAATGCCCAAAGTATCAGTCTAAAAGAATGAGATTCACTGGGAGTATAATGGGGAAGTGGGATGGGAGAATGAAGGACATGTGGTTAGGGGAAGACTCAAAGGAGAGGGTTAATATGCTAATCGGAGAGATTGGGAAGAATGGGACAAGGGATATCATCAAGCAGTTCGTCTCCGAGTGTTGGGAGGAGGGGAGAAGCGTGGGAATAGGGAGGCGGTTGGGAGTACAGGGGTAACCATGGCCTTCTCGTCCGAGAACCGCGACAAATCAGCGGCTGGCCAAAGTGTTATTATTATGCAGTGGAAATGGAAACTCACCAGATATGCACAGTATATGAATTTTACAAATCATCGCAGATAAGTAAATACTTTAAATAAGAATACTTTCTGGACAATCAGTTGTAGAGCTGACAGACGCAAAAACGGTTATGACAAGGAGTGTTAGTTAGGTGGGAAATGGTGAGTGCTCGTTCACAAAATCATGCACATGCAGTGAACTGTCATGAGGTAGTTGGTCATTGGCTAAACATCACTGCAGATATGTTTAACCCATGGCCAAACAGTGCAAATTACTCACCCATAGATGTAATTGAATAAATAATTAATTAATAAGAATAATTAATACATATATATTTCACAATATATATGGACAACTCTGGTTACATTCTGTTAAAATTGAATGCCAATCTTGGTAAATTTATTTGATTTGAAATAAATACTGTTTAAACAGAGCTAGTTCCATCTCAGGAACAAGATTAGAACCAGTTTTGGTTCTAAAGAGAACCTATATATTTTGCAGTGAAGAGCAAAAAATGTCTTATTGTAAAGTGCTGTTTTTGGACTCAGTAGACAATAAACTGAAGGATATTGCTTTCCATTCATAAAAGCATGTAGTGTGAGTAAGTGAAAACAAAAATCACAAATAAACAAAATCAAGAACAGGATGGAATAGCATAGCATGCCCCCAGATAATTAATAATCTTGGCTGTCCATCCTAACTATAAAATTCTAGCTTCACCACTGAACTGGAAAATAATTACAAGTTTATTTACATAATAATGTGTTACTGAGTGCATATAAATAAAGATACAGTGCCAAAAGTTATCAATAAAGCACCCATATGAGGCACATCTCGTATGAACGAAAGACGTCTTCCCGCCGTATGAACAGAATGATCGCAATTTGTAAGAAATTAATTAGTACCCCCATATAAATTGCCATTACTTTAAAATGCGATCATTCTGTCTACTGAACACATTCCAATCGGAAGTCCAATGAAAATTCTATGGCATGGAATGTGATTGAATCTTTGTTGGATTTCACACTCATCCTAACGTCAGGGTAAAAAGAATTTGGAAATGACTAAGCCAAAAATGGAACTCTCTATCATTGTAATTCATCAGTTATAATTGACCTCATCTTTCTTTCTGAACCCGTAATTTGATTTGCTGAGAGCTTGTTTGCTCCGTACTCTAATCTCAGATAAATTCACTCTTACCGTGCTCTAATTGCCTGGAGCAGGTGAATTAGAACATGTCTGCATTCACGCTACGCGTCAGCAACAGCACTAAACCGCCCCTCTCACAGATCGAACACGCCCGTAGTTGTTTTCTATGGCAACGTTTGTTACCCGTGATCCTGCAATTTACTCGAAAATCTAGTATTAATTTGAAAATGTTCAAACGATATTTATTGATGCCCCACCTTCTTGATTTTGTTTCACGTATTCTGAATGTTACTTCTAAATATTTGTTACTTTCCAAAGTGATGTTTCATCTCATGATTTGAAGAATGTCACAAATACAACAGTAAACAGTTTGAGCTGGCTTTTGAAGTAAAACTTCTTGCTCTGGGTCAATTAACATAACTTGGAAATGCAGTGTTTTGGATTGTGGTGTAGGCCTTGTATATGACATGTAGAAAGACAATCGGTGAACGATTCATTCAATTTGACAGTAAAAACTGCGATTTCTGATCAAGAAAAGGAACAGATTTTCAATTTGAAAACTATTGCTTATTTTTTCTGTCACTTAATTTCGTCACACCTCAGAATAAAACTGAATGATCTCCCGTCTCTCTTAGGAACTCTTATGTCACTCCAGTCACGAATCGAACACACCCTGTAAATTCTGACATGGCAAACAGATCGAGATCGAAAATAACTATTTTAATTGTTCGGGTTTAGAGAATTTTTTCACATCTAACAATGACAGGAATTACTATTGATCTAGGACTGAAACGGTTGGCTCATTTTCACAACAGGCTAACCGAGAGCTATAACCGGTTAATATCCGGTTATCCGTAGTCATTATTTCACCGAATCTGGGATCAAAACTATGGGAACTGGAAAGCAGTATTCTCAGAAACTATTCCGTAGTGTGTATACAAACGAACGTTGTCGAGTACTCGATCGTTTGTTTACATACCACGGAATAGTTTCTGCGGTTACTCGGTACTCAGGGAAATTGCCGATCATTGTGTCTTGAAGCCAAAGTCGATTATTTCTCAATATATACAGCGCTGCTTCGAAGTGTAATCTATCCCACAGGAGAAGCGGCAGATTTACTACGTTTTAACCGCGGAATGACGATCACTATCGATATTTTGGATAACCGGTTGACTTTTTTTTTTCAAATCGGTTAGATAGGTAACCGGTTTCAAACCGGTTATCCGGTTAACCATTTCAGTACTATATGGAGCCGGTGTGCTTTCTTCTGTAAAACACTAAGTGCATTTTTAGGAGATAAACGTCTCGTGTTTCGTTAGATATTCGGGAATTTGACTATGGATAAATGGTTTTCCATAGTCAAATTTCCAAATGTCCAACTCAACAAGAGACGTCGTTCTCCTAAATATGCGCTTAGTGTTTTACAGAAGAAAGCACACCGGCTGTTCCGCCTTTTTCAACTGGCTTTCCAGTTACCAATGCATGTGCTTGTGTACTGTGTTGAGTATGTTCAAACAATTTTTTTTAAAAGTGAGTCGAATTAACATGTATAATATGTACAAAACAAACATTCCATCTTGTATTAACAACCAAAATCTATGGTTTGAAGTCGACTGGTGGGCGTCCGGGCATCCTCACACAATAAGCGCAATAACTTGAACAAACGTTCTTCGATTTGACTAATATTTGCCATACGGGTCTTTTGCAATAACAACTCAAGCGAGTTCGAAAAGTGGCCTGGCTTGATTTTTCGTTACAGACTTATGGGCCTTAATTAGTCAATTTTTAGATCAACTTGGCAAACCCATGTAGTTCATTTGCAGGTTCGAGGTCATTTTTAGCGGCGACGAGCAGCTCTATATGTGGCAATGTCGGTCTGTCTGTCTGTCGGTCGGTCGGTCGGTCGGTCTGTCGATCTGTCACCAACGAGTTTAAAAAACACCATAACTCATCAAATACTTGATGGAATGACACCACACTTGGTATGCAAGTGTATCTTCATGACGTCTACACTTCTCAGTAGTGCATGTCATTCAGATAATTTCTGTCACATTTATGGACTTGTCACCAACGAGTTGTTTTGTCACCAACGAGTTTTAAAACACCATAACTCCTAAAACACTTGATGGAATGACACCATACTTGGTTTGCAAGTGTATCTTCATCATGTCTACACCCTCTCAATAACGCATGTCATTCGGATAATTTCTGTCACATTTATGGACTTCTCACCAACAAGTTTTTTTTGTCACCAACGAGTTTTTTTGTCACCAACGAGATTTAAAACATCATAACTCCTAAAATACGTGATGGAATGACTCCATGCTTGGTATGCAAGTGTACCTTCATGATGTCTACACCCTCTCAATAGTGCATGTCATTCGCATAATTTCTGTCACATTTTTGGACTTGTCACCAACGAGTTTTTTTTGTCACCTACGAGTTTTAAAACATCATTGGCGTTGCACGAATCGTCGCAGCTTCGGCACTGTGACAGTGCGCTCTAGTTAGATGAGAAGATGCAGTGTCATTGATACTTTTATTCTGAATTTTGAGCTTGTTAGTGCAAGAACCGGAAAAAACGTGCTCAAATATGACGAATATTTGCCGTACAGGTCATTTGGAATAATATCTCAAGAGATTTCGAAAACTGGCACATCGACTTTTTGTTACTGAGTTATAGGCATTAATTAAATAATTTTACGAAATTTAAACTTGTTAGCATTATAAATTGAACAAAGGTTCCAGATTTGACAACCGTCATAGGATTGATAACCAGGTTATGGACATGCAAGACTCTCCGATGGCCACCACAACCCGACACCTGCATCTCCGATGCACACCTCTTGTTCCTGCTCCTGTTTCTTCTGTTGTGGTCTGCTGACAAATCCATCCGTTTGGCAGCTAAAGCAATACAGATTGCACGCGTCACACAGAACAATTTTTATGAAGTTTAAAAACCCTAATTCAATTCTACAAAAAGGTTCCCTCCCCCAAACGCACAAACACTCACACTGTCACACGCCCGACATTTGGATACAAATAATATTAATGTGTATTTTATCTGGAGTTAGGGCAAGATTAGGTCGAGATAAATATCTCGCAGTCTCTGACGAAACTGCAGTTGATCTTTCATATAGAAATTATTTTAGAGATGCAGTCTTGTGTTCGTTGGTTTTCTGTGTGTTGAATCCGATTGTTGGTGTCTCCAATCTTGGACGCAACGTGTTTCACCGTCTTTTCCCAACTTGTTTTTATGACAGTCATTGTGGAAGGCGTGAACTGTCCAACCACATGACATTCTGATGTCTATTCATGCTGTTTTGGGGAATTGCACGGTTGTGATTTTAAGTTATGTTCAATAAATGACACCAGGTTGTGTTTTTGGTTAATCTTCCAGCTCTACCATAAATGTTAAACGTTACCTCAAACGTAGACAATTAAACATAGATAAATGTTTTGTATGAAACCTTCAGATGCGTAGTTGATTCTTTTTTATACAGAAATCACATAAACTTGTGTAAAGTGGAACGTAAGTGATAAGCCTCTTTGTCAGTGAAAATTATTCAATTAACATGAGTTTTCAGTTAACAGGGATTTGTCCACTTACCTACCTGTATAGTCTAGAGATAAACTGAGCATTTATTCTATTATATCTTGTTTGACAGCACTCATGGAGCTCAGTCAAACAAGGTATGATGGATTAAATGCGTTTATTACTTTCCTAAGTGTGATTTACTGGGATTTCCGGGTTTGGTTATAAACGATAACTTCACAAGTGAATTATGCAATCAACAATTGGGCCATGTATTTGTGCGCGCAACGAAGACGCTTTGCCGTTGGTGTAATGGGGACTTCATTGTTTTTTTTTTTAACCTTTTACCTAACATGAAAAGAAGACGACACTTGCAAAAAAAAATTCTTGAATAACTATTATTTTCATTTTTTGTCTCAAAAACATAATTTATGACCCCTCATTGGAACGAGCTCGACGAGATCGTTCCAATGAGGGGTCATAACCTATGTTTTAGAGACAAAAAATGAAAAATAATTGAAAATTAATTGGCGATTTTTGAGACATTAGGTTGATGATAGTACCTAGACTACATGGTATAGTACACAACATTTGGTCGATGACAGTACCTAGGATTCATGGTATAGTATATGACATTATGCTGAGTAATAAACAGAGTAATCGCCTGACTGACTAGTTACGTGAAATAATTCATTCGAGGCGAGGGACTATTTTGTAAAACACTCGTGTGCATTCGCGCACTCGTGTGCATTCGCGCACTCGTGTGCATTCGCGCACTCGTGTGCATTCGCGCACTCGTGTGCATTCGCGCACTCGTGTTTGTACAACGTCCCTCACCTCTCATGAATTATTTCACGTAACCAGTCCAGTCAAACGATTACTCTCTATATATTGGATTCACTGAAGTCAAAGAGTGTTATAAACAAATAAGGGGAATTTGGTGATTGTCAAAGTAATTTTGTGACATATTACAAGAGTTTTGATTCAATTAACAGGAGTTTACTCTTTTACCCTTATGCAATTGGGAGGTCGAATTTGTGCTGAAGGTATTGTAAATGGCTTTGTGTTTCAAAATTATATTCAGTTAGTCGATTATTCTTTTAAGAGATATCCAATTAAGTGGCCTCCACTGAAGGTATATCCCTTAAAGGCCAATTGCCGAATTTTCCGACCTCAGAACAGGTGTCCTTAACATGTCATCATGAGTAGGTTCTGCTGACAATAGACAAATTAACTAAGCAGTGGTTTCTTGTTAAGTCTTGAAAATTAACTAAGCAGTGGTTTCTTGTCAAGTCTTGGCTGCCTGTTAACTAGTAATCACTGTCAAACCATTAGACTAATAGAGACTGGTGGGAATTCAAAACCCTTATAAGGGTTAAAGACGGACAACATCTAAAGCAATGCTCAAATGTTATAATTTAAAGTGGCATATATAGAGGATATGGAATGAGTGTGTTTCTCATATAATAATTATGAAACGAGTCTAAGAAGTTTCCATTTTGGCGAGCCTCTGGCGAGCCCAAACGGAAAATTCGGACGGGTTTCATAACTATTATATGAGAAAAACACTCATTTCATATTCTATTTATCATATGGCACACATACGCACAAATTAGCCACTTACTAGGACTTTTTAACCCAACACCTAACTGGAGATGCAGACGGCACTTGGAAAAAACATCCCTGTATAAACTAAACATTTTCATTTTTTGCTTCAAAAACATAGGTTATGACCCCTCATTGGAACGAGCTCGTCGAGCTCGTTCCAATGAGGGGCCATAACCTTTGTTTTGGAAGTAAAAAGTGAAAATATAAAAAAAATGAATGGCGTTTTTCTTGTAGGTAAAAGATTAATACAATATAACCCACTCTAAATAGGACAGATAACGTAAATTCTCCCTACTGAAATTATGCAAATGTCACCCAGTTGTATTTTGTTTCGCCAATCAAATTGTCCAGTTTTGAAATTGACCAATGAAAGCCCCCAACTCTAATTATGCAAATTATGAAAATGTGTCCCAATTTTATTTTGTTCCGCCAATCAAATTCTCTAGTTTTGAAATTGACCAATGAAATTGACGGAAGGCTTTATTTATCACTGATTAATATGAAAACAAAATATCAAATGTTTTAAAATGAACAAAACGGACGAGTCATATGATAAAATGACCTACTAGGCAATGCTGTTAATTGTTTCATTTCTCATATATTGTATTGAATGTTTGGCTTTGTAACAAGACCTCATTTATTGTGGATTTTCGGGGGCGTGGTGGCGTTGCTGTAACCGGTTCTCGTCAGATCAGCGAAGATAGGCAATGTCGAGCCCGGTTAGTGCTTGGATGGGTGACCCTCTGAGCATTGTATCCTTGAGCAAATCACTTAACCCTGATTGTTCACAAGGGGGCACCAAAACGCCGTGTTCTAAGGCGTATTGCACGTCGATGGGGCGCATGTCTTCAACCAATCTAAACCTACCTGTCCTTCAGTGTGGAGTTACGATGTTGGAACGTTGGCAGCTGCTCGTCGTTGCTCGGTGGTTCTCCTCGACGACTCCATCTTCCTCCACCCGTAAAACTGTCGCCGACATGAAGTGGCCTGGGCTGTTAAAGTGTCGCAAAAACCTTAATAAATAAATAAATTCATGATATCCAGAAACTGCTCTTATTCACCATAGTCAATGTGACAAGATTACTTAAAAACCTTTCAAATAGCCGAGACAGATACTCAGTTTGCAAAATGTAATTTGAAGAGAGCAGATAAATACATATTATCGCTACAGTGAAGTGGCGTGGGTCGTAGTGTCAAATCGAGCTGAGGAGGTCAGATCACTGGATCAAACGAACTGCCGCCAGCGAGTTTAATCAGGCGATCTGACCTCCTCAACGAGACGTGATGCATCGACCCAGATCACTTCACTGTTGCGATTATTATATGACTTAAAGTTCAACATCGCATGACAACGCAAGCATTAACACTTCCCCCAACCTTGTTTTGGTAAATTGGATTGAAGTAAAAAAGAACTATTTTTGTTCACACTTATTTTAGAGCTGTAGGTTTTTAAATTTCTTGTTCGGTTTCGGTTTTGGTTTTTCAGGTGGAGTAAAACCTCGGTTCGGTTCGGTTTTCGGTTTGTTCATGAGGCCAAGTAAAATTCAATAAAACTCATACTTATGTCCGGAGTCATAACTGAATGGTAGTGAAATTGGGTGAAACTCAATGAATGCCCGAAATAAGCTATAATACATGAAGAATCAGGAAGGCCAATATAATAATTACCTAAATATACACAACTTTTATTGTGCTTGGTCATTTTTCGAGGTCTGACACCAACACGCAACTTGAGAAAAGCTGCAAACACAACTAAACTGAAATGTGGGAAATTCACAGAATGTAGCCTTCCCAGAGTAGTGAGAGTACCCAGACACTGCCACTGGCAGTGTCTGGGTACTCTCACTACTCTGGAATGGATACATTCTGTGAATTTCTGCAGCAAGAGAGTATTTAAAAAAACGAATAACCTTAGATTACGGGATGTCGACGGTTTCGGTTTTTTAAAAAAACTAAAAACCTCGGTTCGGTTTTGGTTAACCAACAGCTCTTATTTTGGAACAGGTGCACACTTCCGGGGAATAAGCGCCCGTAAAACACATTCAAAAAGCTGAGATACATACTCAGTTTGGAAATGTAATTTGAAGATAGTATATAAACTGTTTTCTCCTATGTTTGCACTTTTTCAGGGCTTTCCTGCTGAATTTGGAATGTACTTGAATTATTGTCGTGGTTTACGGTTTACAGAAATTCCTGATTACATGTATCTTCGGCATCTGTTTAATATATTATTCCTAACATTGAATAATCAGTATGACTATGTCTTTGATTGGACAATGCTCCAACAGAAGGCAGCACTGGCGGCTGGAGCTAGTAGTACAAATACACTTACTACTGCAGGTAAAGGTAGTAACGAAATCTTTATTGCTGTACATTTTTAATACTGATTTATTCTTCATTTCCATAATGTGTATTCATTTCGTTTAAACATGATAACATATAGGCTGGTAAAAACACTAATCTTTTTGAAGCTTCACTTGATAAAGTCGAGATAGGCTATTGCCATCACACATGTGGAAGTCTGTGGGTCTCTCATTGGAACGAGCTCACGGAGACATAAGTTATGCTTCTGACGCAAAAAAATGAAAACAATTAGTTGTTACACTTAAAACTAGAAGTCCTGTCACGAATTGTGCGCTTATCTGGGCTTATTTGCGCGTAGGAGTTGCGCGCAATTGCCATATCGAATGGCATCCAAAGCACGGCAGGTTCTCCTGGTTACTCATATCAAACACAGGCAATGTTTCTGCCAATGGACCTCCGGGTTACCCGGAGGTCCATTGGCTGAAACATTGCTTGTGCGAAGGTCATATGCACAGAAGTTAATAGCATTACTATGGTCATGACGTGTGGAGTAACGCGCAGATCGACATGCTATTTGTGCGCATTTCATGACAAGACTTCTAGTTTTAACTGTAGCCTTTCCAAAACCCAGTTTCAGAAAGAGTCTGGTTATTCTTTTTCAAATGTTTTTCTTCATTTGTCCAGCAAATTACAATTCTCCAGTTAGGTTTTCCCAAATCCAGTTTGAGAAAGACCTCATTATGTTTTTTTTACGCCGTAAATTTTGTCTGTTGCACAGTTCAAAAACAGGACATATGATTTCAACCAAATTTGGTATGCTTATGTAATGTCATAAAATATAGTAAAATGAGGTATCGTCAAATACGTGAAATATTCTGCCAAAACCATCAAAGTTTCACCATGTTTCAAAAATCTCAAAACTGTTTACAGTTATTTAGCTCACATTTTCCAAACATTTAGAGCATAATACAATATACCAAATTCACCACACAAATATTTCAAAATTGACCCATATTGGCAAAAACTACATGAATTGACCCATATTGGCAAAAACTACATGAATATACTATTTTTCTTCAAAATTTACCAACTTCAAGGGCAAATTTCTCTTAATTGCAAGGTTGTGACAATTACTTTGCTATGTATCGATGCAGCAATGATTGCAGAAGAAAGTTACTATTTACTCTTTACTCTTAGATTTAACCTTCACGCACAATGAGAGTGGAAATAAGAGTACCGTTTGAAAATGCCAAAATTAGCCAACTTTGGTTGCTTTTTTCTATCATTTAGGAAAGAGTTAATTTCAAACACTTTGCTTTGCTATATGTAGAGATGCTTAATGATCAAATCCGCTGATGTAAGTTATGCTTTGGGGTTTAATCCAATATAATTAAACTTTTTTTCGTTTCATGCGTTTTCAGATAAAACGATTGGCTCACACGATTCTGTTTTTTTTTTCATAACTCAGTGAACCGAAAAAACACAATTAGGTCCGCCCCCAACCACGCCCCTAAAATACCAGTCTTCGGAGTTGCAACATGGTGTCAAATCAATAGAAGTTAGAACACTGGCACGTTCTAAATGTGAAAAAGAAAAAAAATAAATTGATATTACTAATTTATCACCATGAAATTATTTATAAAATATTTAAATGACCGTGGTGGGTCAATTTTTCTTTTTCTTCACAACTGTATTTATTTGACATTTCAATTTTTACGCACACTGGGTGATCGTCTGCGTTCATCGTTTTACCCAAATCGATTGTAAACAATGGCTGGTCACGACGAATACGGCAATTTTGACATTGCTAATTTGAATGAACACTACATGAATTCAACTAATTTCATGTCATCTGGCTTTATATCTAACTCCACTTTTACAAACTGTGTTTTTCAGTTCTCGGGAAACGGTCAAAACCAAAATACAATGTAATACTGATGGCCTACTTCCACCTACCACGGAACGTAACTTTTACGTGCAGTGAACAGTTGAAGGAAATTTGAGGGAGGCGTAGCTTATGACGTTTTCTTTGCATTACGTAATTCATTGGTCAATAAAAAATTTAATGACATTAGTGCATTTGACTTGGAAAGTGTGTCAATTGCTACCTGCATTTCAATAATATGCGCCCTCTTTTATGCCAGAAAAATAATATATCTACCAGTTTTAGTTTTTAAGTCTTTGTTCGCTGATGTAGAGGACGACTAACACTATTTATTTATTTGGTTCGCGAATGTTTAATTATAAGGAATGATCGTTTCTTTTTGTCTATTTCTTGAGTTATGAACCCAAAAAAACAAAGTCCAAACATCGCGTAAATGGGCTACGCCCATTTACACAGTTTGGACTTTGTTTTTTGGGGCTCATAACTCAAGAAACAGACAAAAAGAAACGATCATTCCTTAAATATGCTTTGACCACTTAAAGAATAGTACTGTCCGAAAAGATTGATTTTCAGTGAATTTTGCTAATTTCTGTACTCATTTGTCCAAAAACAAAAAGCAAAGAGCTCATTGTACTTTCCATAACAGCATTCAAAAATCAAGGGAACACAAATTTTGTGTTATATATTTTGGTGTCCCGTTTTATCCAATGCCATTTTTGGCTGCATAACAACTACATGTAGTCTGGTCAGAAAAACTTTCAGTTTTCGGCAATCATTCTTTCAAAACAGAAAGCATCCCATTTTGCATTCCATACAATTATTTACTATTTATAGTGTAACAAATTTTCTGTTATTTATTTTTCTATCACGCTTTATAACACCCCTAACGTCTAATTATAATAGGAATAAATTGCGTTCTCCCCTCACTAGTGAGATCAAACACCTCGGTGATTAACATTTCGTGTGAACTTGAAATTTACAAATGAATTGTCACAAGCGCAAAAGAAAAGTTGTTCTCGCTCCACAAGTGAGAAAACAAGACGCGACAGATCACGATGGAATGCCAAAATGTATTAATGCGCGATCGAAATTTTTCGAGTCGAAGCGCTAATAGAGTTATTTAAATTGATGAATTATTTCAATTCAATGTTGAAGAATTATTATTGAAGCGAAAATGAAGTAGAAATTTCATTTTACTGAATTTGTTTGTGGATACGAATTACGTTATTTCATTTCGACAACAATCCTGAAAACTATTTTGCGTGGATGTACACAGCATCCAGTGTGATCAGTGTCAGCGGAAACAGCGATCAGCTGATTGTGTAAACAGATTTCTTGCGTGGTATGGGCGTCGGTTTGGATCGTTTCAGTTGAAGCTTCAAATGAAAGGGGTATAATAAAAAGAAAATCTAATGTTTTCTTGTGAATACCGGGATTAATCTCATTCGTGAGTGAGAGAATTTGTATTTTCACTCGCAGCAAGCTGCTCGTGAAAATACGAATTCTCTCACTCACTCATGAGATAAATCCCGGTAATCGCAAGAAAACATTAGATATCCTCTGTGTATCCAATACCAGTTGTGGCCATACAAATATGAGTACCGTCAGACAAAATTAATTTTTCCGATTAATTTCGTACTTTTCTATTCACAGTTTCCCTGGGCAGGATTGATTTAGTCTATTTCCCTTTGCATATGTTATAGGGAAACAAATTTTCTGTGATAAGTTTTGGTGTCACACATAATCTACTACATGTTTTGACAGCATTATCCAGAAAAAAATTTCGTGAAATTTGCTGCATTCTGAACTCATATTTTCCAGTCATTAACCCTTTACCCAACGTAACAGCCAAAACCGGCCAGCGCGATTCTCAAAAATCGCCAATGAATTTTTATTATTTTTTTATTTTTTGTCTCAAAAACATAGGTTATGACCCCTCGTTGGAACGAGCTCGTCGAGCTCGTTCCAACGAGGGGTCATAACCTATGTTTTTGAGACAAAAAATGAAAAAAATTAGTTATTCAAGAATTTTTTTTGCAAGTGTCGTCTGCTTTTCATGTTAGGTAAAGGGTTAAATCCAACCCCAAACAACCTGATCTCCTTTGAAATGGCTATTAACCCTTTGAACCTCAATGGTATCTTCAATGTCAGTTCAATAGCAGCAGTTGGAAGAGTCCATATTTATTATTTGGAGCTGCACGTTGAAAATATTGATTGGTCTACACCACACATTTACCTTGTAGCCACCCCAATTAATGACATTATGGCGTAGCTTGTGACCCGTCCGGAAAAACAGCCTCTGTGGTTAAAAGGGTTAAAGTAACTAACTGTTTGCAGGAAAATGTTTTGCACATGTACAGAACGTTGCGGTATTGTAGTTTCATTAAATTAAGTAATTGTTTAGAGTAAATCGGAATAAGTCAAAATGATAAATTTTAGAAGTTAGGTATTAAGATATGAGCCCTTCCAAAGAGCTCATCCTGCAAGAAAATATAAAAAATTCATGATTTTCTGCAAAGTAGAGAGAATTTGAAGGTTCATTTTTTTTATATTTCGACCCTGGTATAAAAAGATGCAGAACCTCCAACGAAGTGAAGCAGTTCTTGTTTACTGACGTAAGCAAGTTCTGTTTTACTGGTAAAATAGGACCTGGTAACCAAAGCTGCTGGGGTACAATCCTCAGTGAGTGGGAAACATAAGCATAAACGGTTGGAAAATCTTGACTTTATACTTATGTTGTGTCATGATATAGCCCAGATGCTGACAATGATGATGGACACCAATAAACAGATGCAGCAGCAATTATACAATAAAGTTACTGTTAATATTTTCGCTGCTTTAAGCCTTCAGAACCACCATGGACGCTTGGGAAGTGAAGTTCTTCATGTCGACTGAAGTAGATTTGTTTCCCTCCACTGGTAAAACAGGACCCCGTAACCAATGCCATTGGGGTGCAATCCCTCGGTAGGTGAACATGACCATAAATGATGTTGTGTCATGATATAGCTTAGACTATGACAAGGACGTGATCCACAAATAAATAACACTTCAGAATACTGGCACCAAGAATAAGAGTAAGGTTCAAAAATACCTATTTTGGTTACTATTGTCTATCAGTTTGGAAACCTGAAACACTTTCCTTCCATGTTTGTACAGTAGCCTATTAACCAAATTTACTTTATGGCTTAACCCAATATCTGCTATAGCTGCTTGTTGATGAGTACATTCGACAAAGTTCGATTTCAAGTGAATTTTGCAGTTGTCTGCACTCATTTTTATGACCTCGAGAGATCCTCGACATACATTGAGTCCAAACACTTAATCTTTACCCACCCACCCCCCCCCCCCCCCCCCCTTTCAAACCATCCGAAAATACGTCAAATAACATTGCTCTATGGACGACGTCCATTCATGCTCAAAAAGTACAGAAAATGCCTTCCAACCCCGCCAATAATAATTGTTTTGTTTGGCCTCGGAGAAGACAGTTTTGTTATAAAAAAATGCAAATTATGGAGGGTCAGACACTGGATTCACAGGGATGTTTGTTGGAGAAGATCAATAATGTTTATAGGAATGGTGGTAGATATATCGGAAATACATCAGGACAGTGTTTGCTATCAAAAATAACTTACAAAATTGTAGAATCAAGATTTGTTTTGTAGAATCATGTGTCACCCTCAATTGGGTCTTTCCCTGGTGTTTAATCCTTTACCCAACGAATCGCCCGCATCCGCCCGCGTAATATCCAAATTCAGCAGTTGGACAAATATTATTTTTCAAAAAAGTTCAACAAAACCATATCATGTAACCCCTCGTTGGAACGAGCTCGTCGAGCTCGTTCCAACGAGGGGTCACATGATATGGTTTTGTTGAAATTTTTTGAAAAATTTAAAAAAAATGATATTTAAAATAACAAATTTTGGTATCGTCTGCGTTGGGTAAAGGGTTAACTATTTAATGATGATTATTTATATCTGTTTGCTCAGTGTTTCCTTTACTTTCCTGTTTTGCCCCTGTCATTTCTAATGTTTTGGCATTCAAAGCAATTCTTACAAAAACTTTCTTCCTGTTTTTGTTTACATTAGAAACACTGCCCAAGGACACCAGTTCTTGGGTACCCCCTATATCAGACCCTGTCCCAACTTATCTGACTATTGTTGCCTTCGTTTGATATTAACTCTAGTTCATTCTGGTTCCATGGAGACAGTCAGTAATTATTAAAACTACTCAATTTTTAACAAATTTTATTTTGAAAGTGTGCCCTGAATTTTGGTAAATTTGTAGGTTGTTTGTTTTTAGCTCAGCTTGACGAAGTCATGAACTATTGCCGTCACTCACTTTTTGTCCATCGGCGTGCGTACGTATGTACGTAGAGGACACTAGAGGGACCCAAGAGGGCACATTTATGGTCGAATGGTTGTTAACCCTGATGTGCTTGTTTAGGGTGACCTCTAGATGGACGCTGTTGATTTTCGTCCATTTCCATCAAAAAGCGACCCTCGACGGAGCTGTCAAGGCGGAGATGCCTTTTGCCTTCCAATTTTTCCAAAAACGTTGCCGTTTGCAATGATCTTTGATGTTCAGTATAAACTTAAATTCCATTGTGAATTAAGAAGTCGTTTCGTTATTTAGTAGTCAATTTACAATGTAAGACAATATGTTGAAAATGACCTGCACCAAATTAAAATGACCCGTACCAACTATGTGAGGCAGGACATTTTGGCCTGCACTGAAAAAATTAACTTTTATAAATTTGCGTTAGTTATAAAAAAGGGATTATGCGGGAGCCAAAAGGACCAGGCGAGATGGCATGAGAAACAGATTTCTAACTGTTTTAGGCCTAATTGATTCTTACTTTTTTATCTTCTAGATTTACAGAATGAATAAATTTTCATCACCTGTGAGAATATTTCCTCTGATTTTAATGTTATTACCGTGTAGTTTACTAATGTGGATACTGACGGATACATGAAGACCAGTTAGAGAACAGTACACTCGATTGACCCAGTACAGTTAAAACTAGAAGTCCCTTCATGCAATGTTCACAAATAGCACGTCGATCTGCGCGATATTCTACACGTTATGACCACAGTAAGGCTATCAAATTCTGTACATATGGCCTGTGCACAAGCAGTGTTTCAGCCAATGGACCTCCGGGTAACCCGGAGGTCCATTGGCAGAAACATTGCCTGTGTTTGCTATGAGTAACCAGGAGAAGAACCTGCCGTGCTTTGGATGCCATTCGATATGGCAATTGCGCACAATTCCTACGCACAATTAAGCCTAGATAAGCGCACAGTTCGTGATAGGACTTCTAGTTTCAACTGTAGTAGATGGTAAGAAACAAGGTATGGACATTAGACAAACTGAAACATTTCATGACAGAAATATTACTCGCATTCATAAATTCCATTCTGTTCATATCACGAATGGTGAAATTAGTCGAGCAATGTGTGAACACAACAATGGATTTTTTGTCAGTTTACCACAGTCAGTGAAAGATCATAAGTCCACACATCATGCATGGCGTAATCGGTGCTCGGTTGTACATGAAGAACATTAAAACACTTCTGTTGCAAGCAGTATCAAAACAAGTAATAGATATATCACTATTTTGTGTACTATATGGGTAAATAATTGTACAGTTGTGCAGGTGTCCTCCAATATTTGGACGATGCGAAGTACACAAAATAGTGATATATGTGATTTAATCCACAGCCCCTCAATGTTAACAAAAGTCAAAAAAAATATTTTTTAGAAAGTTTGACACGAGTAAAACCACATTTTAAAACACTTTTTGCTTGCTCTACCCCCAAAAACAAAATGGGCATAACCCATTGTTTGCTTGCTAGAAAGTCTATTGGAGTTATGACACGCATCAGGAGTTCAGATATTGTGAACAGATCTGTGCCTTCGAAGTTAACTCACATCATGACGTAATTTGTTCTCCCGCCAATATAATGTCTCAGCTCAAGGGTGGAACACCCATTCAATCCCTCATCGAAAGTGCGGCAGATAAATTTAATAATAGTTCATCTTTAAAGCATTTGGAAGAATAATTATTTTTTATCTGAAGAAGAGGTTCGCTTTCCCTCAGGGGTGGCGGTGCCTGATTGCCGTCTTAATATTTGAAAAAGGGCGGTTTTTTTTAGGTTATTTATTTATTTATGTGTTTAAGGTCACTTTTCTACAGTTATGGCTAATTGTGACCGCAAAAAAAGGTGTAAAGTCACGTTTAGCCAATCGTTTACACCCATGCTGCCCATTTTAGGGGGCTTCTACCCCGGTCACTGGTGACCAGGTCCTATTTTACCAGTAAAACTGAACTTGTTTACCACAGCAAACAAGCACTGCTTCACTTCCGAGGTTTCCACAGGAGTCCTTTTTAGGTTACCAGGGCTGTTGGTTATTAAAAGCAACAAAAAATTAAAAAGTACATTATAATTTGGACACGATGCACACTCAATTCAGTAGCCCTGTCGAGAAAAGCTTGTCGATAATTCATGTGTTAGAAAGTTTTTCACACCTCCTTTACAGCATCTTTACTTTTTAATGGTTGTGATTACAGTACCGTGACAATCGTACAAATATCTAGTTATTGGGACTGTTTCAAAACCGTCCCAATATCCAGATATTGGTACTGTTTTACTGAGCTGTTCTCATCCAAACCGTAGTTGGTGTGATTTTATAGGGCTTGTTTTCATGACAGAGAACAAAAGAAATATTAGGTAGCTGTGGATTAAATCTGAATAACGTCATGATGTATGCTGTTATTGAGAAGTATGACCAATGTTACACCGATGGACGTGCAGATACGTGCCGATCACACATGCATTGTATCTCTGATAATTACTGTGTTGTCTTTGGTGACTGCTGCGTGGACGCAAAAAGAAATTTGAATAAGACATTCGATGATTTACTGAGATCAGCTGGACGTCAGGAATGTGTCGCGATTGAGTACTTCAAGAGTTATAATTTTTTTATGTCGTGTTCACCAGACAAAGGTCAAAGTGACTTAGAAGCGAAGTGCATTAACATAAATAAAACTAATGTGTTGAGAATGACTCCAGTTTATGACACAAAACTAAAACTGTCGTACAGATATATTTACTGTGTGAGATGTAATACAATACAACCAAATCACCTCTTGTTTTGCAAAATTAATTTATATCGCTGCCATTACCTGGAAAATGACGAAACGGGTGGTTTCACACAGTTTATTAATCAACTGCTGAATGCGCTTACATCTTACGCAATATAGACTATTCGGGAGCGCGGTGGCTCAGTAGGTAGATGTGTAGGCTGCAAGCCGAGAGGTCTTCGGTTCGAATCCCACCTGCGGCAACCACGTTGTGTCCTTGGGCAAGACACTTCATCTCCATTGCCCGCGTGGGAGCACGATGACGCAGTGTACTAAGGCGCACTGCACGTCGATGGTACGCATGTCTTCAACCAATCTAACCCTGCCTGTGCTGCAGTGCGGAGTTACGATGTTGGGGAGCTGACAGCTACTCGTCGTTGCTCGGTGGTTCTCTCCGGGTACTCCGGCTTCCTCCACCCGTAAAACTGTCACGGTCATGATTAGCCATTGTGCATAAATATGTGACCTTAAACATCAATAAATAAAGAAATAAATATATAGACTATTCAAAAAAAGAAGGGGATATTTGATAAAAGTGACATATATGAAGTAATATGTTTATATTCCCATCAAAAAGACAGTTGAGGCATTGCACTATGACATCTGGTGAATGATTTCAGCGATAGTTGGCTGTCTGACAAGCACACATTTCACGCACTGAGATGTAAAGACATGGACGGTCAGACAGAGAATTTACCACATTCAGTCCAAAACATCAATGCCATGTAAATCTTTCTCGGTTTGCGAGACAAGCGCGGATCCGATGTGGCATACTCCTCACCAAACGCCCAATATCAGCTTGACTGCTGTTATTCTATTCTTCCTGTAGAGCAGAGGCGAGTTCTTGAACATTGGTAGGAGGCTGTTGGCGCTGTCGTAGGCGCCTGCTAAGCAGTATAGTGAATTTCTGCTCCTGGGGAATTCTGCAGCGGCACGAGTCATGTGTGCTCTTGCATTGTCATCTTTGGAAAATGACTCGAACGCCTGTACAGCCGTGACGTCGCTCAAATGCCACCACATGAGCTGCTAACATGTTGTCACAGTAGTACTGACCTATTACACACTCCTGGATGACATGTAATGCTGTTTTGCTTGTCATGGTTATGCCTCCCCACACCATAATCGATCCACCACCAAAACGATCGTGCTACCTAACAGTTACATCATGTATCGTTCGTTCCGCCGCCGCCGCCGCCGCCACACTCTGTTTCGCCTGTCGTGGAAGTCGAGACTGAACCTCGATTCATCGAAAAACATGACATTGCTTCACCGACGATTGTCCCAGTGCTGTCCGGCTCCACACCAATTACGCCATGCTGCGATGTAACGTTCAGTGAAACCTGGAATTATTCGAGGTCGTCGAGCATACACATTCATTTCGGATAGTATGACCACTGCCTCGCACATCTGTCTCTCGGCGCAGGTGCTATCCAATTTCTGAGGCACTTTGATGGCGGTTACGTAATGCTGTGGTTCGGATGAAACGATCCTGGTTAGCAGTTGTCGCCCTTGGACGACCTGACCGACGTCTGTCATAAACATTGCCGGTCTGACGGTAGCATGGCCACAACCTGCCAATCAAGTTGAAAATATGAGTCACTGCAGTCTGTCTGTTGCCAACGTCCAACATGCAAATGGCACGTAAAAGTTCGTCACGTGTTAGTCTTCGCATACCTCAAAAGATACGTTTTGACCAGAAACTATTGATGAACGAGTTTACACCAAGAAAAGAACAATGAGACCTCCAAAAAAGCCCGTCCAGTACAAATGAAAATTTCAAAGTATACCCCACAGACATTAATGCGCCGCTCATGCGAAAAACGTGCACGGAGTTTTTGTGGGCCGGTGACATTCATGATCCACACCAAACTTGGTAACATATTGATGTGTCCAATCACGCGTATCCAATACCATTTTCCGAAAATTTCAACATCAGTTTGTATATCCCCTACTTTTTTTATATTATAGTTTGTGATGTTAGAGAAGAACAGGACCTAACAATAACTTGGGAATCTAAAATGCCACTAAATCGGGGGGGGGGGGGGGGGGGCAGTAGAAAATTTGCAGACGTCATGTCCCATTTTTCGGTTTAGCCCTTTTTTACATCAACCCACCACCTTGTGCAATTTTTCTACTGCCATTGAAATTACGAATTGCTTTGACAAAACATCATGATAGGTTTGGAAAGAAGTATAGTTCACTGATTAGTTTTATTCCACCAGTGATTCCAAGTACTTATTACAACTTTTTATTGCCCAGAAAGGCTAGTTTCACTTCCTGTTTGCAAAATGGGGCTTCAGACATCTTAAAAAACTCATCCAAAAGAGCTCAATGTCCACGAAACTATGAATTATGGCCTAAGATATGCCCAACCCCATTCCCTTGATTTGACGTAAATAAAATATGTTTAAATTATTCCCCTGATTTGTACCATAGGAGCAAGCTAAAAATGACAAAAAATCAATCCATTCTCGTCCATTTATTTATTTATTTTTTACTTGATTCTGGCAGGGGGCGTGGTGGCGTCGTTGTAACCGGTTCTCGTCAGATCGCCGAAGTTAAGCAACGTCGAGCGCGGTAAATAGTTGGATGGGTGGCCATTTCAGCGACTGATTCGCTCTCCCGCGTTGTGTCCTTGTGCAAGGCACTTAACCCCCATTGCCTACATGGGGGCACGATGACGCTGTGTACTAAGGCGTACTGCACGTTGATGGTGCGCATGTCTTCAACCAATCTAACCCTGCCTGTGCCGCGGTGCAGAGTTTAGAGTTGCGATGTTGAAGAGCTGACAGCTGCTCGTCGTTGCTCGGTGGTTCTCTCCGGCTTCCTCCACCCGTAAAATTGTCACGGTCACGATTAGCCATTGTGCATAAGTATGTGACCTTAAACACCAAAAAATAAATAAATACTTGATTCTGACAGGAGTCTGCATGATTGATTCCATAAGTGACTCCAAGTGCTAAGCTTGTTAGTATGGTTTATTTATTTTTTGTTTATTTTGACGAGTAAATAACAGAAAATATTCTCATATATCCTTTTAACCCTTTACCTAACCTGAAAAGCAGACGACACTTGCAAAAAAAATTTTTGAATGACTATTTTTTTTCATTTTTTGTCTCAAAAACATAGGTTATGACCCCTCGTTGGAACGAGCTGCAACTCATTCCAGACATGTTTGATTGGATTGAGGTCAGAGGATCTTGCTGGCCAGTCCATACGTTCAATCCTCTCCCTCTGTCCCAACAGCATGGGCAACATGAGGACGGGCATTATCGTCCATCAGAATGAATCTATCCCCCACTGCACCTGCATACACTCTGACGTGGACATCCAGGATCTCATAAATAAACCGTTGTGCAGCCAATGCACCGCGTTCAAGGACACAGAGTCCTGTACGCCCATCTCAGCTGATGCCGCCCAGACCATGGTTGACCCTCCACAATGGCGGTCATGCTCAGCAATGTTGGCTGCATGCAATCGCTCTGCTCGTCTTCTCCAGTCTTCTTCTCTATCGTTGTTGTCTAGGAAGTACCTTGACTCATCTGTAAAAAAGGGTAGGTCGCCAATCGTCTCTGGTCTATCCAACGCGATCAATGGCCCATTCATATAGTACCTGGTGGTAGTTCTGGGACAGCTGAATGCGGTCTCGTTCGAAGACCACCTTCGTGCACCTTTGCCCGGATAGTCTGCGTCGAAACATTTACCTCAGATGCATTCTGAAGGTCGGTTGCTGTGTCAAAGCGGGTCCAAAGCCTGAATGATCAAAAACCGGTCCTCAGCTACAGATGTTGTTCTGTCTCAGTGACCACCGTATGGTGCACACCAAGTGCTTCACCAACCTGACGATGGGTAGCCCCTTGTTCCCCCATCCCTACAACCCGCTACATTTCTGCTTCGGACAAATGTCTTCTTATATTTGCATTCGCCATATTCAATCATTAAATCATAAGGGTTTGTGTTGAAATGAAGACTGAATACCCCACACATCTCATGTACATGTCGGCAGTACACGAAAACGTCATGAAAATCAAGGGGTACATGCTTTCACGAAAATGTGCCCGTCAAGAGATCTGATGTAAACATTGGGGACCATTTCAATACATTCCTCAACCATATCCACCAAAAATATCGCAAATGTCTCTCAAGAAAATTTCACAATGATGTGTCAAAGATGTGGTGCTTAGCAAACTTTGAGTAGTATATATTGTTTGGTGTATATTACTGATGCATTTTATTAACACAGTTATTAATGAATAAATAATGTCTTAAATAAACATATTGTAGCCTCAAATCTCCACATACACCTCATACTTGACCAACCAAACGGCATTTAATATCAGTGAGTAGGAAATATGCATGCAGAGATATCAGTTCTAAACTCTTTCATGGAACAGGTGAGAAAACCCGGGAGGTGAAATGCTGCAAATACTCATCCAGTTACCACGAGGCTCGCGAATAGGTTCAAGTTAACCCTTTACCCAACGAATCGCCCGCATCCGCCCGCGTAATATGCAAATTCAGCAGTTGAAAAAATATTATTTTTAAAAAGATTTCAACAAAACCATATTATGTGACTCCTCGTTGGAACGAGCTCGTCGAGCTCGTTCTAATGAGGTGTCACATGATATGGTTTTGTTGAAATGTTTTGAAGAATTTTAAAAAATGATTTTTAAAATAATAAATGTTGATATCGCCTGCGTTGGGTAAAGGGTTAAAAGTCGACGAAAAAGTCTCACAAGTTCTTAGAAAAACACTTTAAAACTTTATCCAACGAAGACGATATCAAAATTTATTATTTAAATATTGTTTGATCAAATGTATATCATAAAATTTTAACAGAGCCATATCATGTGACCCTTCCGTGGAACGAGTTAGACTAGCTCATTCCAATGAGGGGCCACATGATATGGTTTTGTTAAAACTGTTTGAAAAATAATTGTTTTCCGATGGCTCATTTTGTAAATTATGTGGATGGATACGTTCGATTTTTTAGGTGAAAGGTTAAATTTAGGGAAGATGCTTGCAGACTGTTTGACAAACACAGGATATAAGCAGACGACAGTCGGCTAAAACGGAAATTGTGACTGTCCGGCGAGACTCAACTAGCTGAAACGGCGAAAATGGAAAAATTACATGCGGATTACCGGTCATTTTTGTGACATTGTGTTCATTTAGTGGATGCACAAGTGTGTCTTTTAATAATCGGGGGGGGGGGGGGGGTGTTCATTTAGAGGATGTACAAGTTTGTCTTTTTTTATAATCGGGGGTTTATTTAGCGGATGTACAAGTGTGTCTTTTTATAATCGGCGGGTTCATTTAGCGGATGTACAAGTGTGTCTTTTCATAATCGAGGGTTCATTTAGCGGATGTACAAGTGTGTCTTTTTTTATAATCGGGGGGGGGGGGGTCATTTAGCGGATGTGCAAGTGTGTCTTTTATAATCGGTGGGTTCATTTAGCGGATGTACAAGTGTGTCTTTTTATAATCGGCGAGTTCATTTAGCGGATGTACAAGTGTGTCTTTTTATAATCGAGGGTTCATTTAGCTGATGTACAAGTGTGTCTTTTTATAATCGGGGGGGGGGGGGGGGGGGTGTCATTTAGCGGATGTACAAGTGTGTCTTTTATAATCGGTGGGTTCATTTAGCGGATGTACAAGTGTGTCTTTTTATAATCGGCGGGTTCATTTACAGGATGTACAAGTGTGTCTGTTTATAATCGGGGGAGGGGGGGGTCATTAGCGGATGTACAAGTGTGTCTTTTTATAATCGGGGGGGGGGGGGGTCATTTAGCGGATGTACAAGTGTGTCTTTTATAATCGGTGGGTACATTTAGCGGATGGACAAGTGTGTCTTTTTATAATCGAGGGTTCATTTAGCGGATGTACAAGTGTGTCTTTTTATAATCGAGGGTTCATTTAGCGGATGTACAAGTGTGTCTTTTTTATAATCGGGGTGGGGGGGGGTGGGGGGGGGGGTCATTTAGCGGATGTACAAGTGTGTCTTTCATAATCGGTGGGTTCATTTAGCGGATGTACAAGTGTGTCTTTTTATAATCGGCGGGTTCATTTAACGGATGGACAAGTGTGTCTTTTTATAATCGAGGGTTCATTTAGCGGATGTACAAGTGTGTCTTTTTTATAATCGAGGGTGGCGGGGGGTCATTTAGCGGATGTACAAGTGTGTCTTTTATAATCGGTGGGTTCATTTAGCGGATGTACAAGTGTGTCTTTTTATAATCGAGGGTTCATTTAGCTGATGTACAAGTGTGTCTTTTTTATAATCGGGGGGGGGGGGGGGGGGGTCATTTAGCGGATGTACAAGTCTGTCTTTTATAATCGGTTGGTTCATTTAGCGGATGTACAAGTGTGTCTTTTTATAATCGGCGGGTTCATTTAGCGGATGTACAAGTGTGTCTGTTTATAATCGGGGGGGGGGGGGTCATTTAGCGGATGTACAAGTGTGTCTTTTTATAATCGGGGGGGGGGGGGTCATTTAGCGGATGTACAAGTGTGTCTTTTATAATCGGTGGGTTCATTTAGCGGATGTACAAGTGTGTCTTTTTATAATCGGCGGGTTCATTTAGCGGATGTACAAGTGTGTCTTTTTTTATAATCGGGGGTGGGGGGGGGGGGTCATGTAGCGGATGTACAAGTGTGTCTTTTATAATCGGTGGGTTCATTTAGCGGATGTACAAGTGTGTCTTTTTATAATCGGCGGGTTCATTTAGCGGATGTACAAGTGTGTCTTTTTATAATCGAGGGTTCACTTAGCGGATGTACAAGTGTGTCTTTTTTATAATCGGGGGGGGGGGGTCATTTAGCGGATGTACAAGTGTGTCTTTTATAATCGGTGGGTTCATTTAGCGGATGTACAAGTGTGTCTTTTTATAATCGGCGGGTTCATTTAGCGGATGTACAAGTGTGTCTGTTTATAATCGGGGGGGGGGGGGGTCATTTAGCGGATGTACAAGTGTGTCTTTTTATAATCGGGGGGGGGGGGGGGGGTCATTTAGCGGATGTACAAGTGTGTCTTTTATAATCGGTGGGTTCATTTAGCGGATGGACAAGTGTGTCTTTTTATAATCGGCGGGTTCATTTAGCGGATATACAAGTGTGTCTTTTTATAATCGAGGGTTCATTTAGCGGATGAACAAGTGTGTCTTTTTATAATCGGGGGGGGGGGGGCATTTAGCGGTTGTACAAGGGTGTCTTTTTTATAATCGGGGGTTCATTTAGCGGATGTACAAGTGTGTCTTTTTATAATCGGGGGGTTCATTTAGCGGATGTACAAGTGTGTCTTTTTATAATCGGGTGGGGGGGGGGGTGGTGGGGGGTTCATTTAGCGGATGTACACGTGTGTCTTTTTGTAATCAGGGGGTTCATTTAGTGGATGTACAAGTGTGTCTTTTTCATAATCGGGGGGGGGGTTCATTTAGTGGATGTACAGGTGTGTCTTTTTATAATCGGGGGGTTCATTTAGTGGATGTACAAGTGTGTCTTTTCCATAATCGGGGGGTTCATTTAGTGGATGTACAGGTGTGTCTTTTTTATAATCGGGGGGGGGGGGGGTTCATTCAGTGGATGTATAAGTGTGTATTTTTATAATCTGGGAATTCATTCTGTGAATGTATAAGTGGGTCTTTTTATAATCGGGGGTTGTTATTTTGAAAAAAAACCTTCTTTTGACGACGTATTCATTAACTGTGCTTTTATTCGAAGTTCGATTCGAAATTCGATTCGTTTTCTCCAATTCGATTCGATCAAAATCGGCAATTCGCAGGTCCCTAAAATTTGTGCACGAAAATTACATTTTCCTGTCGGCCATTTCGCACAACGCAAATTTGTATACATCATTGGTACACAAAATATCATAAGAAGCAGATAATAATACTGTTGGTGAATCTTGTCTCAAATATTAAACAGAAAATCATAAAAACTTAGAAATGACACTTGACATAATGAATATTAATGAGAAGATGGAAAAAATATGGTGTCACGAAAGCACAGCAAGCTTGAGATTCTTGTGATAAATAAAATAAGCTTTTGTAATTAAAGCCGCACAAATTTGAATGGCTCGCAGCGCCAATATTGCCTTGGGGCATATTTGAAAATACATGATAATAATAAATAGATGAAGACCGAGTAAAAGATTGATAGAAAGAGCGAGGCAATAGAAAGTTATCGGATATTATAAATAAATCATTTAATCAGGGCATTGTTCCAGACCGAATGAAGATTGCTAAAGTTGTCCCAATTTTCAAAACAGGAGATAAACACAATCTCTCAAATTCACTCAGACCTATTAGCATCTTATCAATTTTCTCCAAAGTCCTAGAAAAAGCCATGTCCTATAGACTAATTAAATTACTAGAAAAATTCGACATTTTTTTATCCCCATCAATATGGATTTCGGAAAAAAACATTCAACCATTCATCCAGTACTACATTTATTGAAAGAGATAGCGGACCAAAATAACAAACCAATAAGAGAATTTATTCTTGCATTATTCCTGGATTTCTCGAAAGCCTTTGATACAATAAACCATGACATCTTGCTGAATAAATTGGAAAGGTATGGTATTAGAGGTATATGTAACCATTGGTTTCGTAGTTATTTATCGGAAAGGACCCAATACGTTGTATTTGGGGATTACAACTCAGACATGCAAGAAGTGAGATGTGGAGTTCCGCAAGGCTTAGTACTTGGCCCGTTACTATTTCTGCTATATATAAATGATATCCACCTGACCACTTCGTGTAATCTTCTCTTATTTGCAGACGACACTACTACTAATTCATCAGGTTCCGATATAGATTTGCAAATCGAAAATTTTAATCAAGAACTCTCGAAAATATTTGAATGGTGCTCAGCAAACAAATTGGCGATAAATGCTAAAAAAAACAAAATATGTGATCTTTAATCCTTCTGCAAGGTCAGCCGTTCATAGCAACAAAGACATAATGATCAACAACGAAAACATCGAAAGAATTGGTAACAATGAGGCAACACAAAGTGTTAAATTTCTGGGGATAACCATGGACGAAAAGCTATCTTATAAAGCACACATTAGTCAAGTATGTTCCAAAGTGGCAAGGGCCAACTTTGCACTGAATAAATTTAGACATATTCTCCCACACAATGCAATGAAAACACTATACTGTTCACTTATACACAGTCATCTCCTCTAGAGCTGTAGGTTAACCGAAACCGAACCGAGGTTTTTAGTTTTTTTTAAAAAATCGAATCCGAAACCGTCGACATCCCGTAATCTAAGGTTTTTCGTTTTTTATTTAAATACTCTCTTGCTGCAGAAATTCACAGAATGTAGCCATTTGAGAGTATTGGCAGTGTCTGGGTACTCTCACTACTCTGGGAAGACTACATTCTGTGAATTTCCCACATTTCAGTTTAGTTGTGTTTGCAGCTTTCCTCAAGTTGCGTGTAGGTGTCAGACCTCGAAAAATGGCCAAGCACAATAAAAGTTCTGTATATTTAGGTAATTATTATATTGGCCTTCCTGATTCTTCATGTATTATAGCTTATTTCGGGCATTCATTGAGTTTCACGCAATTTCGCTACCATTCAGTTATGACTCCGGACAAAAGAATGAATTTTATTGAATTTTACTTGGCCTCATGAACAAACCGAAAACCGAACCGAACCGAGGTTTTACTCCACCTGAAAAACCAAAACCGAACAAGAAATTTAAAAACCTACAGCTCCATCACCGAGGCCCGAGAGTGTGGGAGGGGCAGTGTAGTCGTCTTACAGAGACCACTAACATAGCAGCGATCTGAAAAGATGTGGACTTTAGGAATAGGCTGGTATGGTAATCATCAATTTCTAAGACCAGGAGGGCAAGTTTTCGCCCTCCTTAATTTTTTTAAGGCGAGCACTAGAAGAGCGAATATCCTTCTAATTATTGTGTACTCTACGCCTTGTGTTAAAATTTAAGAAAGGATCGCGCACGAAAGAGAAAACTTAACGTGTTCTTGCAGTGTAGCATACCCTTGTTTTCTGCCGGTGCGTTTCGTCAACCCTTTCCGCGAAGCAAATTCTCTCTAAGACTATTCAAGAGGAAACTAAAAAATGGCCGACTGCGTTACAAAAGTTTGAGGCACTTTTTTTTAGAAAAATAACATTTTGATGGCTATATTGGAAATATTGGCACGATAGATTTGCGAATGAAAAGGTAATTTAACATTCTTCTCAGAAATGCTTATACTTTTATCACAAACCAAATTCGTTTTTCTAAAATTGATGATTTTGAACGGCTGTTTTGTGTCACCACAGGAGGAATAGGAAGAACGTTGGACTGAAAGGACTTATCAAACCAAATGAAAGTGTCAATGACAATGTAGCCCAACTTGTGAAAGACATGTACATGTATAGTATGTGACACAGCCAGGGACGCCTGAGCGAATTTCGGATTGGGGGGGGGGGGGGGGGGGTAAGGGCGTGACGGGCCGACCCTAGTTTATTAACACTCAGTATACAAACGACGAATACTATTCTCGATTGATTCTCAATCGAGAATAGTATTCGTCGTTTGTATACTGAGTGTTAATAAACTCAATTTTTGGCATGATGTGAAAAATATACGCAGTTCGTGTTTGATAAGATTATGCCCCCCCCCCCCCCACCCCCACACACAGGCGGCCTGTATGGGGGCATAATCTTATCAAACACGACTGGCGACTTTTACTTGATAACCCGCACATTCATTCAAGGGACGAACAAAGAATGACTAATGATCATGTCCTTTTGGGTTATCCTCCCTCCTTTTGTGTTATCTCCCCCTTAACCGTTACACAAGACAGTGACTGACATTTCTTGCGGAAACTGGATACAAGAATGTCGTCGAAACATATTTAGTATTGGTCGTTTATCAGACAGAGCAGCCCCATCCAATGAAAAAGATATGGTTGGGGAGGGGGGCGGGGGGCTCCGGCGTCCCGACAGTTATGGCACACATCTAAGTAATGACCCGATAACAAAGGTACATGTGAAGTACACTAAAGGCATGTATATAAATACTGACTGTAGACTGTAACAAATGTACAGGTAAAGTATTGTAAAGGTGGGTGACAGGTAGATGCTAAAGTAGAAAAGAAATCTCCATGCGGTTAATGTTACAATGGGGATACTTGTATGGTGCACTGTAAGCCAAATGTTTGCAATTGTTTGGCCTGTTTGAATCAACCCCTTCTGAGGTTGATTCATACTAATTAATAAATATTTGTCCAGTCCTTAAAATATAGGTATTTGAATTTTTTATCTTTAGCTCATAGGGTTCCCACGGGTGAGGAGGTTTTATTTTTCTCATTGTAAATAGAAAATCGGGTTGTGCTAATAATGTTTACCCTCCCCAAACAACACCAAATATTAACACAGGAACTTCTCTTCAAGCCTCAACACATTTGAATATACACATCATACAAAAATTAAAAGAAATATTCAAATCAAAACTTTCATATAGAAGTTCTGTACAAAAACGGATTGCCCTAACTTAGGTACAAAATGGCCACTGGTGGTCATCTTGAATTTCGGACAGCACCCAAAACACCCGTTCTCGTTCCACGGTGATAACAAAGGAACCCAAGAAGTTAAGTTTCATAAAGATCGGTTGATAATACGGACTGTAGCCAGAGCCCAATTGAAGGACGGACAGGCGTCTAGATGGACAGGCGGACGACGGGCGATGACAAAACCTCAAATTGGACTACGTCCAAGTTGAGCTAAACATAAACTCGTCAACTCCTTCCGAACGAGAAGATATCAATAAATATAGAAGTTCAAAACAAAAAAAAACTGATTGCATCTAATTTCGGCACAAAATGGCCAACGGTAGCCATCTTGGATTTTGGACCGAACCCCAAGACACTTGATCTTGTCCCAGGGTGTCAACAAAGGTACCCAAGAAGGTTTGTGAAGATCAATTCATAAATACGGCCTCTAGCCAGAGCCGTATTGAAATGTGCACTTACTGTGTATAAGTGGCACTGAATAAATCAAAGTTTGGCTAATTGGTCGCCGGCGGCCATCTTGAAATTTCGGACCATACCTCAAAACACTCCTTCTCGTCCCAAGGTGATAACAAAGGTACCCAAGAAGTTTCATGAAGATCGGTTCATAAATACAGCCTCTAGCCTGAGTCGCGTTGACATGTGTACTAACTGTATAAGTAGCACTGAATAAATCAAAGTTCATCTAATTTGTATAATTTATGCACGACAACAAAACCCGTATTATATGTGATGCATTCCATGTTACTAAACATTCATACAAAAATGTATTCAAATCAGAACCTTCATATAGAAGTTCTGTATAACAAAAAAACTGATTGCACCTAATTTCGGTATAAAATGGCCGCCGGCAGCCATCTTTAATTTCGGATCGCACCCCAAAACACTCGTTCTCGTTCCAAGGTGATGACAAAGGTATCCAAGAAGTTTCGAGAAGATCGGTTCATAAATACAGACTCTAGCCCGAGCCGTATTGACATGTGTACTAACTGTGTATGAGTAGCAGTGAATAAATCAAAGTTCATCTAATTTGCATAATTTATGCACGACAACAAAACCCGTATTATATGTGATGTATTCCATGTAACTAAACATTCAAACAAAAAAATTATTCAAATCCGAACCTTCATATTGAAGTTCTGTACAAAAAAATGATTGCACTTATTCAGTACAAAATGGCTGCCGGCTGCCATCTTGAATTTCGGACCGCACCCCAAAACACTCGTTCTCGCCCCACCGTGATAACTAAGGTACCCACCAAGTTTCGTAAAGAGCGCTCATAAATACGGCCTCTAGCCCGAGCAGTATTGAATTGTTGACGGACAGACAGACGGATAACGAACGGGCCATGACAAAACCTTAAATTTGACTTCGTCAAAGTTGTGCTAAAAATTATATTACGGATTTCCAGGCCATGTTTGGAGTACTAATCGTGCACGTCATGTAAAACATTGAAAACTTAATCCACATTGTCATCCTCGGAATCAACACGGGGTAAATCTTTTTATACATACTGTCAAGTCCTCCGGTTATACCACATAAGATACGAAAACGTCAGAAATATTGCTATAAAGTTTGTTCCCATCTTTATCATTTTAGCCGATCAAGGAAGAGGAAGAAAGTGAAACTGGGCGATCACGTTCACAACAAACGTTCCGGATCGGACCAACAGGTGTGTGTTTGGTTCCGTGACGCATCTCTTAAACGAGAACGGTTCAATACATCCTCATGCCAACCTCATACTCGAGTCAACTCGCCCCCAAGAATTAATTCATAAAAGAATAAAGTAACACTGGTCTGGTCAACTCGCCCCCAAGAATTGATTCAATATAGAATAACGTAACACTGGTCTGATTAACACGTAATTTTATTTAGTAACACTAGAACATTTATAACAAAATACACATAAATACATCCCACACGATTAATGTAGTAAAAAGGGGTTAAATATTTTGACCCATGACCCTTGAACTTCAGGTCACCTCATGACGTACGAGATTTTGGCGAAGTGACCAACGTGTTCGGCCAGTGATCCTGAAACAAGCAACATGTCTTCTGATGTTTATATTCATTAATTCGTCCTGCCAAATTGAATCACCTAATGTCTTTACCAATTTCCACACGCTCTTTCTTCATACTTATATATGAACACAACCAGATACCATTTAATATTGCTGAATTAATATGTGGACTTCGACCACGATGCCAAGTGATGCGTTCTTTCCAAAGGTTCCGTGACAACTCGGCCCCGGGACAACTCGATTCGGGCTGTTTTCCGCGGCAACTCGGTCCCGTCTTGGGCCGAGTTGTCCCAATTTTTAGACATTTCTATGGATTTTTAAAATTTTAAAATTAATTTAGTTGTATTATTAATATGTTTGTTATATATTTTGGATACATTTTAAAATATTTATCATAAATTTTAACAAAATATGACGTACTTACATGTTTGTTTGAATTAAATTGCATAGTGAAATATATCCTTTATAATCCTCCGTTATATTCGAAAATTAGACAGAATTATATACAAATAAGTAAGAATACGTCCACCCAGGACTACGAACTGATGAACGGACTGGAATATACTGTGCTGATGAATGAAAAGCTTTAGCGCGCCGAAGGCGCGCAGGGACGATGTAGGATTTACAAATCCCTTGCGACCCGGTTATCATTATTTTATTTCACTTGGATCACACAGGCCGAGCTTCCTATTGCCTCAAATGGGGTCTGAGGGGGGTATGCACGCGGAGAGAATTCCCGGCAGTTTGCGTTGGAGTGATAGATTGTCAATAATCAATCCCTCAACGCCTGTAAGACTATTAGAGAGTGGGCTTTATTCGGTTCCAGCTTGGCGATGGTAGCGGTTTGATTCCCACCATGGTGACGAACCGGAATATAATGTTGTGCGATAGCAAGTTTAAGGGAAGAAGAAAAAAGAAAACCAAACAGCAACGCCGGTTTGGTAGCGGCCCCGGTATATGACCATAGCGGTTACAAAAAGGAGTGGAGAAAGCTCCAACAGTTTAGTTTTGAAAAACCGTGAGTCATCCATCAAGCCTTCTGGGAGATAGGATGCCGTAAGTGATTATGAGGTATCTGGTTATCCTTCGGGAATTCCAAATGACCTCCCCCACTCCCCCCACCCCCCCCAAACCCCCCCCCCCAAAAAAAAACCCTAAATAAATAAAAAAAAGCCCTTAAAAGGGCTGTTTGCTGGCAAGATTGTTTCAATCCGTGCCTTGGTCTTATTTAGGTTTTCTGCACATCTTTGCATGAGGATTGTTTCAATCCCTCATAGTTTGTCATTCAGTTTTGGTCGTGTGTCTGATGAGATGGAGGAGGTAGAAAGATAGAGAGCTGGAAATTAGAGCAATTCGGTTTTTAATTTACAACTGTTCCGTCCGTGATGACCAGTGACATGTGAATGGGGAAGCCAGCACTTTTTCCGAAATTTATATCTCGGGGAGGGGAGACCCGGCAACAGGTGGAGATTTTCCTCGCTGTTTGCAACTCCCACAGGTAACAGAGGCAAGCTTTCGTGCGTATCGTGTCACCCGTAGCCAGTTCTGAATTTTTGTCACCAAGTGCCTGGCTCACCCCATAGCAATGATGTAATCTTTAACCCTTTCGATGGATACGCCCCAAATTATTTAGTTTTCCTATTGAGGACGCGATGCGCATTGAGTTCAATTATTAATTCGCTGTCTTGGAGTCTATTTAGAGTTTTGCTTTGAAGATCTTTTAAGCGCATTGCTATAGTGTCTATTTTTGATATCTCGTGAAGTGTTTTATCGATGTCCACGTGGGCTTGCGCAGAGCCACGCGCAAGGCATGATTTTTGGACCCGTTGTAGTTTTTCAATGTTGGTTTTATTCAGGTCACTCGTTATTATGGCCCCATACTCTAGTACTCGGCGTATATATGATTTGTAAAGCTTGAGGAGAACTTCTTTATTGGCTCCCCAATTTTTACCTCTAACCATTTTCAGGAAATTGACGCGTTTGGTGGCTTTGACAGTGACTGAGTTTACGTGATTGTTTAGATTGAGACTGGTATCCAGGGTGAAGCCCAGGAACTTTGCCTCATTACAAGCTTCAAGTTTGTGGTCGTAAAGCTCTAGCTCAATATTAGGGACAGCATTTTTCCTTTGCTTTTTATAGGATGTGATTCTTTGTGTTTTCGCGGCATTTAGCTTGATGCGCCACAGAGCGCACCAGTCTTGCAGGTCGCGGATGGTATCCTGCAGGCGGTTTTGTATTATGTTTCGAGACTTGCTGGCCGTCCACATTCCTTTGTCGTCTGAGAATTGAGATAGTTCAACATGGTTCTTCCCCACCTTGTCAATGTCATTCACATATATTACAAATAGAAGCGGGCTAGGGACCGAACTCTGTGGAGTGCCCGCTTCGAGTTTTACCTCGTCAGACACCTCGCGGTTGACCCTCACTTTGATTTTTCGATCAGATAAAAATGATGATATGATCCTTAGACTTTTGGTAGGTAGCCCCATTTTAGCCAGTTTGTATCTCATGCCATTGTGCCAGACAGAGTCAAACGCTTTTTCTACGTCTAGTAATAGCGCGGTTCCTATTTCATTTTGACTGAACGCCGTTTTCATATAATCTACCAGTCTACAAACATGCCCGATTCCCTCTCTTTGGCTTCTGTAGGCCCCTTGCCACTTATTGAAAAAGTTGATTGATTCGAGATAGCTGCGGAGTCTAGCCGTGAGAGTCCGTTCGAAAATGTTTCCAATACAGCTGAGTAGGCTGATAGGGCGGTAATTAGCTGGGTTGCTCAAGTCCTTGTCGGGTTTGGGTATCATGACTCCTGTAGCTACTTTCCCACATTTTGGGAAGTATCCACTAGAGAGACAGCAGTTTAGGAGGTTAGTGAGTACCGAAAAAAAGTATTGGGACATTGTTTCAGGATTTTGTATGAGACCTCGTCCCCTCCTGGGGAAGAAGAAGACTTACATTTTTTAATTGTGTTAGTCACTTCTTCTTGGCTTATCGGTTCCGTGAGTTCATGGCCATCTCCGACCTCGGACGTTTGGCTGAAGTTGGCATCGTAAAACGTTGTCTTGTTGTCTTGAACAAATTTGTTTACTTTTTCTTTGAACTCGTCATCAAACCTATCGCCCTCATGTGGGCGATGATATTTCTTAAGGAGCTCAGTGAAGGCGCCAGCCTTCGCCTTGTCATCCAGGGCCATAGTTCCTTCCCTGATCTTAAGAGCCTTACTGTTTGCGTCTTTATGTTTTTGCCCAGTAAGGGTTTTAAAAGTATCCCAAAACATTATAGGCTCCCTGAGTCCATTTAGATTTTCCGTTGCTTTTTCCCATCTCACGCGATTGTCGTTTGCTATTGCTTTTTTAACTTCGCCGTGGAGGCGATTATACACGGCTTTAAGTTCGACCTTTTTAGTTGGACGTTTTTCTGATTTGTATGCACGGAAGGCCTTTCTGTTTTGTTTTATTATTTGGAGTGTGGTGTCAGTTATTCTGTTGGCCCGCGGTTTAACCGTCTGTTTGCGACAAATGTCATCAAGAGTGTTGTTAATGACTCCACTGAGATTGGTACATGCTTGCTCGAGCTCGCAGGTATTCATTGGGTCGTTTTTGTTTATTTTAACCTGAATTATTTTTCTGAAGAGGTCCCAGTCAATTTTGGATAGATTCCTCCTCCTCATTGTGGGGTATCTTGCGGGTCCGCTGCAACCGTGTAGTGTAGCATGAACAGGCAGGTGGTCGCTACCTAAATCATCGTCCCCCACAAATATGTCTTGCATTTGATTAGTTAGTGATTTACTGGTTATAATAAGGTCAAGGATGTCGGATTGGTGGAGTGTGTTGTTACTGACGTAGGTAATGTCTTGGTCGTTATTTAATACAAAAAGATCAAATTGTTCGATGATATTGAAGAGGGCGTCGCCATTGGGCTCCGTTTTATTGCATCCAAAAACCTGATGTTTGGCATTGAAATCACCTAAGAAAACACAGAATTCAAAGACTTTGCTGTCAACTGTTTTTTTTTTCGGTTCATTATAATATGAGATTACGGAAATTTTTTTTATGATCCAGTTCAATCTCAGCGGCAATCACCTCTGCGTTGAGATGATCGCTTGGTATCGTTTTATATTTTATGTCCTGCCTTACGAGGAGAGCCACTCCGCCTCCACGTTGTGTGGGACGGTCTCGTCTAATGATGTTGAATCCACTTAGCAAAAATGACTTACTTGGCTTTAACCATGTTTCGCTGATACCAATTACATCTACGTTTGTGAAGTAATCGGACATCTGTGAGCTTTTGCAGTTAACGCTTCGAGCGTTCCACTGAATTATTTTCAACTTATCCATAATTGGTCAGTACCTAGTTAGCCACTGACCCTTTGCGAAACAAATCCAATATTTTTTTCTTCACCCGTTCCATGAATAATTTCGCATTGATTTTGTGAGTAGTGAAGGCGGGCACTCCGGGTACAAGCATTTAACACTGAATTTCCCATTCCGCAATATGGGCACTTGAGGTACAAAATTAACATAGGATTCTCCCTAGGAGCTTGTACCTCAAGTGCCCATTTTTGTACCCAGAGTGCCCCCATTGGAGGCCAAAAAAAATTAAATGCTTGTACCCAGAGTGCCCATCACGGGGTAAAAGTGTCACCATTGGGGTATGGGGAATTCAGTGTTAAATGTTTTTCGCCGGTGTGCCGGCCTGAGTGACAGTGTTTGGGTATGGGAAAATCATTGCTAAATGCTTTTCGCTGGAGTGCCAGTATTAGGGTATGTGGAAATCAGTGCTAAATGCTTAGGTCTATATCTTCAGTCATGGGGTAGGTTGTTCCAAACACTTCGTCGCGTGAGTGCTTAAATGTCGTATCTCCATTTTGGCGGGAAAATGAGATATTGGTATCATTCGATTTGTCTCGGAATTTTCTATCACTTGGCACTTGAAAACCTCACCTATCTATATTGATTATCACGTAAAACGCGATGCATTTTTGTCGTATCTCCTATTTGGCATTTTTTTCCATGCTGTAATGCCTCATCTCCAGGGCCAATGATTTCACTGGAAATCGTCACGTGCACAATCTTCGACTAAGGGCCGACTGCGAAATCCAGCGATCTGGGTTACGAGTGTTAAATAATTGCTTAATCACATAATTTTCATTGTATTCATGCTCAAACCACATTTTTTCTCCATAAAAATGATTACTAAGGTGATAAATATTTAATAGCTTTTTTTTTTAGTTGATATCTGGTGACTTAAAAGACATTTTATTAGGATGTTGGGGATACGACATTAAAGCACTAACATGACAGTGTCTTACACACTCCGTGCCATGACGGAATATGGAGATACGGCACTATAGTACCAAAGCTATAAGCATTATTTATTCGTATTTCCCAATGCATCCACGCAAATATGGACATCATTAGGACCGGCCCAATCATCCGGTCCAATGATATCCAGATTTGTATGGTTATACTGGGAAACCATCAAAATATTTCAGGCTGTGGGAGCCTTATTTAAGTTAATGTTGTGAGCTGTTTTGGCTAAATTATTGAGTATAGGGTTTATGGCGCCTTGGGCTAAGGTTGGCTCTTGGAAAACTTGTGATTAGAAATTTCTTTCAAGGACTTAATTTAAAAAGTGTAGCCCTCGCGCTGAACTATATGGTCCCTCCGACTGTCAGTACGACTCCATCCTGGTTTTGTAGAAACTTACTTGCCCATTTGCCCCTCCGCCAGTCAAAAGCTAACTACGCTCCTAAATGTGAAACCGGTAAAAGTACTGAACTTCCAATTTTTAGTTCCACGATGACAACGACGACGACGACGATGACGATGTCTAGAAATAATGAATCGCATCGGGACTGTTGAACAATCATCCAAGTGCTATTTATGCTTCATGATGCTTCTTTTTTCATCAGAATCCCGAACCCTGTGGTTTTTACAAGACTATGCGACTGCTTGAAATTGATTTTAGTAGAACAAATGATTCCGTAGTATTGTCTCAGAGAAAACCACTGGATTCCAAGAACAGAACCACGTGGTTTTATGGCGACGATTTAAATGTATGGTGAATGGTTCACCGAGACCGATTTGAAAAGTAACATCGCCCTTATAAGTAATCTTTACTCAGGGAAAATAGATGTTATCTATTCATTGTTTTGTTTTGCTTTTTCAGTCCTCAAACACCCGGATTACTAGATTTGCCAGACATCTCAGCTTCACATTTTGAAGTATTTTACGCTTCACGAATTACTGACAATTATTTCAAAAACCTGCACATACTTGCATACGATAATTGAACATTCATCTGTATTGTGGAAAAAATTTGATTTTCCCGATGGCATTTCCCTGGGAGTTTATGAGCTTCAAAGGATTATGATCCATTCCAAATCTTTTCGCCAGTTTGAAATAGCCTATTCTTCCATAAACGCTTCGGTTCAAGACTCTGATTTTTATATTGTCCGCGGGTTTATTCAGTCAGAAAATATTACTTCACTAAACCTTGTGGGAACTATAATATCAACTTTGTGTTTCTTGATGTTTCCGACTGCCCCAATTTAAGTGATGTGACAATTTTTTACATTAAAATTTGCACAGAACTCAAATACTTGTATTTATCATTTGTTAATGTCTCAAAACAGACACTCGTAGAAATGGCAAAATGTTTAGTTTGCTTGGAACTTCTTGACGTATCTTGATGTATCTGGCATAGAACTTGACCTGAGGTCGTGCTTCAAGTTGATGAATGAACTGTTTGAATCAGTTATAATTTCTGTTCATGTACGGTACCAGACGGGGCGCGGTGGTTCAGTAGGTAGAGTTGCAGGCTGCAAACCGAGAGGTCCTTGGTTCGAATCCCACCTGTGACAACCGCGTCGTGTCCTTGGGCAAGACACTTCACCCCCATTGCCCATGTGGGGGCATGGTGACGCTGTGCACTAAGGCGTACTGCACGTCGATGGTGCACCTGTCTTCAACCAATGCTAACCCTGCTTGTGTGGAGTTAGTATGTTGGGGAGCTGACAGTTGCTCGCCGTTGCCCGGTGGTTCTCTCCGGGTACTCCGGCTTCCTTCACCCGTAAAACTGTCGTGGTCATGATTAGCCATTGTGCAGAACTATGTGACCTTAAACACCAATAAATAAATAAATAATATAAATAAATACGATAGCCGACGATTTGTGAATGAGATATCATTGCGTGATAACCAGAAGATTCTATCTTCCAGTGGAGGATGGGATCTCCTGGTTCTCAACCGACGGCATTCGAAGTCCTAACCGTTGCAATATATACGTTGCTTTATATACTAATGATACTTTTGTAATGTTAGCGTTTTATGCAGCCGGACGGACTGTCTTTGAGTTAATGGGATGACATGGATCTTTCATAACACATTTTCGTTTATAAGTTTCCTCTTGTTGGATCAGAACCTTGAAATGCTTGAACATTCGAATTACAATACACATTTCAGTTCTTGAACTTGTGTTTTACTTTCGCCCTCTTTTGCCATCACTTAGAACGACGCCCCAATGACTATGTAAATTCTATTACTGAAAGGAAATGAGTTACAGTTTGTTTTTTTGCCGCATAAGTATGAGAAGGAAATGTTCACAGCTACCTTTCAGTGGGTGACCCTAACTTTTATTTCTCTCATTATCTGTCCTGTCATTATGCATTGGATATTAATTTGCAGTTGAGCATTTCTTCAACACAGGAATTACTTTTCAGCCATTGATTACCCGAATGTCCTGATTACAACGAAAATAGACCATTTTGTGTTTTTATAACGGCGGGGGAGGGACCATAAATTCAACAAGGTGTACCCAGAGCAAGCCGACTTTTCTTGGACGCTTGAGGGACAGCCCGGCGATTTTCACACAATAGACACTTGGCGGGCTATTAAAAACCTTGGGGCGCAGTGGCTCAGTAGGTAAAGGTGCAGGCTGCAAGCCGAGAGGTCCTCGGTTCGAATTCCACCTGCGGCAACCGCGTTGTATCCTTGGGCAAGACGCTTCACCCCCTTTGCCCATGTGGGGGCACGGTGACGTCGTGTACTAAGGCGTACTGCACGTCGATGGTGCAATTGTCTTCAACCAATGCTAACCCTGCTTGTGTGGAGTTAGTATGTTGGGGAGCTGGCAGTTGCTCGCCGTTGCTCGGTGGTTCTCTCCGGGTACTCCGGCGGCTTCCTCCACTCGTAAAACTGTCACGGTCATGATTAGTCATTGTGCAGAAATATGTGACCTTAAACCCCAATAAATAAATAAAAATTAAAAACCTATTATATCAAGTGACTAAACGGTGGTCGGAAATATGTCACTGTCATAAAACGGATTGGGGTAGCGTGACAGATAAATAAGCCCCTAGCAAATAACTACAGTCCCCACCCTTCATCATTATTTTGTTCGAGCCTAATTTGCGGTTTTGGGGCATCATTCATGCTCCTCGAGTCATGAGGGAACCTCCTAATTATAATACAATTACAATCAGTTGTATCATTATGAGTGTAATGTTCTGCAACAACCGAAATTAGTCTAGATTGCATAGTTCGACAAATCTGCATGCACGCCAACCTTTCACAATTCAGTGGAAAAACCTCGTATCTCCAATGTCATTACAATCCGGAAATCATCAGAGACATTTCTGAGTAAAATGTCGTATCTCCAAACACATTTTTGTCATTTTCTAAATAATGGGGTTAACGTTCACAACGAAACTTCACATTGGGTCATTTTTGGTTCCTGCAATAGTACTGAACCGTTTTCTGCACAGTTTGAAGGGTACAAATAGGTAGACCCAACCTCGAAAACTTTGACTTGCATTTTCTCGGATATTCAAAAAACAGAGATACGACATTTCAATTCTTAGGCGACGACTTTTATACTGACATATATATGTTTACCAACCACTCCCTCCATACTTTAAACCGTATAACATTTCACTGCGTGGAGGGTTTGGTTGGTAAAGATATAATATTAAAGGCAATCAACGCAAACAGTGAAAATGAGAAGTGATTCTTATCTCATGTTTTGCTATTGCTGAGGGATAGTGGACACTGCTACATTTTAAACAGACAATAAGATTCAGTTCAGGTACCAATATTTAATATATGAATTGAGAAACATATATACACCGAGATCTGAGTTTGCCTATCTATAGAAAACTTTTTACATCGAGATTTGTTTTGAGTGATACCAGTTTGTTTCAAGATTTTTTTCTGAGAAAAATTTGAGAGATTTAGTGTTTTTTTAAAAATAAAGTGGCATCACTTGAGCGTTTTTGAAAAAAAAGAAAAACTAAAACATTTCCTAGCTCTGATACATAATAAGTTTATACAATAAGAAAATGTTTTTTATCAATTATAATAAAACATTTTCCCTCTGTGGGTTGTTTTGACAACTGACGTTTGATTACATAACATAATGTCTATAGGTTTGCTCAAATCATCGACGAATCTCTTTGTCATTCTCTTGGAAATTTCTTGGATCGAATTTGATAGTAAGAACTGTCTCTAAATCATATCCTCTCGCAAGATGATCTAAAGCAAATATACAGTACATTCCACACACCACAGTACGAGCACTTTGTAGTCTCATTGTGTTAATAGTCCATGAATCTGTGTTTTTCACTATGAAATTGTAAATGTCTTTATCTATTGGTGGTAAGCCATAGGAATCAAAGTAGATGGCTGAATGATTGTCTTTGAAATGTATCATCACTTCATGTTTTCCTGGTTCTCTTGATGAATCTGTGTTCACAGTATAACTTTTCGATGTTTAAGCTTTTGTTTTGGTAATAAGTCTCTTGAACACACTTTTCCATTCAATGATGATAACCTTAGAGAATTGTTCAATATATATTGGAGCCGAATGGTTTCCACCATCTCTTCTTAGCCCTGAAAAGGGCTGTTATGAAGTTGTTAATCAAGATATGCTGTATAATATCACGAGTTTCAACAAAAGATAATATATTTTATTTTGCAACATAAAAATTATTTTTTGTTGAAACAAAAAAAGTAACTAAAACTTATTTTTGCAAAATAAAATATTTTTTGTTGGAACAAAAAAATCATTTTTATTTATGTGGAGAAAAAAAAAAAAAAAAAAAAATATTTTTGTGAAAACAAAAAAAAATTCCTGAAACAAAAAAGTAATTTGTTTGAACAAAAAATAATTTTCATTTTGCAAAAATAAAATGGCATAGACGTGTGTGTGTGTGTGTGTGTGTGTGTGTGTGTGTGTGTGTGTGTGTGTGTGTGTGTGTGTGTGTGTGTGTGTGTGTGTGTCTGCGATAAAAACATGTTGGGGAAATTGAGAGGCATATCGAATCCGACACCAGGAGAGAGAAGATAGAACGTTCGCTGGTCGGCAATCTGATCGGTGCGAAACGTCGATTCGGATGGGGCGTTCAAAAAAAAGGCGCATCTGAAAAGAAGAAGAAACGATTATTGACGAGCGAATTGGCCGAGGAGTTACACAAACCCATAGTGCGTAAATTTCGAAAGAGAAGGGTGTTCGTGAAGGGTTTGGATGATATTTGGTCTGCCGACTTGGTCGACATGAGATCATTTTCGAGGTGGAACGAGGGCGTCAAATATCTATTGACGGTCATCGACATGTTTTCCAAATACGGTTGGATCAGAGCTTTGAAGAATAAATCGGGACCTTGCGTCGCCGAGGCTCTGAAGAGCGTGTTCGACTCGTCTTCTCGAAAACCAAGTAAATTGTGGGTGGATAAGGGAAATGAATTCTACAACAAGCACGTTCATCGATTGGTAGACCTCTACTCGATCGAAAACGAAGAGAAAGCCAGCGTGGTGGAACGTTGGAATCGAACGATGAAGGAAAAGATGCACAGATACTTCACGGCGAATTCGACTAAGAAATACATATACGCTCTGAACGGTCTGGTCAAAGATTACAACAACACGCGACACAGATCGATCAAGATGACCCCCGCGGAAGCTAGCGATCCTCGAAACGAAAAACGGGTCTACGCGAATCTATATGCTGAGAGATCTAAGATCAGGAAGGAGTCTAGAACGCCGAAATTTGCGGTCGGTGATCGAGTGAGAATTTACGCTTATAAGAAGCACTTCGAAAAGGGTTATACCCCTCGATGGACCTCGGAAATCTTCGTGATAATCAAAATATTTCACACCGATCCGGTGACTTACGAAATCGAAGCTTTGGATGGAGAAGAGATCATCGGAAAGTTTTTTCTTCATCTAAGGTGCCGGCCTCTTCGGCCCACACAGTGATCAATTGTCTAGCATATTTGACTTTCTCCACCAGTATTATTAACTTTAATCCCAAACAAATTATTGTAAATTCATATTTCGAATCTAGCTGTATGAATTTGCATAATTTCATGTCCTTACTGTTGCCAGCGTCACGTCAGGACGTCGCAATTCAAACATGGGGTGAAATGAAAAGTTCACACATGCAGTCAATAGCGTGTATGTGCACCGTTTGCCTCTTGGATGGCAAGACATCGACGGCGCATGGACATGATAAGTCTCTGGGTGTCACCCTGTGGTATTGCGTTCCACTCCTGCCTTAGAACATTACCTAAATCGCCTAACGTCTGGAGATCATGAAGTCGCACCCGACGGCCCAGTTGATCCCAAAGAAGCTCGATTGGCGACAAATCTGGCGAAACTGGGGGCCAGGGAAGAAATTCGATGCTCTGCTCCTCAAGAAAGTCACGACAGATACGCGCCACGTGACATTGGGCATTGTCTTGCTGGAATAACTGCAATCCGACGTTAGCATTGAACAACGGGACAACAACAGCGTTAAGAATTTCGTTCCTGTACCGCTGTCCATTCAGATTACTATCCATAAAGATCAACTGCGTTCGATGGTGCAAGGAAATTCCTGCCCAAACCATTACACTACCCCCGCCGAAACAGTCGCATTCCCGCACGCAAGCATCAGAAAACCGTTCTCTTCGTCGGCGATACACTCTTGCCCTACTATCAGCGCGCCGTAGACAAAATCGTGATTCATCACTAAAACGAACTGAGCTCCAACGCTGCTGAGTCCAGCGAACACGCTGACGTACCCATTCCATTCTAACGGTACGATGGCGTTTGGTAAGGATTGGTCGGTGGTATGGACGCCTACGTCGGATGCCGTGTTCAGCGAGTCTGTTGAGGGCAGTTTGTGCGCTGATTCTATCGTTAGTTCTACCAGGAGTAATTGCTGCTATCCTCGTCGCCGGAAGGAAGCGATCCCGCAACTGAGACATCCTCGTGTGTCGGTCAGTTGAAAATGACAACGATCTGCAGGAAAATCATGTTTTCTAATTTCGAGGTAGACAAGAATTTATATTTTAGAGATAAACTAAGCTTTTTGAGCTTACCTTGCTGAGCGTGAAAATACACCGCACATCTACAAATGTACGTGGAGCAGTCAATTGAAAGTTCGGTAACATATCGTCGCCTGAGTGCTAGAATGTCCTATGTCCCGTATGGGACATAGAACATTCTAGCACTCAGCCGACGATATGTGTTGAAAATGATCAATAAAATATACATCCCGCTGCGCCCGATCTTGTCAGTGTCTCTCAACCGGAGGAGTCTAAACAAAAACGTCCGTAGTGGTTTCCATACCATGTGATAGCTTCATTACGGCTGACAATATCTACTGGAGATTCCCCGTGGGAACCCCGGGAAGTAAGCAGCACTTGTTTACTGTGGTAAACCAGTTCCGCTTTACTAGTAAAATAGGACCCAGTCACCAATGCTTGGGGTGAAAGTCCTCTAAAATGGGCAACATGTTGATCAACGATTGACTAAACTTGACTTCATCTCCATGTTGTGTCACGATTAGCCATGGTGCATAAATATGTGACGTTAACCACCAACAAACAAACAAACATCTACTGGAGATGCGACGATTCTCTAATTTACGGCATAACACTAAGTCTTGTCAACGCGCGATGCGACGATTATCTAAGGCACAAAATTCATCATTAAAGAAAAGAGTTATCTACGAGAAAATAACATGTTTTAACACATAAACTAAATTTGATGAACTCATTTAAATAACTATTAACTAACATATCGGTGTGCGTTCAATATAAAAGTTATTCTTGTCGGGCATAGTTTTATCCGACGTCTTGGGGATTATAAAAACTCAAAGCTCCAGGAGCCCTCAGGTTTAGATATTCATTACTTGGGTACCGCTGGTGGTACTATTTATCGTATTCTGTCGATTAGAGTTCGCCAGGTAGACTGTGTCATTTTTCAGGTGGGTGGAATGATTTGCATTCTGAGACATTTCAAATGTCTTTGTTTTTAATATACACAGCTTATTCATACATGGGAGTGTTCTGGAGTTCGACATTTTATCGTTGGCGAGATCTTTCCTCATAAAGTTGCGCAAACGGTATCCCCGGGGAAGAGGGGAAGGTGGAGAGAGAGAGGGGAGGGGAGAAAAACCAAACGCGTGAATTTATAGTCGAGATATTGATGTCATTAAGCTTTACGTTGGTATACAACTTACCCAATTAAATACTTTTGAATGCTAAAACGGGTCAAATTTATCTCAGGAACTAGACACTTTCTGCTATAGTTGGTCATCGAACCTGACGTAGATGTTGTTGCAAAAGACACATATACCCCAAACTATTGAAATCCGTTCATTATTGTTCCAAGTTATGCCATAAACAAAGTTCTGAAAAAATGTTGATTGAAATATGCGAATTTCCAAGTCAAAAAGCCCCATAACTCTTGTAATAAAAGTGTCAATGACACTGTAGCTTAACTTGTCTGTGTGTTGTGTTTGGTGAAAAGGATAAAGTTAAATGTTTATGAAAGGATTATGAAATAAGAAGAATTGTGATAACTGGGAAAATGGTAATTTCTGTTCTCTGTAAGCTATGTTTTTAATAAAAATAATATGAGGTGTAGACTGTAATAAAGAACTGATGAGTGACCCTCACAATTAATGTATGTGGCCCTCACAGTTAGTGTATGTGAACGAAAGTTACCAAGTTACAGTGAAATGACTCCAAAACAAGCCATTCTATCAAGTTACAATGAAATTCCTTCATAAATACGGCCTGCAAACTGTGCTAAATGTTTTTGGGTTTCGGACCTGTGTAGCAATCATGATTGACCGATGGCAACCAAAAAGAGGACATCCTCATCTAGACATTATACTGAGTCATCCTTCCAAGTTACAATGAAATCTCTTCATAAATACGACCTGTAGTCTGTGCTAAAGTTTTTCGGGTATCGGGGCTCGGGCAATCGTCATGGGGCGTTCTCATCTGGGCATTATCTTGAGTCATCCTACCAAGTTACAATGAAATCCCTTCATAAATGTGACCTGTAGATTGTGCTGTCTTCGGGCTTTATGCCTCTGTAGCCGTCACAGTTGACCAATAGCGACCAAAACGTTATCATCTTGACATTACACGAAGCCAACCTACCAAGTTACTCCATAAATACGACCTGTAGACTGTGTTAAAGGTTTTGGGCTCGGGCAGCCGTCACGGCTGAATGATCGCGACCAAAAGGGACGTTCTCTTCTAGACATTATATGGAGTCAACCTACCAATTGACAATGAAATCCCTCCATAAATACGACCTGAAGGCTGTGCTAAAGGTTTTCGAGTTTAAGATCGGGCAGCCATCGCGGCTGAATGATCGCGACTAAAAGGGGACGTTCTCTTTCAGACATTATATGAAGTCAACCTACCAAGTTACAATGAAATCTGTCCATCAATACGACCTGTAGACTGTGCTAAAGGTTTTCGGGTTTTGGGCTCGGGCTGCCATCACGGTTGAAGAGGACGTTCACATCTAGACATTATATGGAGTCCACCTACCAAGTTACACTGAAATCCTTCCATAAATACGACCTGTAAACTCTGCTAAAGATTGTCGGGTTTTGGACTCTGGCAGCTGTCACGGCAGAATGATCGCGACCAAAAGGGGGCGTTCTCATCTAGACATATGTAGTCAAGCTAACACCTACCAAGTTACAATGAAATTCTTCCATACATACAACCTGCAGACTGTGCTAAAGGTTTTCGGATTTTGGGCTCGGGCAGTTGACACGTTTGACAGATCGCGACAAAATGGGGAAGTTCTCATCTAGACATCATACAGAGTCATCCTACCAAGTTACAATGAAATCCCTCCATTTTCAATATGACTTGTAGACTGTGCTAAATGTTTTTGGATTTCGGGATTAGGCAGCCGTCACTGTTGACAGGTCATGGCCATAAGGGGACGTTCTCATTTCGATATTGTATAGGGACATCCTACCAAGTTAGGAATTCCTTTGTAAATACGAACTGTAGACTGTGGTAAAGGTTTTTGGGTTTGGGGCTCGGGCAGCCATCACGGTTGACCGATCGCGACCAAAAGGGGACGTTCTCATCTAGACATGACGTCAAACCTGCATATGAAATTTCGTGACGATCGGACAACAAATAGTGGTGTAGCCTGTGCGAAAGGGAAATGTGAACAGACTAACAGACTTCCACACGCGTGATGGCAATAGCTTATCCTGACTTTATCAAGTTAAGCTAAAAATCATCGGTCCATACCCCAATTCGAACTTAACCTTCATTTTGATATAACTGACGCAGAAAGCAAGTTTGGTCCTGATCTTTGAACCCAACTCAAGTTACTCAAGAAACCAAAATGTTGATGGTATTGAGAAATTTCTAAATCGAAAAGGTCCATACCTCATGTAAAAATAATTGGACGGAACCCATAATCAAACTTGGCCTGTTTTAACTATCTGGGTAATTAATGTGCCAACTTTTGTTGAGATCAAATAATCCCAACTGGAGGTATCGGTCGGGATTCCAAAAATCTTAATAGAAGATCAAATTCTTAGTCGAAAATGAGCCATACCTCATTTAAAAGTAATTGGACGAAACCCATATTCGAACTTGGCCTGTATTACTAGCTGGGGAAGACACATACCAACTTTGGTTGAGATCAAATAATTCAAACGGGTGTCTTCGGTCGGAAACCAATTGTTTACGGACAGACGGACAGACCATTTACATAATACGACCGTTTTTAAAACGGGCGTGTAATTAAAAAAGGATTCCCGTATTTTTCTGTCACAAATATAGCAACCAATGGGAAGTCAACTCACTGTCTACAGCTGTGTCCGACGTAGAAAAAGATGAGTAGTTCCAGAGATATATTTGACCCGTTTTAGCATTAAAAAGTATTTAATTGGGCAAGTGGTATATCAACGTAAAGCTTAAGGGGTCGTCCAACCTAATTTTGGTCAATTTGTTGACATTTTTCCCCAATGCATCAGAAACAGATAAGAGAAGTAAGGAAAGGCAAATTATATATCAAAATAATGAGTAAAGTGCATAGAAATGGTACATATAATTTTTTTTCAGGAAAAAAAGTGAATTTTATGATTTTGAAGAAGATTAATTTGCCAATGGCGTAAGTAACGAACCAGTAAAACCACAAAATAATCGGTAATTCGAAAGCCTTGTCCTCAAAGTAATGATAACATACTACAGACTCGGAGAAAGCATTTTTTTGACACACACTCTGGTGGGTTTTGATGTTTGAATGTAATAACACCAACACAAATTTTGGATGTTCCGGATGTGGCCATGTTTGAATGATGTTTATTCCGGTCATTTGATTACGAGGTGGTTCTTGAAGAAATACTCAATTTGGGCAATCGCAAGAATGCAAGGACGTGATCACGCCCTTTATTTGTTCGAGACAATGTATGAGCGGATTTGCAAACAGGTGACAGCAAATACTTGAGCTGTTTATGTCATAACTGCAAAATATGGTTCGAAATTCCCTCAGTTATAACTGGAGTGCTCACTGATTGAAGGCAGACATTTTCTTTTGTTTATGTTTTGATTTGGGGAGTTCAACAAAGGTCAACTTGAAGGAGTCCGCCAGAAGAAGTATGGAAGGACAAAAGAGTGTCTCCCAATATAAAGATGTGTGTGTCACCGTGGTGGTTTGGAAAGAAACTATGATATTCTCCTATGTAGAATGCACTGCAAAGTCATACATTGTAGTTGAATAAATATATTTACAAACCCCTTTTATCCCATGCATCAGTTTGATAGTGATTAAATTGTTAAATTTGTCTGGTTTATTTATAAGTATAATAGCTTTGTTTACTCTTGGACACCAATACACTCATGATATCTGTTGGAGAGGAAATAAGGGTAACTGTAACCTGTCACTGCAATAAACCATCTAATGTACTTAAAAGTACATTGTTATTCAAAACACATCAAATCAACCTTACATAACCATTATTGCATGTACTTTCCCCAAGGAGGCTTATTGGCATATTGAGATCAGAAGGGCACATCCAGAGGGTCTCACATATTTTTTTCAAGAACGCAGTACACAAAGCAATCCCCAAAAGGTGACAAGTGAGCTCCATTTGACACAAAAATTTCCTGGGGATGGAGGGGGGATCTCTCTTCTTTGTATGACTCTACCTCCGGCACTCAAGGCATATGCCTTTTTTCTCAAAGTTTAACTCTTTTTTTTTTTTGAAGATCCCGGCCACACATGTTCCAAACACTATCAGACAGGTAACCCTCCAAATAAGTTTATCTGCAAAAATCATGTTACATTCCAAAACATTCTTTTTAGACTTTAAGTTCTGGACCTTTTATGCTTCTTACTTCCATCTATAACACTTAATTTATCGATTACTGGGTGAATAGAAAAGTCCTGCCATAATCAACATTTTGAGTTCCATAAGCCCTCATAACATCTCCGATAAAAGTGTCAAACATCAGATTGGTGGCTTTATACACAATCTTCATCAGGTTATTGCTTGATAAGTAATAGGAACGAAATCTTCACCAGAAATATTTTGTAGCAATACATCTGAGGGTATCAGCAGGCACTGTCCAACAAATTGTAACAAATCAACTAGTTATGAACAGAATTTTCTAACTCAAAAGAGTGAAAAAGTACCACAACTCTGAAAAAATGTGGGAAGAAACACATGCTACAGCAGCTACACAGCCATTGTTTCCCCATGATGCTCGACCACAGCACCAAATATCCAATTGGAGTAGCAATGGTTGAGATACAAGGGAGAAAGTTGGTACATGTAATGATGAATGGGTAAGACTAAGAGGACAGAGGTCACCACTGCACGGCCCTAGATGCACCTTTGATTTTCCAACTTCCAGGTCCGGAGCATAATAATCGCAACACACCCACCTTATCAATTCATAATTTCAGTAAAATAAAAGGAATTATCAATTTTAATTAATTTATAGATGATGGGAAGTATTTGGCTTCTTTCGCATTCTCGTACTATTAATTACCACAAACAATATCAGTTTGATGCCGACAAATGAAACTGAACGCATGTGATCTGGTTAAAAAGTAACTCGGCATGGATAATGAAGAAATTGCGAATATTTCGTGTATTTCATTTGTTTAAAAGCCAATTGCAGCTAATTTTGACCGTGGATTCGATAATTCATTTCGGTTTTGACCACACGGTCACGCTGACAGCGGTTATGTTTATTGTGATATGCAAATTGGGGGATAGTTTCCGGTGAAGGAGATTTGTCACATTTGTCAGTGTAAAACGTTGACAAAAGACGCTGATCGACGCTTTTTTTTAGTATGGTTGATTGCAAGAAAAAACTAAATTCTCAGCATCGTCCAAACGCACCTTATATAAAAGCGCGAATGCATCATTTTCAACCCATCTTGAATCGGTCCTTTGCAGACTTCAAACAGAGCCGCGACAAATTCCATGGTTACTAGGAAGTAAATAACTGCACGACATCGGGGGAAATCAACACGCTGAATATAGTTCCAGGTCACTTGGAATATATTTCGTCAAAAAGTGATTTCTGAAACATTCTGCTCACTTTGTTATGAATATTGCCTTATTTTATGTGTATCGTCCCGATTTTATACACACGGTTATTTTTTTACAAGTGGTTCATGCTGTCTTTCTAGTGCGCAATAATTCAGATTTTTTGTCAACAAAAAAGTTCAGACGGCCTGTAAACTCGAGAGGGAATTTCGAACCATATTTTGCAGTTATGACATTAACAGATCAAGTATTTGCTGTCACCTGTTTGCAAATCCGCTCATACATTGTCTCGAACAAATAAAGGGCGTGATCACGTTTTTGCATTCTTACGATTGCCCAAATTGTATTGTTAAATACAGCACTTCTCTCAAGCCTGACCCGCGTCATCTGCGTTGAATCCTTTTAATTATGAACCCACCAAGCGCAAATCAAATTATGGACGATTCTGGAAGAACCACCAATGCTAGACACATGGGAAGTGCCAACCATTCAAGTTTCAGATGTCTGACGATTGTAATGTCTAAGTGCTTAAAGCATTGCACTTTGAGTGTTAAAATCTAACCCTAAGATTTAGAATGGGTTTAACACACTGAAAGTGTCAGTTTTTAACACTTTAGTTTTTAGTGTGTAACTAAAGCTTCAAATACACCATTTTCATGGCCTTTAGCACATGTCGAACACCTGTGCTCCTAATCTCCAAGTATAATTGCTCTTTTCCGACATTGTTTGTTACAAAAATAAGTGTGAAAAATAGTTGTGGAAATCAGTAATCTGCTCCTGAAAACTACAGTACGTAGAGAGTGGATTGTAAGTAAATCACCCGCGGAGTGGGGTTATCACCCAAGCTATAACTTTCAAATTTTGTACATATCGACAAAAAACACAAGCAATGTTTCAGCCAATGGACCTCCGGGTTTAACCCGGGGGTCCATTGGCTGAAACATTGCTGGTGCTGGTTGTGCTTTGCAACAAATTCGCAATTATTGCTTGGGTGGAATCTCCACTCTGCGGGTGAGTTAGTGATAATACACTCTCTACGTACTGTACATCAAAATACATAGATGTCGTTTCTATCCGATATCTATGAAAATACGATGTGATTTCTTTTACTCATGTGAAGAAACTAGCATCCAATTCTCCATTTCTCTCTCCTCAGCAAAATGAAAGGAGCATCTGCAAAACAGCGTACGTATGAGCCACCTGTTTTGTCGACTTCAGTCTCACATGGCAGTGTGGGTTATGAACGCCTAAATAAATCCCATTGACCACAGTGCTAACCTTTCACTCTCTGTACAACACAATACAAAAAATACCTGTACATCCACCAGTGAAGAAGGCTTGTATCATGTGATCTATGACATTTATTGTTATCAATTTTCCACTATCTGCATGCTATACAGTTGTGCAGACTAGTCGATATTTACCTAGATATGGCTTCTCACCATTTTTAAATAGTTCGACAATGTTACCCCTCCTCCATTCGCCTAACACTATACCTACATGTATCTCTAGAGATGTGTTAAGTATTGTATAAACGCAGTTGGGATACAACTTCTGTGTGCTTTTTCAAAATTTTTGGATGAATACCATCTGGGCTAGGCATATTTAGATCATTTTATTTTGACTGTTATTTACTTTTATCAATTAGAGGCTTTCTCTGTAGTTATGGGCACCTTTTTCGGGTCTTTAGTGAAGAAACTCGGGATAAGTTCCTCATTGAAGGCACTCATGAAATCGAATGGTGATGCGATTTATGTTTACGTCGCTATAAACTGTGTTTATGGCGATAACCAGCGAACAAATGGATTTCTCCAAACATGACGGGCATTTGGCGACGAAAATTTATTTATTGGTGTTTAAGGTCACATACTTTTTCAATAATGATGGGGCTTGGCTGTTTTCATAAAATAGTTGATGGTTTGAGGGGGATATGGTCTTGGGGACGTTTTGACCAAGAGATGGGGATGTTTTGACCAATGTCACAGATCATGCTTTCTCATGCTCCTCCTAACCCCTGGGAGTGTTAGGTTGTCCGACGGACAGTTACCCCACTCTCTCACAGTTCCACTAGCTTCTCTTTTGTAGAATCCGGTGGAATAGTCAAAATAGTTGATGGTTTGAGAGGAAATTTCATTGGGGACGTTTTGACCAACGCTTGGGGGTGTTTTGGCCAACCTTTGGGGACGTTTTGATCAACACTTGGGGACGTTTTGACCAAATAGTCCAGGCACATTAGACATAAAAATGAGAAAGTAAGGAAAAAAATCGGAGAAAGCTGATTTTTTTATATGTTTCCGGGACGCATTGCGGATAAAGTGTGAAAAGTCCCCGCGAATCCGAGTTGAGCTTTTTTAGTTATAGCGTTTTTTTTTGATGAAAAAAAAAAATTTAAAAAAAAAATCGACCCAGCTCCATATTTCTCATTCTTATTCGCCTTAGTAGGGTGGGAATCATAAATATCGTGCTGAATTATATTGAGAATACATATCCCCAACAGAAAATGCCAACTTTGTACCAATCCTCACACTCAATGGTGAAATATTCACGAAAATGTACAAAATTACGAAATTTTTTTTATTGTTTTCATACACACAACGGTACACAACGTCCATTAAATCAAATCTACGACTACTTTGGGAGTTAAATTATATATCCAAAATTGCAGAAAAGCAGTGGCTTTATAATTATATATAACAATAGTCATTTATTCCATAATGAACTGGCGAAACGTGTGAAATATTAAACATACCCCCTAAACTCAAATTGAAACTGCATCGACTTTTCTCATTCAAATACCGTATTATATAGCATCATTGTTTCAATTTCCATGCTCGATTAAATCACATAATGTGGTGTTCGCCTACACTCAAGATGCATTGGCATGTAATGTGTGCACGCCATGTCATATTTAGGGGCAATTGGTTCGATCATGGCTGGTAGCGGCTTGGATGATCTTTGGGGGACTGTTTATGCTGGTGGGTCAATCCATCATTTGATCAGTGGTCATGCATATTCAAGAGCAGTTCGTGCCCATTTGCTAACACAAATTGCCATTACAAAACTTGTGTTTGAAGAAAGCCGAACACTAGATAACATAGACTGCACAGAAGTCAATGAAATATTCTGTGGACTTGCCAGAGGTGACTGTACAACAGCTGACGATGTCTATCAAGAAAGTGTCAACCATCTACTGTCAAAATTACACGTACTGCTCCAGAATGCGTCCGTAGGACGCACAGGAAAGCTTTGGGTACAATACTACGAGCAAATAGGTCTTCTCCAGTTGTTCTTGAGAGCAGAGCGCACAGGCGACTGGGAACTCCACACATATTGTGTTCGCAATATGATTCCAGTATTTCACGCAGGTGGTCATTTTGCATACGCAAAAAGTTCTCATCTCTATTTGCAGCAGATGAATGAGCTAACAGAAATAATGCAACAGGATGATTTGAAGTTGTTCACTGAGAAAGGTTACTTTACCATAAGGCGCTCAGATAAATTCCGGGACGGGATATATTCTGATCAGACCATAGAGTAGTGTTTAATGAGAATGTTCAAGCTCCATGGTGGTCTCACACATGGCAGGGGAATAACCGATAGCACTGTTGCGAAATGGGTACATGGACTACCTCTTTGCCCTCCGATATGTAATGCTCTCGAAAATTTTGTTCATGTTCACACTGGTCATGGCGAACAATATCGGGATCTCCGTCAAAGTTCACAATTGACTGATGCCAATGATATCACCAAATTATTGAACTGGCTCAGAGTGCATTCCCCCTTTCAGAATAGAGATCCACTACAATTAGTCTCTATAGCGACCGGGCTTGTGGCCGACGAAACTGTGAACTGTGACCAAGTTCGCAAAATTGGTGAATGTTGCGTATCGAATGTTGTAAGCAAAACGTTCAACAGCATCAAACTACGACGTGTTGACAGTGTGAAGTCTTTCGCATCGATGGCAAATAGCATCAAAGTCCGTGGAAGTAAGGTAGTGATTGACCCCACAATTCTGTTCAACCGCATCACATGTGTTATTCAGTCACAAGCAGAGATAGAAGAGTATCTCAAATATGAACTCGCCCCGAAACCACCAGCATTGTTTGATTCTGCTGGAATGAGGAAGACACAGAAAAGCACGCTCGGTAAGATCCTCAAAACATACGGTTCCGAGCAAACTAAAATCCCAGAACATTCTCTGTTTGTTGTAGATGGTGGATTTTTATTGAGGGCAGTTGTATGGCCTAAACAGTCGTCATATAAGGACATATGTACATCATATTCCAATTATCTAGTGAGACATTTTGGGGCGAACGTCGTGGTTGTTTTTGATGGTTATGCTTGTACAATGTCGACAAAGGGCATGGAACAAGCCCGTAGATCTAAAGACAGGTATTCCATTGATATCAATATCTCACCCGAGTTACCAGCCACCACACCCCAATCCGATTTCCTTGCAAATGCCAAGAACAAAACCCAACTGATCGATCTTCTAATGCAGGAGCTATCTGCTATCAATATTCAGTCCAAGCAGGCCGAGGCTGATGTACTGATAGCCGAAACTGCACTTGACATCGCTCAAGATGACAACAATGTTGTCGTTGTGGGAACAGACACAGACTTGTTAGTCATTCTTACCTCTCGAGTTCAACCGGGATGTAATATTCACATGATGTATTCCATTACCCCAAACTTACTAGTTTCAGTTAGTGAAATTGCAACCAAAATGGGTGACCATAGAAGCAACCTCCTTGTAGCACATTCTATAAGTGGTTGTGACACTACTTCTGCACTCTTTCGAGTTGGTAAGAAGAAAGTATTCAGTACAATTGTCTCCGATGTTACTAGCGACTCACAACAGTATGCCAACACAATTTTGGCGGATGACAGTACACCAAGTGCAGTAGCTGCTGCCGGGGAACAACTTCTCCTGATCTTATACGGGAGTAAAACTGTTTCCTCTCTCGACCAATATAGATATGTCACTTACAAGCGTTATGTAGCAAAATCTAAACTGAATAAACCCATCGACCTAGCCTCACTCCCACCAAGCAGCGATGCTGCACAACAACATGTCTACAGATGTTATTTCCAGGTCCAACAATGGCTGGGCACTTCGCTTCCTCCGACGGATTGGGGGTGGTCGCTAGACAATGGCCTTCTTGTACCGACTGCAGCCACAAAGCCATGTGCCCCCGATAACCTACTGAATCTGATCAGTTGTGGTTGCAAGAGTGCTTGTACAAAAAGGTGTGGGTGTAAGAAGGCAGGACTCTCTTGCTCAGGTTTGTGTAATTGCAGTTCGGATTCTTGTAACAACCACAGAAACACTGTCCTGTCGGAAATTTCTGAGTTCGATGAATAATATGTATATAGGTCATGTCATTTCTGTATATAGCGTTGATAATAGTCAATGTAACTTAATCCATGTTGATTGATTTGTACATTCTGTAAATATTATTTATTGATTTTTGTACATTCTGTAAGTATTATTTATTGATCTAATGCTGCCAGACACAGACGTGTCTGTTCGGTCCCAAGCCCTAAAATAGTTGAGTTCTCATGCTGACGAATTTTATGCCAAAAGGGGAACTCGGCCAGAAGCATTATATGTGATGTATTCCATGCTACTAAACATTCATACAGAAATTTATTCAAATCAGAACTTTCATACAAACATTCTGTACAAAAAAACTGATTGCACTAATTTTGGTACAAAATGGCCGCCGGCAGGAATCTTGAATTTCAGACTGCACCCAAAAAGCACTCGTTCTCGCCCCAATGTGATAACAAAGGTATCCAAGAAGTTTCGTAAAGATCGGTTCATAAATACAGCCTCTAGCCCGAGCCGTATTGGCATTTGCAGTTACAGTTCTGAAAGTAACATCAAATGGATCAAAATTAGTCTAATTGGCATAATTTAAGCACGAGAAAAAAACCTGTATTGTATGTGATGTATCCCATGGTACTAAACATCCACACACAAAAATTATTCAAATCAGCGCTTCCATATGGGGGTCTTCCATAATGTCTATTTTGTAAGCAATGATAAAAGTCTTCAAATGGTGGTGGATTTGTTATCGTCTGTCCAACTAACATCCCGTTCTGCACTACGACCCTTTGGGCAAATCCGTTAGGAAAATCGTCATTTTTTGCGTAAATCCGATACTTTTTTGTGAATTTTCAATAATTTTTCGCAGAAATTGTCACAGAATGCACATTTTCCTTTAGGTAAATGTATATTAGACATTATGTAGCTCGAAATACGCGTAAACAAAAAATAAAATACAGTTGGATCAATTCGAGGTTACAAAGTTCGTGCGATTTTTTTTTATTTTTTTCAAACGCGTTTTCGAAAAAAGGCTGTAGAAAAAAAAGCTCAACTGGGATTTTAGGGGACTTTTGTCTAATCGTTCAGTGACATGTACTCGACATTCCCTGAAAAATCAGCTTTCTCCGATTTTTTTCCCTAGTGAAACCTAATGTTCTTGGGCTAAAAGCTTGGGGACGTTTTGACCAACGCTTGGGGACGTTTTGGCCAATTTATTTTGGGGAACGTTTTGGTTTGGGGACGTACTGACCAGCACCCCAACACAGTGATAAAAATAACTCAAACACAACATTTAGGTATCTAAAACATTTATCAAAAATAAAAACGACTCAAAACCCACTTTTAAAGTGACAAAGTAAAGTACAAACACAGTCTCCCACATATTTCACAACCAAGTAAATATAAAACATTTATTATCTGTTATTTATTGGTGTTCAAGGTCACATATTTCTGCACAATGACAAATCGTGACCGCAACATGCAGACAAAGTCATATTCAGTCAATCATTTATACCCATGTTGAGGACGTCCACCCAAAATATGCTGACTAGGTCCTATTGTATCAGTACAACAGAGCTTGTTTACCAGAGTAATAGAACATCACTTCCTGGGGTTCCCACTGGGATTTATTATCTGTTCAGTGATTTTAGTTGAGCTTAATCAACTGTAAGTAAATTCTTTTCTCACTAAAACAGAGCTGGGTGTTTTTTCTTTTCTTTTTTCCCCGGTTCGGTTCCAGTTTTTGCACCAAACCGTAAAACCGTACCGCAGGATCCGCAAAAAACCCAACCGAATAGTTTTGCTGTGTCTGTACACAGACTGATCAAACCATCTTACTGATGGGAACTATTCTAGTAGTCTCTATCTACTGTCAGTCTGACTGGTGTGAACTAGTCTAGTGGTCTCCATGTACTCTCAATATTTTATCTACTCTCAGTCTTACTGGTAGGAACTAGTCTAGTGGTCTCTGTGTACTCTCAATCTTACTGGTGGGAACTAGTCTAGTGGTCTCTATGTACTCTCAATCTTACTGGTGGGAACTAGTCTAATGGTCTCTATGTACTCTCATTATATAACCTATCTGGTAAAGGGACGAATAAGACGTGTTCTCAATGTCAGATTTTCTCCCTTACTGACTCGTCCACCGTGTGGCCATTAGTACACAACATACATTAGTTGAACTTTATTCATCTGTTACCGGTACTCTAATGTGAGTGTTTTGCTGACTGAAAAGGCTCACCAAACAACACCCTAAGAAATGCCAGAGGGTAGTTAGACTGAACCCAGTACAGATAGTTACAGATACAACTTTTTCTTTGTGGTGAGTAGTGGCGTACAAACTATTACAGAGCCTGAAATGTTATTTACTGTTAAAAACTGCATCGAATCCGTATTGTTTACTTGAAATCGAATCAAAACTGAATTGGAATGAAGTGTCAATGACACTGTAGCTTAACTTGTCTGTGTGTTGTGTTGGATGAAAAGGATAATGTTCAATGTTTATGAAAGGATTATGAAATACGACAGGAATTGTGATAACTGGGAATATGGTAATTTCTGTTCCCTGTATGCTGTTTTCAATAAAAATAATATGAATTGTAAACTGTACTAAAGAGCTGAGGGGTGAGTTAATGTGGCCCCCAAAGTTAATGTATGTGGCCCTCACAGTTGATGTATGTCATCGAAAGTTACCAAGTTACAGTGAAATTATTCCAAAACGAGTTATCCTATCAAGTTACAATGAAATCCTTTCATAAATATGGCATGTAGACTGTGCTAACGGTTTTCGGGCTTCGGGTCTGTGTAGCAATCACGGTTGACCGATCGCAACCAAAAGGGGACGTCCTCGTCTAGACATTATACTGATTCATCCTACCAAGTTACAATGAAATCCCTTCATAAATACGACATGTAGTCTGTGATAAAGTTTTTGGGGTTTTGGGCTCGCGCAGCCGCCATGGTTGAATGGTCGCGACCAAAAGGGGATGTTCTCATCTGGGCATTATCTGGAGTTATCCTACAAAGTTACAATGAAATCCCTTCATACATATGACCTGTAGACTGCACTAAGGTTTTCGGGCTTCGGGCCCCTGTAGCCGGCACAGTTGGCCAATCATGACCAAAAGGGGACATTATCATCCAGACATTATATGGAGTCACCTTACCAAGTTACAATGAAATCCCTCCATACATACGACTTATAAACTAAGCTAAAGGTTTTGGGGTTTTGGGCTTGGGCAGCCATCACAGCTGAATGATCGCCACCAAAATGGAACGTAGCCTGTGCTAAAGGAAAATGTGAACAGCCTCACAGACTAACAGAATTCCGCACGCGTGATGGCAATAGCTTATCTTAACTTTGTCAAGTTAAGCTAACAATCAATAGCTTTCAACTCCATACTAAAGCCATTATATGGCAAACATTAACATATTAATGTAATGAAAAAATTTCACCCAGTCGTCTATGACGAACGAAAATCAGAATGATACCTTCTGATCTCAACACAACTATATTACACTCCGTGACCTTGGAAACAAAATGGTTAAACCTTTTAACAAAAGTGAACAAGAAATTTTTTTTTCTCACGTGATCATTTTGCTGATGCCTAGCAATCGCCAAAATTCCTTTTTAACCCTTTGAACTCTAGTGGTATATTTCTTGCCAGTTCAATGGCAGCAATCAGAAGATTCCATATTCCTTATCTGGGGTAGTCCAAACAATATTTTGAACGTGCAGCCCCGAGGCTGATATTGATTGTTCTACCCACACATTTACCGAACAGCCATCCTATTTAATGATATTATCAAGGAAAACAAAAACCAATATGATTTGTGTACACATCTGCCCGAATAGTACAACTTGAATATTCACAGCATATTTTGGCCATCATGGAGAGGTAAAAAAAAGTGCCGCCGAAGGCCTGACTGATTGAAAATCACAGAGGAGCCACAACAACCTCTTAAAAGCGCTCTAGGGAAGTCATACACTGGCATAGCCACGAGGGTGTGGGATGGGAGTCTTGACCTCGAAAATTGTCGCTGCTCCCAAAAACATTAGCCCAATGAAACTTTCACATGACATAAAGCCCTGTAATGATCTTGAACAAGGAGGGCCACACATGCTATAAATGACCGATTCCTTCTTAGAGCACTGAATTTTACAACATTTTCTCCGAGGAAAGAGGTAATCTACTAATTAGGTAACGGCCGGAGAGTTCCAGTTTGGACTAGGGGAAGCCCTACCCCACAACAATCTTCCAAATATAATGCTTAGCTTGTCAGTAGACAGAACAACATTACTTCCCGGGGTTCCCACGGGGATTTATTATCTGTTCACCGATTTTGGTTGAGTTTAATTAACTGTAAGTAAATTCTTTTCTCACTAAAGCAGAGCTGGATGGTTTTTCTTTTTTTTCACGGTTCGGCTTCAGTTTTTACACCAAACCGAAAAACTGAACTGCAGGATCCGCCAAAAAAAAAAAAACCGAATAGTTTTACTGTGTCTGTACATAGACTGGTCAAACCATCTTACTGGTTGGAACTAGTCTAGTGGTCTCTATGTACTTTCAGTCTTACTGGCGGGAACTAGTCTAGTGGTCTATATGTACTCTCAATCTTACTGGTGGGAACTAGTCTAGTGGTCTCTATGTACTCTCAGTCTTACTGGTGGGAACTAGTCTAGTGGTCTCTATGTACTCTCAGTCTTACTGGTGGGAACTAGTCTAGTGGTCTCTATGTACTCTCAGTCTTACTGGTGGGAACTAGTCTAGTGGTCTCTATGTACTCTCAGTCTTACTGGTGGGAACTAGTCTAGTGGTCTATATGTACTCTCAGTCTTACTGGTGGGAACTAGTCTAGTGGCCTCTATGTACTCTCAATCTTACTGGTGGGAACTAGTCTAGTGGTATCTATGTACTTTCAGTCTTACTGGTGGGAATTAGCCTGTGGTCTATATGTACTCTCAGTCTTACTGGTGGGAACTAGTCTAGTGGCCTCTATGTACTCTCAATCTTACTGGTGGGAACTAGTCTAGTGGTCTCTATGTACTCTCAGTCTTACTGGTGGGAACTAGTCTAGTGGTCTCTATGTACTCTCAGTCTTACTGATGGGAACTAGTCTAGTGGTCTCCGTGTACTCTCAATATTTAGTCTATCTGGTAAAAGGACGAATAAGACGTGTTCTCATTGTCAGATTTTCTCCCTTATTGACTCGTGCATCGGACGGTTCAGGGTCTTTTCGGCCTCGGGAACATTCGGCCAAAAAACAATCTAAAGTTAAATGGCGATGTAGTGTTCGATCAAAGTCGGACCCATGTTTGGTTACCGTTGCACAAGACGACGATAGATTTATTCAAAGTCAACACAGACATAACCACCCACATGATCCGAAATTGAAGATGAAGATGAAAATGAAAATAACAATTTATGTTAAAGCAAAAGAGATTGCAAAACAAAATATATTCAAACGAAATAGTCGAAGAAACACTGATGACACTGTAGCTCAACTTGTACATGTATAGTATGTGACACAGCAATGACAAACATCTAGGTAATGGCCTGATAACAAAGGTACATGTAAAGTATTGTAACGGTCTGTACATAAATGCTGACCGTAGCCTGTAACAAATGTGTAGGTAAAGTATTGTAAAGGTGGGCATCAGTTAGATGCTTAACTAGAAAAGAAATCTTTCAGTCCCAGAGTGGGTCTGACTGAACCCAAAAATATTTGTTCTCATAGCACAGTGATAACAAAAGCACCCCAAAACACTCGTTCCTGTCACAAGGTGATAACAATATACCCAAGAAGTTTCGTGAAGATCAGTTCATAAATACAGACTCTCGCCCGAGCCGTATTGACATGTGCACTTACTGTGTATAAGTAGCACTGAACAAACCAAAGTTCATCTAATTTACATAATTTCTGCACGAGAAAAAAACCCTGTATTTTATGTGATGTATTCCATGTTACTAAACATTCCTACAAAAATTTATTCAAATCGGAGCTTTCATACAGAAGTTCTGTACAAAAAACTGATTGCACTAATTTTGGTACAAAAAGGCTGCTGGCGGCCGTCTTGAATTTTGGACCACACCCCAAAACACTCGTTCTCGTCCCATAGTGGTAACAAAGGTACCCAAGAAGTTTCGTAAAGATCGGTTCATAAATACGGCCTCTAGCCTGACCCGTATAGAAGTTGTGTACAAAAAACTGATAGGACCTAATTTCGATACAAAATGGCCACTGGCAGCCATCTTGAATTTTGGACCGCACCCCGAAACACTCGTTCCCATCCCAAGGTGATAACAAAGGTACCTAAGAAGTTTCGTGAAGATCGGTTCATAAATACAGACTCTAGTCCGAGCCGTATTGACATGTGCACTTACTGTGTATAAGTAGCACTGAATAAATCAAAGTTCATCTAATTTGCATAATTTTTGCACAAGAAAAAACCTGTATTATATGTGATGTATTCCATGCTACTAAACATTCATACAGAAATTTATTCAAATCAGAACTTTCATACAAACATTCTGTACAAAAAAACTGATTGCACTAATTTTGGTACAAAATGGCCGCCGGCAGGAATCTTGAATTTCAGACTGCACCCAAAAAGCACTCGTTCTCGCCCCAAGGTGATAACAAAGGTATCCAAGAAGTTTCGTAAAGATCGGTTCATAAATACAGCCTCTAGCCCGAGCCGTATTGGCATTTGCAGTTACAGTTCTGAAAGTAACATCAAATGGATCAAAATTAGTCTAATTGGCATAATTTAAGCACGAGAAAAAAACCTGTATTGTATGTGATGTATCCCATGGTACTAAACATTCACACACAAAAATTATTCAAATCAGCGCTTCCATATGGAAGTTCTGCGCAAAAATCTGATTGCACCCAATTTTGTACAAAATGGCTGCCAGCAGCCATCTTGAATTTCAGACCGGAACCCAAAACACTCGTTCTCGTCCCACGGTGATAACAAAGGTACCCAAGCAGTTTCTAAAAATCGGTTCATAAATACGGCCTCTAGCCCGAGCCGTATTGGCATTTGCAGTTACAGTGCTGAAAGTAACACTAAATAAATCAAAGTTAGTCTAATTTGCATAATTTACGCACGAGAAAAAAAAACGTGTATGTTATGTATCACATGGTACTAAACATTCATACAAAACAATTATTCAAATCGGAGCTTTCATATGGAAGTTCTGCGCAAAAATCTGATTGCACCTAATTTAGGTACAAAATGGCTGCCAGCGGCCGTCTTAAATTTCGGACCGGACCCAAAAACACTCGTTCTCGTCTCACGGTGATAACAAAGGTATTTTAATATACGCACGGAAGGTATTAATGCATTTGTTGCTATTTTGTTAGTTCGCACGGCATATAGTATAAGTAGGTTTTAATTGTATTGTTAATTATACTATTTTAAAGGTTTCCTTTTCGATTTGTAGATTGTTGGCCAGCCATTTACGCCAAATAGACAGTTGATGTCTATCAACGCCTTCATTCAGAAAGATGGTGAGAGAAAGCAATTTCCACCAGTTTTTGCTTTAATGCCAAAGAGAAGGAAGTCCGACTACATAGCAGTATTAGGATCTGTGTTGGATAAACTAGACGAACCAGAAGTAGAGAGTTTTGTCCTAGACTTTGAAGCAGGTTTGTTTGTTTGTTGGTGGTTAACGTCACATATTTATGCACCATGGCTAATCGTGACACAACATGGAGATGAAGTCAAGTTTAGTCAATCGTTGATCAACATGTTGCCCATTTTAGAGGACTTTCACCCCAAGCATTGGTGACTGGGTCCTATTTTACTAGTAAAGCGGAACTGGTTTACCACAGTAAACAAGTGCTGCTTACTTCCCGGGGTTCCCACGGGGAATTTGAAGCAGGTACGTTACCATTATTCTATAAATTTTACCAAACACAGATGAATTTCATGACAAAATTTGAAATTACGCTTGAATGAAGTAATAATGGTATAAAGATAAGGACAAACAAATCATATCGCCATTCATAAATGTACATTTTCTAACCAATAACTAATCACAAGTTATAATTTTTCATATTTTTAGGTGCATGGCAGGCTATTAACCCCCCTGCACTCTGATGTCGAGAATACTCGACACCTCCCCCACTCTAAGCCCCACCACACACGCTAAAAACTGAAGTGTTAAAAACTACGCTTGAAGTGCTGTATTTAACACTTACTAAGTGCTGACCTAGCACGTTGTTCAAGTGTAGATATCCCAGAACGTGACAGGTGTTACAATAATACCACTTGACAAGTGTAATGTCGAGACACTTAAAAGGAAACAACGCAGGTGACGCGGATCAGGCTCGAACTCTCGAGCCTGATCCGCGTCATCTGCGTTGTGTCCTTTTAATTATGTACCCACCAAGTGCAAATCAAATTATGGACGATTTTGGACGAACCACCAATGCAAGACACATGGGAAGTGCCATCCATTCATGTTTCAGATGTCTGACGATTGTAATGTCTAAGTGCTTAAAGCATTGCACTTTGAGTGTTAAAATCAAATTCTAAGAGTTAGAATGGGTTTAACACCTTGGAAGTGTCAGTTTTAACACTTTAGTTTTTAGTGTGCACCTCCCTGTCATCCATGGTTATCCCCCAAGTGTTGTCAGAAATTCAGCAATTTAGATTTTGGTTGACAGAGCTCAATTGGAGCTCTGTCAACCAAAATCTAAATTGCTGAATTTCTGACAACACAGGGGGGGATAACCATGGATGACAAATCAGGCGTTTCGTCATCAGAGTGCAGGGGGTTAAAGAAGTTTTCCCTGGCAAAGTCATCAAATGTTGCGTATTTCACTGGGCGCAGGCTGTTTTTTGGAGAGTACAAAACTTTGGATTGTCAACGGCGTATAGAGAGCAGGGACCTGTTTTTCAGTATATCCGACAGCTAAACGCCCTTCCATTTTTACCGTCCGATCACAAATGAGAAACAATTGAAGCAATGAAAATGAAAGCGAATTCAGAGCCTCTAAGTCAACTGGTTACCTACATTGACAGCCATTGGATGGAGAATCCCGTGTTTGAAATTATGTCTTGGAGTGTATACGGCCAGTTCGTGAGAAAAAACAATGACGTTGAAGGTAATTATGACCTTTTATTTGAAATTAGTTTTCATTTTTCACAAGCAACTAGAATTCACAATTTAAAATTAATTAGAAAAAGTAACTTAGTAACAAAAGAATGTAAATAACGTAACTTAGGAATCACTGAAGTAAAATTCACTGACTCGGCATTTTAATTGTATTTCTAATGAAATGTCTTGTTCCTTTTTCAGCATGGCACCGTAGAAAACAGAGTTGTTAAAAATGAATGTGCCGGATGGAGATTTAGAGACCCAAAGACGGACCAGAACAACGAATATGGAGAAGAAACTGGAAAGAGCTTGGGAACAATACAGAGACAATGAGGTTACAACATTACGTTTTTTGAAAATATGTGCAACCATTTATAAAATGGTACAATAGTTCATTTTTTGTAAAATATTTGTTAATTATCATCAGTTTATGTATTCATATGACCATTAGATTAATTTATTATTTATTTGTGAGCATTTATTAGTATATCTACCAATAAATAATCTCTGCTACCTAAACCGCGACTTAGTCTTTTAAACCGACCCAGGGCCGAATGAACCCGGGGTGCCGGATGTTCCCAGGCTGAATGTTCCGAGGCCGAAGGTTCTCCGAGGCCGAATGTTCCCGTTCCCCACCGCACGAGTCAGTAAGGGATTAAATATGATCACGGGTACACAGCATACATTAGTTGAACTTTATTCATCCGTTACTGGTACTCAAACGTGAGTTTTTTGCTGACTGAAAAGGCTCAGCTAAGAAAGACCAGAGGGTACCAGTGCAGATGGTTACAGATACAACTTTTCGTTTGTGGTAAATGGTGTTGTACAAACCAAACTATTACAACTTCTTTTTCAAGATGCGGAGCATGAAATGTTATTTACTGTCTGTTATTAACACATAGAAAAACTGAACTGAATCTGTATTGTTTACTTGAAATCAAATCAAAACTGAATCGAAATGAAAGTGTCAATGACACTGTAGCTCAACTTGTCAAGACAAAGACATGTACATGTATAGTATGTGACACAGCAATGACAAACATCTAGGTAATGGCCTGATAACAAAGGTACATATAAAGTATTGTAACGGTCTGTACATAAATACTGAGCGTTGCCTGTAACAAATGTATAGGTAAAGTATTGTAAAGGTGGGTGACAGTCAGATGCTAAACTAGAAAAGAAATCTGAGTCCCAGAGTGGGTCTGACTGAACCCCAAAATATTTGTTCTCATAGCACAGTGATAACAAAGGCACCCCAAAACACACTCATTCCTGTCCCAAGGTGAAAACAAAGGTACCCAAGAAGTTTCGTGAAGATCAGTTCACAAATATGAGCTGTGTAGAAGTTGTGACAAAAAACTGATTGGACCTGATTTCGGTACAAATTGGCCACTGGCAGCCATCTTGAATTTTGGACCACGCCCAGAAACACTCGTTCTCGTCCCAAGGTGATAACAAAGGTACCCAAGAAGTTTTGTGAAGATCGGTTCATAAATACAGCCTCTAGCCCGAGCCGTATTGACATGTGCACTTACAGAGTATAAGTAGCACTGAATAAATCAAAGTTCATCTAATTTGCATAATTTCTGCACGAGAAAAAAACCCATACTATATGTGATGTATTCCATGTTACTAAACATTCATACAAAAATTTATTCAAATCAGAACTTTCATACAGAAGTTCTGTACAAAAGACTGATTGCACTAATTTTGGTACAAAATGGCTGCTGGTGGCCATCTTGAAATTCGGACCACACCCAAAAACACTAATTCTCATCCCACAACACTAATTCTCATCCCACGGTAATAACAAAGGTACCCATGAAGTTTCGTAAAGATCGGTTCATAAATACGGCATCTAGCCTGAGCCATATAGAAGTTGTGTACAAAAAACTGATTAGACCTAATTTCGATACAAAATGGCCACTGGCAGCCATCTTGAATTTTGGACCGCACCCAGAAACACTCGTTCTCGTCCCAAGGTGATAACAAAGGTACCAAAGACGTTTCGTGAAGATCGGTTCATAAATACAGACTCTAGCCCGAGCCGTATTGACATGTGTACTTACTGTGTGTAAGCAGCACTGAAAAAATCAAAGTTCATCTAATTTGCATAATTTCTGTACGAGAAAAAAACCCGTATTATATGTGATGTATCCCATGGTACTAAACATTCACACAAAAAATTATTCAAATCAGCGCTTTCATATGGAAGTTCTGTGCAAAAATCTGATTGCACCAAATTTCGTACAAAATGGCTGCCATCGGCCATCTTGAATTTCGGACCGGACCCCAAAACACTCGTTCTCGTCCCACGGTGATAACAAAGGTACCCAAGAAGTTTCGTAAAGATCGGTTCATAAATACGGCCTCTAGCCCGAGCCGTATTGGCATTTGCACTTACAGTGCTGAAAGTAACACCAAAAAACATCAAAGTTAGTCTAATTTGCATAATTTACGCACGAGAAAAAAACCCGTATTATATGTGATGTATCTCATGGTACTAAACATTCATACAAAAAATTATTCAAATCAGAGCTTTCATATGGAAGTTCTGTACAAAAAACAGATTTCTGCATCGTCGGTACAAAATGGCAGCTGGCAGCCATCTTGAATTTCGGACCACACCCCAAAACACTCGTTCTCGTCCCACAGTCATAACAAAGGTACCCAAGAAGTTTCGTAAAGATCGGTTCATAAATACGGCCTCTAGCCCGAGCCATAGCAGCTTGGCACTTACAGCTCTGAAAGTAACACTAAATAAATCAAAGTCAGTCTAATTTGCACAATTTACACACGAGAAAAAAACCCGTATTATATGTGATGTATCCCATGGTACTAAACATTTATACAAAACTTTATTCAAATCAGAACTTTCATACAGAAGTTCTGTACAAAAAACTGATTTTTGCATCATCGGTACAAAATGGCCGCTGGCAGCCATCTTGAATTTCGGACCACACCTAAAAACACTCGTTCCCGTCCCAGGGTCATAACAAAGGTATACAAGAAGTTTCAAAAAGATCGGTTCATAAATACGACCTCTAGCCCGAGCCATAGCCAATTGTTGACGTACGGACAGACGGATGGACAGACGGACGACGGGCCATGACAATAGCTCAAATTTGACTTCGTCAAAGTTGAGCTAAAAATCATATAGCTATCAACTCAAAACTAAAGCCATTATATGGCAAACATTAACATATTAATGTAATGAAAAAAAAATCACCCAGTCGTCTATGACGAACGAAAATCAGAATGACACACACCTTCTGATCTCAACACAACTATATTACAAAACATTACCTAGGAAACAAAATGATTGAACCTATAAACAAAACTGAACAAAAATAGTTTACTCACGTGATCATTTTGCTGATGCCTCGCAATCGCCAAAATTCCTTTTTAACCCTTTGAACTCTAGTGATATATTCCATGCCAGTTCAATGGCAGCAATCAGAAGAGTCCATATTTATTATTTGGGGTCGACCAATCAATACTTTCAACATGCAGCCCGAGGCTGCACGTTGAAAATATCCATTGGTCTACCCACACATTTACTGAACAGCCATCCTATTTAAGGACGTTATGACAGAAAAGCAGCCACTCGGGTTCGGGGCATCAAGTATAAAGTTTAATACTTGCCAAAAAACCAATATGATTATGTACCAATTTTTCCGAATACAACTGGAATATTCACAGCATATTTCAGCCATCATCGAGAGGAAAAAAAAGTGCTGCTGAAGGCCTGATTGATTGAAAATCAGAGAGGCCACAACAGCCTCCTAAAATCGCTCTAAGGAAGCCACGAGGGTGGGGGATGGGGGTTTTGACCTAGAAACTTGTCACTACCTCCCCCCCCCCCCAAAAAAAGGTATTGGCCTAATGAAACTTTCACATAACATGAAACCCTGTAATGATCTCTTGCACAGGGCTACACACGCTACAAATGACTAAGATTCCTTCTTAGAACAATGAATTTTACAAAATTTTCTCCGGGGAAAGGGGTAATCTCCTAACAAGGTAACAACCGGTAGGGGAGGCCCTACGCAGCGACAACCTTCTAATTGTAATGCTTAGCTTGTCAAAAACTGGATAGGGCACCCCCTTATTATAGGATCCTCGCTACGTACCTACCCTGGCTGGACGCCATGCTTTGCGAGTAAAGTGCACTTTGTAAACATACAAATGTGATGATATCGAACATTGAGCCTTTCTGAAGAACAAAAGATTTGTTGTTATGAAATTATAACCAATTGTTATATGATTCATCTTGAACAGTGACATAAAGGTCTTTACTTAATTAGCGTGATGTGTGTGATATGACCATTACAATGTTATTATCTGGTAAAGTGCTGGAAGCCCATATTAGGGCTTTATTCTTTAGTGCAGGGAACCCAACTTGAAGGCTCATATTCAATGCCTGAACATTGTATTATCTTTGAACTGATATTACTTGGTCTATATAGGTTTGCTTTGTTACATTTATGGGAGAGTGCCCATAGGCACTCTCCCATAAATTGTAACAAGGCAAAGACATGTGTACAAGGTTTGATGGCTAAAAATAATTTAGCACTCTACCAGTTAACAGTGGTCGGGTGCAACTGGTGCCAAGTGCATTAAAACATAGTTTGGTTGGCGCCACAAATATTCTATTGGTAGGTCTCAAAAGATTTTGTGGTTTATTATTTCTGTGCTCCGTTTTCGATAAAATCGTTGTCTGACAACACAAGTGAGACAGAATTCACTCCTGCCAAGTAATCTGCAAGTAACAGTTATAAACATGGCTCATTGTTATGGGTGAACTGAATTAATTAAGACTAGTTCCAGGCCATAACAACATCAAATATCTTACAAAAGTAGATAGTAGCCTACACGATTGGGGTTATATGCCACTTTTAGTAAGCGTGTTTATATCGTGACATCCATATAAAGTCATGTTTAGCCAATTGTTTATAACTGATACCCACCTTAGACTCACAAGTATGGCTCGCTCTCCTCATCATCCCCCAGGGGTTCTAATGTTTTTATCAAAGTTGAAAGCAAAATTCTGTAAGGACTGACTAAATAATTTTCTTAATAACATCTATTCATCATTATTTATTAGTATTTGAGGACAATTTCAGAACTGATGGCTGCATGCAAATCATGACTGCAAAAAAGTATAAAGTCATGTTTATATTGATGCTGCCAAATTATACGACTCCCACCCCAGGTGTTGATTACGAGGACTTATTTTATCACTGTAAACAAGCACTTATCCACTTCCCAGGATTCCCACAGGGAGATTCTAATTCCCAGGATTCGGGGATTCGGAGATTCTAATTCCCAGGATTCCCACAGGGAGATTCTAAAAACACCTGGTGAACATTTGTTTTCCAACATAAAGCATTTTTGAAATAGATTATTAGTTTCCATGAATATTGCCCACTATGTACACATGATTGATAATATATACATAATCAAATTCAATACAACGATTCATAAAGTTTTTGCACAAACCGGAAAACCGAACCACAGGATCCGACAAAAAACCCCTAACCGAATAGTTTTACTGTGTCTGTACATAGACCGATCAAACCATCTTACTGGTGGGAACTAGTCTAGTGGTCTCTATGTACTCTCAGTCTTACTGGTGGGAACTAGTCTAGTGGTCTCTATGTACTCTCAGTCTTACTGGTGGGAACTAGTCTAGTGGTCTCTGTGTACTCTCAGTCTTACTGGTGGGAACTAGTCTAGTGGTCTCTATGTTCCCTCAATATTAAGTCTATCTGGTAAAGGGGCGAATAAGACGTGTACTCATTGTCGGATTTTCTCCCTTACTGACTCGTCCACCAGACGAGTCAATAAGGGATTAAATGTGACCACCGGACGAGTCAATAAGGGATTAAATGTGACCACCGGACGAGTCAATAAGGGATTAAATGTAACCACCGGGATTAAATGTAACCACCGGACGAGTCAATAAGGGATGAAATGTGCCCACCGGACGAGTCAATAAGGGATTAAATGTGACCAGCAGACGAGTCAATAAGGGATTAAATGTGACCACCGGACGAGTCAATAAGGGATTAAATGTAACCACCGGGATTAAATGTAACCACCGGATGAGTCAATAAGGGATTAAATGTGACCACCGGACGAGTCAATAAGGGATGAAATGTGACCACCGGACGAGTCAATAAGGGATTAAATGTGACCACCGGACGAGTCAATAAGGGGTGAAATGTGACCACCGGACGAGTCAATAAGGGATTAAATGTAACCACCGGACGAGTCAATAAGGGATTAAATGTGACCACCGGACGAGTCAATAAGAGATTAAATGTGACCGTCGGACGAGTCAGTAAGGGATTAAATGTGACCGCCGGGCGAGTCAATAAGAGATTAAATGTGACCACCGGACGAGTCAATAAGGGATTAAATGTGACCACCGGACGAGTCAATAAGGGATTAAATGTGACCGCCGGACGAGTCAATAAGGGATTAAATGTGACCACGGGTACACAACATACATTACTTGAACTTTATTCATCCGTTACTGGTACTCTAACGTGAGTTTTTTGCTGACTGAAAACGCTCAGCAAACGACCCCCTAAGAAATATTATTTATTATTTATTGGGGTTTAAGGTCACATTTTTCTGCACAATGGCTAATCATGACCATGACAGTTTTACGGGTGGAGGAAGCCGGAGAACCCGGAGAGAACCACCGAGCAACTGTCAGCTTCTCAACGTACTAACTCCACACAAGCAGGGTTAGCATTGGTTGAAGACAAGAGCACCATCGACATGCAGTACGCCTTAGTCCACGACGTCACCGTGCCCCCAGATGGGCAATGGGGGCGGGGGGGTGAAGTGTCTTGCCCAAGGACACAACACGGTTGCCGCAGGTGGGATTCGAACTGAGGACCTCTCGGCTTGCAGTCTGCACCTCTACCTACCGAGCCACCGCGCCCCCACCCCCTAAGAAAGACCAGAGGGTACCAGTACAGATGGTTACAGATATACGACTTTTTCTTAGTGGTGAGTAGTCGTGTACAAACTATTACAATTTTTTTCCAAGATACAAAGCCTGAAATGTTATTTATTGTCTGTTATTAACACACAGAAAAACTGAACTGAATCTGTATTGTTTACATTTATTTATTTATTTGTTTGAAATCGAATCAAAACTGAATTGGAAAAATCAATAGCTATCAACTCTATACTAAAGCCATTATATGGCAAACATTAACATATTAATTATAAAAATGAAAAAAATTCACCCAGTCGTCTATGACGAACGAAAATCAGAATGACACCTTCTGATCTCAACACAACTATATTACAATACATTACCTAGGAAACAAAATGGTTAAACATATAAACAAAACTGAACAAAAATATTTTTCTCACGTGATCATTTTGCTGATGCCTCGCAATCGTCAAAATTGTTCTTTAACCCTTTGAACTCTAGTGGTATCTTCCATGCCAGTTCAATGGCATCAATCCGAAGAGTCCATATTCATTATCTGGGGTAGACCAATCAATATTTTCAACGTGCAGCCACAAGGCTGATATTGATTGGTCTACCCGAACATTTACTGAACAGCCATCCTCTTGGATGATATTATCACCGAAAAAAAAACCCAAAACCAATATGCTTGTGTACACATTTGCCTGGATAATACAATTTGAATATTCACAGCATATTTTAGCCATCATGGAGAGGTAAATAAAAGTGCCGCTGAAGGCTCGATTGACTGAAAATCACAGAAGAGCCACAACAGCCTCCTAAAAGAGCTCTAGGGAAGTCATACACTGGCAAAGCCACGAGGGTGGAGATTGGGGTTTTGACCTCGAAAATTGTCGCTGCCCCCAAAAACATTGGCCCAATGAAACTTTGACATAACATAAAGCTCTGTAATGTTTTTGTACAAGAAGGGCTACACACGCCACAAATGACTGATTCCTTCTTAGAGCACTGAATTTTAAAACATTTTCTCCGAGGAAAGAGGTAATCTCCTAATTAGGTAACGACCGGAGAGTCCCAGTTTGGACTAGGGGAGGCCCTACCCCATAACAATCTTCCAAATATAATGCCTAGCTTGTCAATAAACAGAACAACATCATTTCACGGGGTTCCCGCGGGGATTTATTACCTGTTCACTGATTTTAGTAGAGCTTAATCAACTGTAAGTAAATTCTTTTCTCACTGAAGCAGAACTGGATTTTTTTTTTTCTTTTTTTCCCGGTTCGGTTTAGGTTTTTACACCAAACCAGAAAACCGAACCTCATACTAAACTCCCACCTTTTGTCGAGACAACTCGTTCCCTTTTGCCGAGACAATTCGCACCTTTGCTGAGACTATTCGTACCCCCTAATTATGGTACGAATTGTCCAAGGTACGAATCGTCCAGGGTACAATTTGTCCAAGAATCATTGATACAATATAATGTCCCTTCATCCATAAAGACAGACAGATATTTTTTCGTGTTCCAGTTATAGATATTCCAATCAACAAATATTTACTCTGCTCAATATATTAAACCAGGGGTGTAACTTTTCCGGCCTTTTCCAGAATTCCGGGTTTTCGTTATCGTTTTCCACCTTTGCTAGTCTATGCTCAGGGATGTCAATATTCTTGTACAGTTATCTGAACTCTGATTTTTACTGTGATCTTTACGGTATGTCAGAGGTGTTTCATTCTTCGCCATTGAATGTAGCGGTGAACTGTCTGCTAATACTGCTAATTAAAATCAGCTGTTGTGCCACGGGTGAAGTGGACATGTTGTGTGCTAGTCTTTACAATACAGCTGTAGGTTAAACGAAACCGAACCGAGGTTTTTAGTTTTTTTAAAAAACCGAAACCGAAACCGTCGACATCCCGTAATCTAAGGTTTTTCGTTTTTTTTATTAAATACTCTCTTGCTGCAAAATTCACAGAATGTAGCCATTCCAGAGTAGTGAGAGTACCCAGACACTGCCAATGGCAGTGTCAGGGTACTCTCACTGCTCTGGGAAGGCTACATTCTGTGAATTTCCCACATTTCAGTTTAGTTGTGTTTGCAGCTTTCCTCAAGATGCGTATAGGTGTCAGACCTCGAAAAATGGCCAAGCACAATAAAAGTTCTGTATATTTAGGTAATTATTATATTGGCCTTCCTGATTTTTCATGTATTATAAGCTTATTTCGGGCATTCATTGAGTTTCACTCAATTTCACTACCATTCAGTTATGACTCCGGACATAAGAATAAGTTTTATTGAATTTTACTTGGCCTTATGAACAAACCGAAAACCGAACCGAACCGAGGTTTTACTCCACCTGAAAAACCAAAACCGAAACTGAACAAGAAATTTAAAAACCTACAGCTCTACTTTACAAGACTTGATGTCACCTTAGGCTCACCTGTTCTTGAACGAGCCCAGATTGGTCAGGGGTTAGACTGAGTCTCACGGCGACTAGCTATGATCACATCAGGTGCAGTTATTTTGGATATTTGAGCTGTTTCGACTTACATTACCCGTTACAAATATTCCGGCTTTTTGACTTGCTGGAACTTACACCCCCCGATTAACATAATTAGTGGGACATACTTTTTGCCGGTAAAGAGGACGGTATCCGGTAAAATGGATGGCAAGTGTATAAAAACTACGTTTTAAAGTACTAAAGGTACCTCTGAATGTGTGAAGTGACAATTTAATGAAGCGTACGCAATATGTACAACAAAGATTAAGTATTGTTTGTTTTGTTGTAGACTATTTTCAAATTATAAAAACTTTCTGTTAGATCCCCTCGTAGTGAACAGAAAGATCCAAATGTTACGCACACGAATTAATTACACCTACGTCGAGCAAGTATGATAACATTCACCCCGTCGTACACCTCAGCTAATTCGTTGTTTTTCTTGCACAAAATGGCGTGTCGATCAGTGTCGATAGCGAAATTGATCTATTTTCTCTTGAAAATAGTCTACAATAAAACAAACAATACTTAATCTTCGTTATATGTATTTATTATTGCGTACGCTTCGTTAAATTGTCACTTTTCCCACATTCAGAGGTACATTTAGTACTTTAAAACATAGTTTTTATACACTTACCGTCCTTCTTGTTTGTTTGTTTGTTGGTGGTTAACATCACATATTTATGCACCATGGCTAATCGTGACACAACATGGAGATGAAGTCAAGTTTAGTCAATCGTTGATCAACATGTTGTCCATTTTAGAGGACTTTCACCCCAAGCATTGGTGACTGGGTCCTATTTTTCTAGTAAAGCGGAACTGGTTTACCACAGTAAACAAGTGCTGCTTACTTCCCGGGGTTCCCACGGGGATACCGTCCTTCTTACCGGATACCGTCCTTGTTATCTGCAAAAAGTATGTCCCGAATTGGCGTAATCAAAAAAATTCAGCAGTGTTGAGTCTTCGTTCATAAGTATTCAGTTTACAAACACATCTAACAGTATTCTAATGGCATTAAAGATTCCGTCAAATCAGTTCTAAATTGAGAAACATTTCTTGCATTGATTTAAAGAAAATTAAAGTTTATAGTACTTTTAGATTCCATGAGATGGAGTATTGCAGTTGGGTGGGAACGAGTCTGAAACATACAATACAGTTGCTGGGGACAGGTCGTAAACCACAGGTGGGCAGTGATGTCAACACATGTTTTTACCAGGTAATAACAATCATCATCAGAAAAATTTTAATTAATGAAGCACCGGGTTGTACCCGGTGCTTCATTAATTAAATTTTTGATGATTATTCCTATAAGTAGTGTTTGGAATCTAATTTCAATACACCTGTGGAAATATTGCCCACCCATGGAAAGTGACCAGTCGACAGTGGTCGTACTGCAGGAGATTGGCTGTGTAAGTGCTAGACTGGTTCCAGGCCATAACATCAAATTTCTTACAGAAGTAGATAATAGCCTACACGGTTTGGGTTATATGCCACTTTTAGTAGGTCTTTTTATATCGTGACGTCCATATAAAGTCATGTTTAGCCAATTGTTTATAACTGATACCCACTTTAGACAGTATGGCTCGCTCTCCTCATCCCCAGGGGTTCTTACATGTATGTTCTTATCAAAGTTGAAAGCAAAATTCTGTAAGGACTGACTAAATAATTTTCTTAATAAACACTATTCATCATTCTTCCAGTTAGTATTTGAGGACAGTTCCAGCACTGATAGCTGCATGTATATCATGACCGCAAAAAAAGTATAGTGTCATGTTTATATTGATGCTCCTAAATTGTACGACCCAGGTACTGATTACGAGGACTTATTTTACAACAATAAACAAGCACTGATCTACTTCCAAGGATTCCCACAGGAAGATTCTAACAAGATCTAGTGAACATTTGTTTTTTCAACATAAAGATTTAATGAAATAGATTATTAGTTTCCATGAATGTTGCCCACTATGTACACATGGCAGATAATATATACATACTCAAGTTCAATACAGTGATTCATAAAAGTGAATTAAGTACAAATGAATTAAGTACAAATGAATTAAGCACAAATAAATTCCACAAAGTATCTCCACATTTAAGGAAATGTTAAACAATAAGTGCATGTACCTTTTTTCACATTAAAACGTATATATATATATATATAGACAAGTACTCAAAACCAATAATACTGTTACCTGACAATTAGGCCTGGAAAGCTTTTGGAGTTTTCCCAAGTATCAGTGCCAGTTGCATGTATTATATCAGTCGGGGGTAAATGCAATTTATGCCAAAATAAATACATATGGCTTACTATGACCTGTATCACTTTACTGAGCCAATAATAGGTTTATTAAATAACCCATACTATGGATCACATGCCATCACAGTCCTGGCATTCCTTAGGAGTGCTGCACGCCTACTGCACGCTTAGAAAAAAAAAATGAGGAGGGCAATTTTTCGCACCCCTTGATTTTCTGGAATGCCAGACCTGTTTGGGGCTGCCTTTAAAATCTATTATCATTTATCACTTCGTCCCCGAGTACCAATGTGTTCTCTGTGTCTACTGGCACAGAGAACACATTGGAACTCAGCGGAATAATTGTCAATATTGCATTGATTTGAAATAATTCCTGACCCATTCTGTGTTGCATTTCGATAGATTTTGAGCGTAGAAGACAGTCACATAAGAATTGAATGCAACATTTTGAATAATGAGATATGTGTGCCAATTTTTCTACTATGTCAGCTACGGTAGCTGAATGTAGAATAATTTTTCAGTCGCAATATTAATATCTTGAAAAGAATATAACCAAAATAGCATACATGGTTTTGCATTGGAAATTTCAGGTGCAATTGCACTTCCAGGCAATCTGAGGAGGGCAGCTGTTTTGCACTCCTTGATTTTCTAGATTGCCAGGCCTGCCATCACCCCACTCTCGAATCACTCTTTTCATATTTTAATCAATCTTTTGCCTTTGTTATTCAGTGACATGTTTTACCTTTTACCGTTTTTTCGCCAATATACAACCTTAGCTGCTGAAGTGGCATTAAGCACTAATAAATAAATAAATAAATAAATAAATAAATAAATAAATAAATAAATAAGTACACTCCTAGATGAAAATATGCTAAATAATTTTAGCATTCACTATGTTTTAAACGAACACACCATAAATAGTTCCATCACTTCCGCTGACCTAGTTTCACAGCATACTGATACAAATTTCAAACAACACTGATAAGGCTGTTGGTTAGAAACATGGTTTTCCAACATCGAGGATTTAATCATCAATCAATAGTGGTGTTTTGAGGAGAAAACTGACAGTCATACAATAAATAGAGATTATCAGTACATTAAAGTTTTCTGGTGTGTTGTTTTGCATCTCGATGAGGGCCTTTAACCAACGCAAACTTGTCCGATACTGGCTGGTTGAAGGCCCTCAATTGAGATACAATACAGCACATCAGAAAAACTTCATTGTACTGATTATCTGTTTATTATATACCTTCCCCTTGGTAATAATTAAATAGTAAAATTACATGTAACACTTTGAATTTGGAATCACGGTCAAATCGATTTTGGACGAATGTAGGCGACAAAAGTTTTGGACTGGATGGACTCAATCTACCTGATGATCTCTGGGTATATGGCACAAATCTAATTTGGGTTTGACAATATTCGTTGACAAAAAATTATTTGTACGACAACGATGTAAAAAATTGTAACCCTTTGAACCCGAGAGGTTGTTTATCCAGACTAGGGATATGATATGTCATAATTTAAGTGAATGTGTGTGGTAGACCGATTAATATTTTCAACGTGCAGCCCAATGCTGCACGTTGAAAATATTAATTGGTCTATCCCCAAATAATGAATATGGACTCTTCCAATTCTTGCCATTGAACTGACATGGAAGATACCACCAGGGTATTGTTGGGGTTGGTCCACCCGATGATCTTGTATCTGGCACAAATCTAATTTAGGTTTGACAATATTTGTTGAAAAAAGAATTATTTGTACGACGAAGAGGTAAAAAATCTTAATTGATGATATGAGGATTTAGAGATTTCCAGTGTCAGACTTTGTGTGTGTTGCCAGTATCTGCAGTATTTATTCATTTATTAGAGTTTAACAACACTTTTCAACAGCAAGGGTCACCTCATGTCAGACAGTTTTGCGAGTGGTGGAAGCTAAAGTACCCGGAGAGAACCACCAAGCAACTGTTGGACTCCCCAATGTAATAAGTCTGCACAAGCAGGTTCAGCATTGGCTGAAGACAAGTGCACGATTAACGTGCAGAATGCTTTAGTACACAGGGCCACCGTGACTCCAAGTATGCAATCGGGAGTATCAGCTGTATCACACACCATCTCATAGAGAAGAAGACATCTGATGGCTGAAATTGTGTTATCACTGACAAATATGTAATAATATATGAATATCACAGATTATAGGTTCATATTTTCACCAAATTCAGCTGAGCAATTACATAACTATTTTTTTCGATGACTTTTTTCAAGAAAGTTCGATTTTCAAGTGTCTTCTTGGGCCTAAAATTCAACTCTCATATTTTTGATTGCCAATATTGGTGTTTAATGACACTTTCGAAAGCCAGGGTCACCTTGTGATTGCCAGAATTAGCAGTATTTATTTATTGGTGTTTAAGGCTACAGTCAGCATCTAATCTACAGCTATATTGTGACTGCAACATGAAGGTAAAGTCAAGTCCAGCCAATCGTTTATACCCGTGATGCCCATTCTTGAGGACTTCTACCCCAGGCATTGATGACCGGGTCCTACAGTACAAGTCAAAATAAGTTGTAGAATAACCTCTATAAACTATGTATTTTTCTCCTCCTGCACTGATAAGATCAGAAGCTGAAATTATTTTCTGGAAAGCTCTCACAGAGCTTTCCAGAAAATAATGTCAGATTCTAATCTTATAAGCATAGGAGCAACAGTATAGTAAACAAGCACTGAAACACTTCCCGGGGTTCCCACTGGGATATATTTGTTGGATAAAAACTTTAAGCAACAAAACACTTCAATACTTCAATTTATAAATATATAGTTTGACCCAAATGAGCAAATATTTTTCCAAGGGCTTTTCACAAGTCCAAGAAAGTCACTTGAAGTCCAGTGCAAGATGTTAACCCTTTATCCACAGCAAAACGATATCAAAATTCATTATTTTAAATATTATTTTTTCTATTTTCTTTATTTATTATTTATATTTATTTATTGGTGTTTAAGGTCACCTACAGTATGTGGAGAGTGGATTATAACACAATCACCGTGGAGTGTAGTTATCACCCAAAGTATCACTTTCAAATTCTGTACATATGGACATAAAACACAAGCAATGTTTCACCCAATGGACCTCCGGGCTTAACCTGGCGGACCATTGGCTGGAACTTTGCTTGTGATGGTTATGCTTTGCAATAAATTTGCAATTATTGCTCGGTGGAATCTACCGTACTGTATTTTTGCATAATGGTTTATCAAGACCACAACATGAGTATCAACTCAAGACCAGAAGTGAACATTGATAAGCCATGTTGCCCATTTTAGAGAGGGTTTGCACCTCTCAAGCATTGGTGACTGGGTCCTATTTTACCAGAAAAACAGAGCCTGTTACCTGCAGTGAACAGGCATTGCTTCACTTCCCGGGGTTCCCGCGGCGGTTCTAGTTTCTTTAAAAAAATATATTATCTGACCCCTCACTGGGACGACCTGAATGAGCTCGTTCCAATGAGGCAACATAGGTAGGAACCTGCAAATTGCTAATTTTGTTCTAATCGAATATCGAATCAAATTGGAGAAAACAAATCAAATTTGGAATCGAACTTTGAATCGAATCACAGTTAATGGATACATCGTGAAAAGAAAAAGGTTTTTTTCTAAAATAATACCCTCCATTATTAAAAGACACCGTTTTGTAGAGTGCATTTTTCGCCTTACCACCTCCCAGGCTATAAACGGAGATATAAACCAATATACTAGCTATTGACTGAAACTATTCAAATTGTTCACTTTGTAGCTTGAAACTGCTGCAATAAACATTTTTAAACAAATCTGGCTGAAAGGGCTGATACCTCACTTTTATCACATGTTTTCTTGGGAAAAAACCTTTGTTTCAAATCAGATCGATTCCATTGAGTCTTGAAGCTATTTCTTTTAAATAAAAATGCAGAATGACTAAAACGATAATTCAACGATGAATGGAGTTGATCTGCTTGTATATTAAAGCCTGCTCTACTTCTGTTTATATAATAATCAGTGGTATTCTTTTAGAAAACCTTTACTTTTGATGATGTATCCAGTTATCGAACAGAACAATACTCAATATAAAATAATGAGATGATGTTGTAGCAAATCATTTATTGAAGTTGAACAGCTGAAGAACTTTTCAAAGTTCGAAACTTGAAATTTTTTTACTGGTCATAATGCACAATAATTGAAGTGAACAGTTGTAGCAGTAACCGAGTTTGTAGCAATGCAGCTACGACTGTTGTACAGTTGTAGCTATATCGCTACAGACACTGTTACCGCTACAAGTCAGTTGCATTTCTACTCAGAACAATACTCAGTATAAAATAATGTGATCAATTACAATCTGTAAACATTCACGGTTATGGACGAAGTAAATACGAAAATATTCGAATTTCAGATTTTGAATTGAATAAATCGAATATTGACTTTCGAATCGAATTTTTGCAGCAGCCTAGACATATGATATGGTTTTGTTAATTTTTTAAAAATATATTCTTCTAACTTCTTAATTTGTATATTATGCAGGCGGATGCATCCGAGTCATTAGGGTTAAGGTATGAGTTTAATGGCTGAAAAATGGTTAGATAAATATATAATAAATTAGATTATGCAACAGGAAAATACAAATACAATATTGTGATTACAGAAATTGTACTTAGGATGGTGTAACTCGTGTTACAGTTTATAAATTACCTGAGAGGAAGGAATAACAGCCCAAGGGCTTATTACCATCCAGAGACGAAGTTGTATTTCGGGTGGTGTAACTGGTGTTACAGTTTATAAATTACCCAAGCAGAATGTATAACAGCCCGAGGGTTTGTTACCAGCCAGAGACGAAGTTGTATTTCGTGTGGTGTAACTGGTGTTACAGTTTATAAATTACCCGAGCGGAATGAATAACAGCCCGAGGGTGAATTACCGGCCAGAGACGAAGTTGTATTTCGGGTGGTGTAACTCATATTACAGTTTATAAATTACCCGAGAGGAATGAATAGCAGCTCGAGGGTTTGTTACCAGCCAGAGACAAAGTCGTCTCTGGCCGGTAATAAGCCTGAGGGGTGTTATTCAGTCCTTAGGGCCGTTAATAAACTGGGGCACCCAATAAAATCATGTTAGTACTATTATTACCATCACCAGAATAGGGCGACTTTAAGTTGGGTTCATTTTTAACCCAACTTATATTAAAGTGCCAAAAAACAATGGAAACTGATTGACTTGCGGTCCTCAAGGATGAAAGTCGCCAAAGAATCCAAAACACAGAAACTTTAAGAATGGAGGTACAACATCATAACAACATCAATACACCTAGCTTCAGTTATTTTTAGATGTCCAACACTCTTTATTGGCACCTTAATGAATGTACATGATTTATTTCAGTCACTTGAGATGTATTTATATATTTATTTATTGGTGTTTAAGGTCAAATACTTACCATATTTACTCTATGTATTGGGACAGCTAAAAATAATTATTTTCACAGGTGTCCCAATTCTTAGAAAATGGGGAAAGAACACAGCCTGGTCTTGATTTGATGCTGAATAAAGTTGTGTGTGATTCGTTTTCCATCACTGTATATGAAAAAGGCCGTCCAATTTTGTTTTTATATTTTCATTTTTTGCTTCCAAAACATATCTTATGATCCCTCATTGGAACGAGCGCATTGCGCTCTATCCAATGAGGGATCATAAGCTATGTTTTGGAAGCAAAAAATTTAAATTTTAGTTACTCAAGAATTTTTTTTATGAGTGTTGTCTGCTACTACCGATGGGCCAACTGGAAATAAATCTCCTGAATGTCCCAAACTTTGGAGAATAAAAAAAATATAGTTTTCTGGAAAAAATGTGTGTCCCAAATCAAAGAGTGTCCCAATACAAAGAGTAAATACGGTATACACAATGGATAATTGTGACAGTTTTATGGGTGGAGGAAACCGGAGTACCCAGAGAGAACCACCGAGCATCGACAAGCAACTATCAGCTCAACATTCTAACTCTGTTCAAGCTCCACTCAAGCAGGTTTACAGCATTTGAAGACATGTGCACCATTGACGTGCAGTACGCCTTAGTACACAGCGTCATCACGCCCCCATGTAGGCAACTGGGATAAAGTGCCTCACCCAAGGACACAACGTGGGTTGTCTCGGACGGGGATCGAACTCGGGACCTCTAGCACAAAAGTCCAACAGTCTACCACCGAGCCATTGTGCTCCCCACTTGAGATGTAATTACAGTAAAACCTGTCTTGAGAGACCACTGTCTTGAGAGACCACCTGTCTTGAGAGACCACCTGTCTTGGGAGACCACCTGTCTTGAGAGACCACTGTGACCGAATGGAATGGTTTCGCGCGCCGAGGGCGTGCAGGGACAATATGAGAGACAAGCCCCTTTCAACCCTCAGTGACTGTAGATGATTCATTCTCACATGTCTAGGCATGTTGAAGGAGGAATGGTTTCAGGTACTCAGCAGATGTCACCAGTTGCGTCGTGATGGTCTCTTGGCTGATGTCGGTTGAACCCTCGGTGAGGACCAGTGTGGGAGGTTGGGTCCCCTCACAAAGATACTACCTCTCCCCGAGGGTGCAGTCGATCTTGATTTTCGGGCAAGTATAGTCTGCCACTTCGAGGATGATTTTGAGTGATGGCCATCACTGGCAAGTATAATCTGCCTCAGGCTGTCTCTGTTTGGTTGGACTCTTTGAAGGAAAACAACAACGACCCCTTTCGGGGACCACCAAGAAGAAGACCCGAACTTCCCTGGTACCAACTTGTATTTTTATGCCATAATAGACCTGTCTTGAGAGACTGCCCCTTTGAAGACTGAAACCACGACAAAAACTTTCTATCTGTTCTGGAATTGGAAAATCCATTGTGGTTATACTAACATAATTAAAAGTATTAAAAGGTCTTAATTGGGTTTCATTTACATAACTCATTACAGATTGAGATGTTTTTATAAGACCCCTGTGAAAAGATTAGGATTATTGCTGAATAAACAATTTCCTACATACCTGAAATGTGACAGATAGGAATAAAAATAAATTTGTGTTGGGAATCTTTTTGTAACAAATTGAAATGGACTGTTATAAAAATTATAAAAATAAATTAGTGTTGAAAATCTTCAATGAAGATTTTCAACACTAATTTATTTTTATAATTTTTATAACAGTCCATTTCAATTTGTTACAAAAACTTCATAAAAAAGAACAACTACAAAGTAATTACAAAAATCCATTCTTCTCCATTTCTGAATTTTGTGGTTGGTTATTCACTGACTTGAGAAATCCTGAAACCTGTTATGAGAGACCACTTTTGTGTGGCCCAAAGGGCGGTCTCTCAAGACAGGTTCTACTGTAATGTTTGGTAGTAATGGTACATACCACAATGAGATAGAAAAACACGCTTGTTGGTAGTCTCCACAACATTCTTATACCAGTCCTGGTTAGTTCTCGGCTCAGGCCCATGGATAACCTGAGAATGTCATAGAGGTCTTACAAAAACTAGTATGAGTCAATCAATGGACATGAAAATGAAGGCAGAGACTGCAAATAAAGTGTGTGACAACCTTGACATACTGAAATAAATCACAAATGAAATTGTTAGGGGTAGGAGTGGGAATGTATCTTATCGTCAAAATCTGGAATAGTGTTGATAACATTATTGCATGAAATTATGAATCTAACTCCCAGAATTCTGTTAAACTACAGAACACTTTTATTACTGTAAAAATATAAATTAAACGAATCATTCCTCCATGATAGATGTAGTGATATAAAAATAATGTATTTCAAAAATTAATACTTAGTAAACAAGAAAATATACTCTTCAAAACATTGAATATCACAACATATAATTTATTTATTTATTGGTGTTTAAGGTCACATATTTCTGCACGATGACTATTCGTGACTGCAACAAGAAGATAAAGTCAAGTCTAGCCAATCGTTTATATCCATGTTGCCCAGTTTAGAGGACTTCTATCCCATGCAATGGTGACTGGGTCCTATTTAACCAGTAAAACAGAGCTTGTTTACTGCAGCAAACAAGCACTGCTTCACTTCCCCGGATTCCCACAGGGGATCACAACATACAAATACATAAATAGAATATGTACAGTTAAAACAAGAAGGCCTGTCATGACATGCGCACAAATAGCACGTCCATCTGCGCATTAATCTATGCGTTATGACCACAGTAAGGCTATCAAATTCTGTACATATGGCCTGTGCACAAGCAATGTTTCAGCCAATGGACCTCCGGGTAACCCGGAGGTCCATTGGCAGCAACAGTGTCTGTGTTTACTATGAGTAACCAGAAGAACCTGACAAGCTTTGGATGCCATTCGATATGACAATTGTGCACAATTCCTATGTACAATTAAGCCAAGATAAGAACACAGTTTGTGACAGGACTTCTAGTTTTAACTGTATAAAACATACAGAAAAACTTAAAAACATGGCAAACCAATATAGTGTCATCCACTTAATTTTGGATACATCTCTAACTTCTCTTCCAAACTGTCTAAAGAAATGGATTTCACAGAATCTTTCAAGTCAAGTATTAAATAATTCTATAAAAAGATAGAGGCTATCTACTCAATTTTTGCGAATATTGGGAATTACCCCATGATTGTGGTCCTGAATGTTTTATTTATAAAGATAATACTTTCAGGTCCACACGAATGAGATAATTCACGATATTCACTAAAATAGAGTAGATTTTCTTTTTATTTTATGCTACGAGACATTTTATTGCACAATATTCAGCTCAATTTGACCTCAAATGCATATCTTTCAAAACAATAACAAAGATCAGCTGATCGTCCTTTCAAGGCGACGTCATGTGCCGAAGAGGGATGTCATTTAGAAAGCTACTGAGGGATATTTCTCTGATATCTATCGAGTCGATGGATATCGAGAAATATCTTTTAGATAATTTGCGATAATTCACAGGCTAGCATATAATAAAGTATTATTATTATGAGAATCACACGGCAAGATGACACCGCAGAACATGTGTTCAAGTTATTGCATTAACAAACTCAATATTTGTAAAAAAAATTACTAATTAAGGGCCATAACTCTGTAACAGAAAATTGGACCGGGCCAGTTTTGAACTTGTTCTGAGATATTATTGAAAAAGACCTCTATGGCAAATATTAGTTAAAACAGAGAACGTTTGCAGTAACAGTGCAAGGATGCCTGGACACCTGCCTGGACGCCCGCCCTGATGCACTCCGACCGTCGCCAAACCATAGGTCTCGGTTAACACAACTCGACCAAAGACAGTCGATCATCGCTGAAAGTGAAATACGATGCTAGGAGTGGAATACCATTTTTGTTGAGTGGGAGTGGGAATACGATTTACTTCGAGGGAAGAAAAATGAATGAAAATAAAATTATTTTCTCCACTCAAGTAGCGTATGCAACAGTGACTTGTCTGTTGCGAAAATCAATCGAAAGATTGGAATATTCCTGAATAGAATCAAAGAAGTTTCAGAAACTGAACCTCCCTGACAAGCCAGAAAATAAGCAGACTGTCGTCTGCAAAATGAGGTCCCCATAGCGTGAATTTGGTGATGCTTCCCTGCACAGCAGGATAATATCACTAATTTTACCCTCTGTGAACCTCAATCTGATTTAAGGTTTCAAAACTAAACAGAAAGAGGCACACAGAGGATAAATTGGTCCAATGTATGGGACAGTATCAACAAATTCACCCTCTTGTGACCTTATTCTGCAAATGACAGATTGCTTATTTTCAGACTTGTTCCTTGAACTACAGTGGAGCCCACTTAATTGGATATCTCTTAATTGTATATCCCTGTTAATTGAATATAATTTTCAAACACAAAACCATTTACCATACCTTCAGTACAAATTTGATCTGTTAATTGCATATGGGTTGTAGAGTAAACTCCTGTTAATTGTATATAAATTTTTGTAATATGTCGAAAAAATTACTGTGACACGCACCAAATTCCCCTTATTTGTCAACCTTTTTGGTCCCAATACAGGCATTTATTCTTTTATATCTTGTTTGACAGAGCTCTATGAGCTCTGTCAAACAAGATATAATAGAATAAATGCTCAGTTTACCTCCACAGCACAAGAAACTGACCAGATCCCTGTTAATTGTATACTCCTGTTAATTGAATAATTTTCACTGGCAAAATAGATATTCAATTAAGAGGATTCTACTGTATTCTCCTCTACAGGAGACCTGATGACAGAAGAAGAGTTTCACAGGAGACACTTGGTAGAATTTTGAGAACATCTTGACGATTTGAAAATTTTTGAATTGGCAAGAATCAAATTAAATCATCAAAAGATTTCAAATCACTTTGCAGGTTCCTAATCCATTTAGAAAAAGAGTACCAAATTATTTATTTATTTGTTAGGATTTAATGACACCTTTGACAACCAGGATCACCTTGTGACAGAGTTTTATGGGTTCAGTAAGCCAGAATATCCAGTGAGAAACCACCAAGCTGAAGCAAGCAACTGTCAGACTCCACAATGTACTAACTCTGCAGAAGCAAGGTAAGCAACGGTTGAAGACAAGTGCATCATCGATGTACCGGTATGGTAAATTTAATAGCAAATTACTTATCAACAATTTTAACCCTTTACCTAACACGAAAGGCAGACGGCACTTACTTGAATAACTAATTGTTTTCATTTTTCATCACAAGAACAAAGCTTATGACCCCTCATTGGACCGAGGACATCAACAGGTGGACAAGTTGACTCCTATATACCCCACCTGCCTTCCCCTAAACTTAGTTTTGTGAGGATGTAATATTTGTGAAGTTATTTACTCTGCATGTATTTGCTTTGTTACAAAAGATGGTCAGTCACTCTCCCATAATTTGTAACATGGCAAAGACAAAAATGTGATGACAGAGAATAACTCTACTAGTTGACAAAACTGAATGCATGATTTATCAAAATGTTTAACGCAAGCACTAACCATAGATCAATTAACTCATAGAAGCTAGGAAATCAGAATGAATTTATTGAATATGCATACTGCAAAAAACTTACAGTAAGGCAGGTGCTTCAAGCCAGGTGTCGTCTGCCTATTCAGACAGACGACACTTGACTAGAAGCACCTGCTCAATGTTTAATTCTCCCCCAGCCCAAAGATAGCCGAACCGTAACAGTCAGATTACCTGCCGTATTACAACACAGACAAGAAAACTCAACTCCCAGCTTCTAAGAGTTAATGGAATAAAAAAGCAGAGAGAAAATTCACAAATCATTTGATGTAATGAAAACAGTGAGAGAAAATTCTGGAGTGCCGATATTTTCTCTCATCTTTGTCAGAGAATCAAATTAACGATGGTGAGAGCCAGTGGAAATAAGTAGTTCATGTGGTCTTCTTGTCAGTAATGTTCAGGCCTGAAAAGCAGCAGGCTTACATTTGCAGAATGAGGTCCCCAGAGGGTGAATTTGATGATGCTACCCAATACAGTGTGCCAATTTATCAACTGGATACTTCTTTCTGTTTAGTTTTGAGAACCTTATTCAGATTGAGGTTCACAGAGAGCAAATTTAGTGATGCTACCCTGCTGTGTAGTATCACTAATAAATTCACCCTCTGGGGACTACATTTTGCAGTTGAGAGTCCACTTATTTTCTGGCTTGGTCATGTTAATTTCATGTTCTGCTGTTTGAACTATTTTTGAGGCAAGGGCTGAGAGCAAGAGCATTTGTCAATACAGTAGAGCCCACTCAATTGGATATCTCTTAATTGTATATCCCTGTTAATCGAATATAATTTTCAAACACAAAACCATTTACCATTTATGGGTTGTAGAGTAAACTCCTGTTAATTGTATATCAATTTTTGTAATATGTCGAAAAAATTACCGTGACACGCACCAAATTCCCCTTATTTATCAACTTTTTTTGGCCTCACTACATCCAATACAGGCATTTATTCTATCATATCTTGTTTGACAGAGCTCTATGAGCTCTGTCAAACAAGATATAATAGAATAAATGCTCAGTTTACCTCCAGAACAAAGGAAACTGACCAAATCCCTGTTAATTGTATACTCCTGTTTATTGAATAATTTTCATTGGCAAAATGGATATTCAATTAAGAGGATTCTACTGTACTGAAATTTCAATCTTTTGAGACTCACTCAGTACGGTAAATCAATATTAGTAGAATACTGATATTTATATTGCCCACCTCTACGTACAGTTAAAACTAAAAGTCCTGTCCTGAAATTCGCACAAATAGCACATCGATATGCACGTTGATCTAAGCGGTATGACCATAGTAAGGCTATCAAATTCTGTAAATATGGCCTGTGCACAAGCAATGTTTCAGCTAATGGACCTCCGGATAACCCGGAGGTCCATTGGCAGAAACATAGCCTGTGTTTGCTATGAGAAACCAAGAGAACCTGCCGTGCTTTGGATGCCATTGGATAAGCAACTGTGCGCAATTCATACTCGCAATTAAGCCTAGATAAGTGCACAGTTCGTGACAGGACTTCTAGTTTTAACTGTACATATGTACTGACTAAATCATACAGTTATGAACAAAAAAACTCTCCTTAATACACAAATCCTTTATTTGAAACACTTTCATTTGATGGAATGAGAATTTCTTGGGTGTTCAGTTGTTTGTATTCACCAGAGTCTGGTCGACGCCTTCGGGATCTTTTTCTGCCATCTGATCCTTCCAATACACATGCAATTAACTGTAAAAAAAAAGGAAGGAATATATAAGGCCAAACCAAAAAAATCTATGTTTCTCAGACACTGATCTTTTCAAAAGTGAGGAGGGAGGGAGGTTTTTATTTTTTAAGAGTTTTTGAAATTGTATGCCAGTACTGTGCTAATAAAATTTACAAACAAATTACATGAATCTTGTTTTTATTTTTCTTTCAAAACACAAAATGTCAATATACATGTGTTAATCCCTCTATGGCTCCAAATATACCCGGTATATCTATTACTAAACTATCAGACAGACAGACCTGACAGCATCTGCTGCTGTTCTCCATCGTTGAAGTTTTGATTTTTCTTGGAAACTTCTTTGCAGAAATATTTTCCAAAAGTGTCTGCAACCTCCGAAAGACCTAACTTGGAGAAAACTTTCATGTTGTCGCTGTTTTTACATTTTTTAATGGTGACAGTTATTGTCCCCCCCTTCCCACCTCGGCGAACAGTACAGATTTAACAATTCAGGGATGTTGAGACTTTCAATGGCATCAACTTCATCATTGGGTTATTTTATTTCTATTTCAATTCTATTGTTATAATATCAGCTTGTGGGTATCTAAGACCCGGGTTGATTTTTGTGTGGACATTTGCCATATGCATCATGGAAGTAAACAAACAAAGCTAAAATGATCCTTGGTTTAATATTTATTAAAGGTGTTTGTGACCCCACAAAGTAGATTTTCTGTTTCTCAGGCCATTATTTGTGAAATTGCATGAGGGCGAGCGTTTTTTTATTTTATTTTTTATTTCTGTAATTATTTCTTTGCCATCAAAAGTTCATGTTCTTGGTTTATGTTTTAGGCCTCATAATCTACAGAATAGCTTGGGTGGTGGTGTATTTTGTCCCTTGAGAGCAAGATGGCTTTGCAATGCTACAGCATTGCAAAGCCATCTTGCACTCAAGAGACAAATTTATCAATTTTTTTAACTGGTAAAATATCACACATAAACTATTTAATTTTTATTTTTTCAAGTTTACATTGGTTATAAAAAGAGAGCATGCGGTAGCCAAAAGGACCATGCGGGAGGGCCTGAGAAACATATTTTTATTTTTTTTTAGGCCTATACTTGATATATTTCCATCTGACCACATTATGATGTTTATAGCAGGCTTGTTAATTTTATATTGTTTCAGTTATGAACACATGTGGCAGGAATTTTTGTTTTATTATTTCAAAACATTGATAAAAATGTTTGACGCATAATGTTTTTCAGCGATGAGACAATGTCTGAGAAACATAGAAGTTTCTTTGTTCCGCCTGAAGAAAAAATTTTCAGTAAAATTTCTTTCTCTGTATACCAACATGCACCATACCATAACACTATAATGTCAGTCTTAGAGATAAACTAGTGAAAACTGAGAAGGCAATATCTGAAGTCCACTGGAAAAATACTAGTGCCTCATTTAGGCTATTAATAAAAATTCTTGTTCTCAAGCATCTTCCTTGTCATTGAAAATCTGCTTCATAACACGTTTTTTACCTGGAAATTTCTTCATTCATTCTTTTATAAAATTTAACCAACTACATCTTGTTTTACTTGGTTAAATTTACAGGTGCATTTTGGGATTCTTTCACTGCTAAAAATCGCGACATCGACGCCATAGCTGCGACGGGTGGTGTTAGAAATGCGTTGGTCACAAAATTCTAAGTTCATCAAGGGGCATAACTCCAAGAAAAATATTTGGAACAACACATGCATTGAACAGTGGCTAGACATCAATACGATACACTTACATGCCAAATATAAAGACATTCCATCAAGTATTTCAAAAGTTATTGAGTTTTGGAACTCGTTGGTCACAGACCGACAGACAGACCGACCAACATCGCCACTTATAGAGCTGCTAGTCGCAGCTAAAAACATTGATTTTTCCACAGAATAGTGTATGAAGTTAAATTAGTAATTCCGACTGTCTTGCCTATCAACATGTACATGTATGTACATATACATATATACATGCATCATACCATAACACTATAATGCCAGTCTGAAAGATAAACTAGAGAAAACTGAGAAGGTAATACTTGGAAGTCTACTTGAAAAATACTTGTGCGTCAATTAGGCTATTAATAAAAATTCTTGTTCTCAAGCATCTTCGTTGTTATTGAAAATCTGCTCCATCACACGTTTTTTACCTGAAAATTTCTTCAAGCATTCTTTTTTAAAATTGTAGGACAAAAAATTTAAAACAACTATATCTTGTTTGACAGAGCTCATTCTCTGTCAAACAATGTATAGTTGATTAAATTATGCAGCTGCATTATGGGATACTTTCCCTGCTAAAAACATTGATTTTTCAACAGAATAGTGTAAGAAGTTAAATTAGTAATTCTGTTCACTGTTCTCGTGATTAAAACATTTTTTTAAAAAACCCTTTATGAATTAGGCAACCTCCCCTTTTCACGAGTTGATAGAAATGTGTTTTTCACCTACAGCTGGAGCCATGTGGTTAACCAAAAATTTGGCTAAAACCATAACATTTACAGAAAACCTGTCGTCCTGGTTTCCAAATTCAATATTGAAAATCTCTAATCAGGTCTTCACTTCTCAGAATAATGAGAGAAACAACATGAAGTGAACTTTATTTTGAAACTTCAGAGTCGCAACACCCCCTTTTTCAGGACAGCTACATTAATTGGTATCGCATACGAGCGTTGCATTTACCGAATACCATGATGAAAAATAGTGCAGAATATAGAGTTCTTTTGAAAATTCCATTTAGGAGACTATAAAAATGACAAAAAAATAAAGCTGGTTTTGCAAGATACAAATTTGTGTAGGACACAAAACCTGGTGAAATGTATCTTATTTGACCTATTCACCCATTGTCCAGTTCCCGACAGTAAAGCAATATTAATCTGAAATGATCAACAAACAGTGATAACTATTCTCAGTGTTATTGTCTCGAATGACAGACATTTGTTAGGCATGCACTCTTCTTCTAAAAACTTCAATAACTAGAGCTTCTTTAAGTATTTGCTCTGACAAACGGTTATATAAGGCATAACAGTGTTGCAGAAGTCCAAAACAAGGGGGAAGACATTCACTAGACAAATAAATTTGATGATGGATGGAATATTCTGGTGTAATACGTCAGAAAGACGATGCATATGTTCAGCATTAGATGAAAGGTCTGAGTGAAGATCTGTCATATTTACATTCTCATAAAAATTATAGCTGTCAGAGTATTCGTCGTCCTGAGTAAAAGCAGATACAGTACAACCTGTCTTGAGAGACCACTTGTCTTGAGGGACCACATCTGCCAGGCACCGATTGGTTTTTCTCTATAATGCACCTGCTATGGAAGACCACCTGTCTTGAGAGACCACCTGTTTTGAGAGACCAGGATCAAATGGTTTCGCGCACCGAAAAGGTTTGGGGCAAGCCCCTTTCGACCCTCTTTAACTGCAGATGATTGTCTGGGCGTGGCAAAGGATGAATGGAGAAGGAAGCAGCTTATCCTCTTCTACGTTTTTTGAGAGACTTCTTCTTTGGAGGTGGCTGTGATGGAGATGGAGAGGCTGTGTCTTGGTTTTGTTGTTGTTTTTGAATTTTTATATTCTATTCTCTATCCATTCCTGCACCAGCCTGGATACTTCATCAGATTGATTTTTGAATTCCTTGGCCTCGGCCATGATTTTATCGCAATTCCTCAGGATCTTCTCTTTGCGTGATTCAACAGTCTCCGGTGGCTGGATTGCTGTGAATTCCTTGCCCGGGTTGTCCAGAAGCGGAGGAAGTGAGGGGTGGGAGGTGGCAAAAAAGCAACTTCCAGTTCCTCCTCAATCTCTACAGGGCTTTCCTCATCCAACTGAACCAGCTGGGGAGCCGGCAGTTGGTTGGGTGTGCCTGCAGGATTAGAAGGGGAACTGGTGGTTGCCTCCGGAACCTCCACCCCATCACTCATCTCCGTCTTATCCAGGAAAGCCACCAAGAGTCAGGCATCCCTGCGCTTAGTCAACAGGCTCTTCTTTCTAGTCTTTTTACTTCTCTTTTCAGGGTCTCCCTACCTCCTTGGGTGAGGACCAGTGTAAAAGGGGATCCTCTCAGCAAAGGTACTACCTCTATCCGAGGAGGGTGGTGTAGTGGTGTCCTCTACTCAACATTCCAGCATCAGTTGGATGCTCTTGCCTATTTCCTGGATAGTCCAGGAGATAGGGCAAGAGACGCCCAGAGCTGATATGGCTTTCTCTAGTCTGACACGTAATTCCATGTTAGTAAGGTGTTCACACTCTGAAGTCAGAAGTGTGAATGCATCCATCACATCCATGTTGAGAGACCACGACTGAAATGGTTTCACGTGCAAAAGGTGCGCAGGGACGGTATGGGAAGCAAGCCCCTTTCGACTCTTGTTGACTGTATAATAGTTGATTATATAATTTTGTCATGTCAGAGTGTGGTAGAGGAGGGAAAGAATAAAGGTGTTCAGCGGCGTCTGTGTCTCCTGTGGTTTTTCTTTGTGGGAGGAGGATGTGTTGGAGAGATTGATGTTGGTGGCGTTGTTGGATCTGGAGGATTAGTAGGTTCCTTGGTAATGAATGGCCTGATCCTAGCTGCTGTTTCTTCCTGAGATTTCCTGTAGCTTTTTAAATTCATTGTGAGGATTGTCCTGATTGAGTGTGCTGGGAATTTTTGTGATACATAGAAGCTGTAGTTGTCTTGGACTGTGGCTCGGGTTCTGTCGTCCTCGATCTCCTCCTCAAGGAATGCCTCTGCGGACTCTGGGAAGCTCTCCTCCTGGTCTGACTCCTCGAAGAAGCAAGAGATGGAGGGATGGAAGGTGCGTTATTTGAGACAGCTTCCTGTACCATTGACAGATCTTCCTCCTCCATCTCCTCTTCAGATGAAGAGTCTGATGGGTTAGAGAAAAAACTATCACCTGACGACCCATGCTCCTCCGGACTCTCCTCCTGGGAGAGGGGTGCCAGGCTGGACAAGGGTTGTTCAGGGGTGACAGGTGTTGTCCCTTTGATGCCCTCACTTGCCTCCTTCTCTTCCTTTTCCTTCTTCTTCTTCTCCAGGAACTCCGTCATTCGACGGGCATCTCGCCATCTGGAGGAGGATCCCTTTCTTTCTTATTCGCTTCTTCTTGGTGGTGGCTGTGGCTGTACTACTCCAGTGGCCTTCATCCAGCTTTTCCGTGTCACTAGGAGGGTGACCAGTGTGAGGGGAAATCCCCTCACGAAAGGTGCTACACCTCTCTGAGGACGGCGGTTCCTATTCTTTATCAAAATCCACTATCAGGTGAATTTTACCCTTGAGCACCTGGATACTCCAGGTGGTGGCAAGGGATAGCCTTCACTCTGACAAGTGTCTCTTGGATTACAAGTGGGAGCTCCATTGTTTCGTTGTTAGCACCTCGGAGTCCAAGATGCGATTGAAAATGACCACCGATCAAAAATGAAAATGTTCGTGAGAAACCACAGTTACTTTTGAAAGAAATGATTTCGCGTGCCGAAGGCGCGCAGCGATGGTATGGGGAACAGGCCCCTTTCGACCCTCAGTGACTGTAGATGGTTAATTCTCACATGTCTAGGTGTGTTGAAGTACACGGCAGGTGTTACCAGTTGCGTCGTGATGGTCTCTTGGCTGATGTCGGTTGAACCCTCGGGTGAGGACCAGTGTGAGAGGTTGGGTCCTCTCACAAAGGTACTACCTCTCCCCGAGGGTGGAGTCGATCTGGATTTTCGGGCAAGTATAGTCTGCCACTTCGAGGATGATTTTGAGTGATGAGTGATGGCCATCACTGGCAAGTATAATCTGCCTTAGGCTGTCTCACTGTGACCTCGAAAGGAATGGTTTCGCGTGCCGAAGGCGCGCAGGGACGGTATGGAGGACATGCCCCTTTCGACCCTCATTGACTGTAGGTGATTCGCTCTCACATGTCTAGGCGTGTTGAAGGAGGAACTGCTTCAGGTACTCGGCCGGTGTCACCAGTTGCATCGTGATGGTCTCTTGGCTGATGTCGGTTGGACCCTCGGGTGAGGACCAGTGTGAGAGGTTGGGTCCTCTCACAAAGGTACTTCCTCTCCCCGAGGGTGCAGTCGATCTGGATTTTCGGGCAAGTATAGTCTGCCGCTTCGAGGATGATTATGAGTGATGGCCATCACTGGCAAGTATAATCTGCCTCAGGCTGTCTCTGTTTGGTTGGACTCTGTGACCTGGTACCAACTTGCATTTTTATCCCATAATGGACCTGTCTTGAGAGACCGCCTCTTTGAAGACTGAAACCATGACAAAAACTTTTAACCTTTTCTGGAATTGGAAAATCCATTGTGGTTATACTAACATAATTAAAAGCACTTACTTGGGTTTCAATTGCTATTCAGTTACATAACTCATTAAAGATTGAGATGTTTTTATAAGACCCCTGTGAAAAGATTAGGATTATTGCTGAATAAACAATTTCGTAAATACCTGAGATGTGACAGATAGGATTATAAAAACAAGAGGCCCCACGGGGCCTGAAGCACTCATCTTGTACAGAACACAATTTAAACAGAGTCCAAGAATGAGTCTACATTAAGCAAGCCATCTCCATAGACTACACTGTCAATCCTTGAGTCCCTCAGGAGTGACAAAAATAATCTGGGCATCATGCCTTTTCTTCAGCTGATCATAAGTAAAATGCAGAGCTCCCCTATGAAGCCCCTTGATACAACCTATGTGGATTAATCTTAGTACCTCTAGAGGGTACTGAATACAAAATTTTTAATTCTTCAGCAAAATGGCCAATTCCGGCTCCCATAGAGAGCCCAAATATTAACCCAGGCTCTTGATTTGAACACAGTTAAATCTGACTTCCCTAGAGATGTTGTGTACCGAATATGAAAGCATTCTGACTGTTGGATCTGAAGAAGAGAAATTGTAAAGAAATTTATTCGAATTGCACTAAGTTCAAATTTGGGCTACCATAGCGAGCCCAAATATTGACCTATGGATCCGATTTGAACAAACTTGAATCTGACCCCCCTAGAGATGTTGTATACCAAATGTGAAAGCATTCTGACAAGTGAATCTGAAGAAGAAGATTTTTGAAGAAATTCCCTCATATTGTACTAAGTTAAATTTCATGTTCCCATATGGAGCCCAAATATTAACCTAGGCACTCGAATTGAACAACCTGGAATCTGACCCCCCTAGAGATGTTGTATACCAAATATAAAAGCATTCCGACTGGTGGATCTGAAGAAGAAGATTTTTAAAGAAATTTTCTCATATTGCACTAAGTAAAAATTTGGGCTACCATAGTGAGCCCAAATATATACCTAGGGATTTGATTTGAACAAACTTGAATCTGACCCCCATAGAGATGTTGCATACCAAATATCAAAGCATTCTGACTGATGGATCTGAAGAAGAAGATTTTTTAAAATTACCCTCCATATTGAACAAAGATAAAATTTGGGCTTCCGTAGGAAGCCCAAATATTAACCTAGGGACTTGGTTTGAACAATCTAGAATCTGACCCTCATAACAATGATGTATACCAAATATTAAAAGATTCTGACTGGTGGTTCTGAAGAAGAAGATTTTTAGAGAATATTCCCCATATTACCCTATGTTAAAACTTCGGGCTCCTGTAGAGAGCCCAAATATGAACCAATGAGCTTTATTTCAACAAACTTTTATCTGACCCCCCTATGAATGCTGTATACCAAATATCAAAAGATTCTGATGATTGGTTCTGGAGAAAAGATTTTTTTTTAATTTTTGCAAATATGCTGACTCAGCATTTTTTCGATGCCCATTACAGAATACCCTAACATAACCGATGGCAATTTTTTTTTACCATTCAATTCTACTGGTCATAAGGATACTTCATACCACACAAAAGCTCTCTGTTCCGTGGGGTTTGGGAAATATGGGCGTTTGAAAATATTTCTATTTTTAGCTCCCAGGGTTCCCACGGGGATGCAGGAATTTTTTTTTTTGCATGGGTCAAGTACTTATGACCCAATACTACCACAAACCAAATTTGGTTCATACCGGACCATCGGTTCAGAAAATAGAAATTTTGGGTGGGGCCAAAAATCTTACCCCTCCTATTACAAAGCCAAATATTACTTTACGAACTTCGTTTGAACAAACTTGATTCTACACCTCATATGGAAGCTCCATAGCAAATATCAAGTCATTGCACACACTGGTTCTTGAGAAGAAGATTTTTAAAATATTTTGGAGCATTTTCCCCCACTTCCTCCCTATGGGGCCGGGCATACTGAGTTGAACAAAAATGAAATGCCCCTTTGGGACCATCACTCACACAAACTTTCACTTGAATTGGCCCAGTGGCTTTGGAGGAGAAGACCAAAACATGGTGTTGACGGACGACGGACGGGAAGCGATTAGATTAGCTCAGCTTGACTTTGTCAAGATGAGCTAATAAATTTGTGCTGAAAATCTTCAATGAAGATTTTCAACACTAATTTATTTTTATAATTTTTATAACAGTCCATTTCAATTTGTTACAAAAACTTCATAAAAAAGAACAACTACAAAGTAATTACAAAAATCCATTTCTGAATTTTGTGGTTGGTTATTCACTGACTTGAGAAACCTGAAACCTGTTATGAGAGACCACCTGTCTTGAGAGATCACTTTTCTGTGGCCCAAAGGGCGGTCTCTCAAATACAATACCAGAAGAATTATGGTAGTTTTTAGGCAGCAATCATATTACATTTATATGGTTAGTCAGGGTTAATTATCCCAGATCTGTCTTTTTGTCATCCATGAGTTGTTTCAATGACCTCACTGTTATCTCAGATTGGGTTGGTTTGAACGAGTTAATTATGACAGCACTCCAGACATTTGTGCTTGATTTCTCACTGTGTATTTGTGACAAGTCAGTCTGTGAATTGCATCAAAACAACTGGGTCAGGTGATGAATTTCCAATCAAAATTCCACCCACCTCCCCAACCAACACCTTTGTAAATTCATTGCACTTACATAGCATGTCAAGTGTCCTCGGTATGGGTACCGTTTAGGTTGTGTGGGCGTTTTTTCATACCGCCCACAACGTAGGCAACATTTTCCAAAATGAAACTCCCCATAGAGCAGTCATTATAATTATACTACTACTCCTTTATTGGCAATACTGTACTTATGATACATATATCAAACAATAAAATCCACATTAGTAATTTACAGTGTAGTCCTAAAACACATACATTTGTTCTTAAACTGTTTAGTGACTTTTTCTACTTGTATTTATCTTTGGCATTTATTGCTAGTAACCCAGTACCAGCCACAAGCTCTTTTGGTGATCTTAGTTTAGAATCCAGCACCAGCAATACCACTACAGTGGAACCCTGTTAATTGAATAACCACTTTGCCAATGAAAATTATTCAATTAACAGGAGTATTCAAATAACAGGGATTGTGTCACTTTCCTGTATTCTAGAGGTAAATGTAGCATTTATTCTATTATATCTTGTTTGACAGAGCTCCATGAGCTCTGTCAAACAAGATATAATAGATTAAATGCCCGTATTGGATGTACTGAGGCCAAATAGGTCTATAAACAAAGAAAAACGGTAGAGAGTCATGGTAATTTCTCGACAGATTGCAAGATTTTTTATTCAATTAACAGGAGCTTACTCTATAACCTATATTCAATTAACAGGTCAAATATGCACTGGAGGTATGGTAGATGGTTCTGTGTTGGAAAATTATATTCAATTAACAGGGTTATTCAGTTAAGAGATATCCAATTAAGTGGGCTCCACTGTATAATAATAGTGGAAAGTGATATCGAGATCCACCCACAAAAGCGCCTAAGGTCTGACAGGAACAAAACCAACATGGTCAGTCAGGACAATTGACCGGCATATAGGGTTATACATAAATTAGTCAGTAAAGCAAACAGATTAGAGCACCAGAAATTAATTCTCCAAAATGTCTTAGCCAAAACCTCATCCCCAATGGACTGTGAGCAACCATACCTAAAGCCTGCAGCCTACGAACAGACATAACTAAAACTAGGATACATGATACTCTCATTCAGGCTTCAGGGAATATTATAACAATCACCCTGGAGCAAGTGAAAAATGATCTAATTAAGCTCTATTCAAGCCCACATTAATTCCGAAAAAGATAAATTCGCTAACCAAACCAGTGTGGAACATATTGAAGCTATGAATGTATCGATAGACTCCCAAATAGAGAGACAGTCACGCAACATCAACAGCATGGATGAGAAACAAGTTATCCACCTACAAAATGAGGAAAAAGAACCACAGGTTCTACATGTTATGCAACGACCTACCAAGGGCAGATAACACGCAGTCAAACCACGCACCAACAAGGAGACATACCAGAAACCAATTTCAGTCTGGATACCAGCAGAATGGACGTCGCAGCAACAGACCAAACCCAAACACAGACAGAAGGAACAGACCATAATAATGCACCTCGGAACAGAAATAATGAACAATCCTCATTTGTCAGTGCTTTAAGAGATTTTTGTACTAGTAGGGATCTGCGAATCACAAATTTCTTTTCGAATCGAATCGAATCGTGTCTCTGATATCGACATCGAATCGAATCCCGAATCGAATCTTAAAAGACAAGTTATTTCGTATTGCATCAAACGGAAGTTACGGAACACTGTGATGACCCTTACGCGACGGAGTGAACACCTTAAACACCAATAACTAAATATTCTCTGTAGCACCGTCGCTGAAACAGCTGGGCCTATTGTCCATAGTTTTAGTTTTTGAAGGCTTAACTTGTTACTATTCACATTCTTAAGAACGTGAATAGTAACAAGTTAAGCCTTCAAAAACCAAAACTATGGATAATGTTCTGGGCCAAATTCACACCTTACCTAACAATTAAACATTGTCAGTTACTCAAATAAATAGGAATTGAGCCTACATGAATGAATTTTCTAATGACAGTTTTATCCTATTTTTGTTGGAAATGTAACAAATTGAAGTTAGTACAAGAGATTCGAAAAAATCGAATCCTGAGACTGATTCGGGATCGATCTCGAAGTATACATATAGTATCGATATCGAATCGAATCTCGAATATTCGCAGGACCCTATGTAATAGTTATCTGGATAATAGAAATAACAATGCTTCTTACTCCGACTTAATAGTCAATTTATCCAGCCACACCCCAACACCCGAAGAAACCACACTTCTTGAGAAAGGACTCACATTCTGTCCAACACTTATTAGTAATGACCGAGCCGGCTTAGCCGAGGACAAAAATGAAAGTGTCAATGACACTGTAGCTCAACTTGAAAAACTTAAACTTGGTAAGTTATAAATGAAATGGCAAAATTGAAGATCATTGGTACCAATGTTATTTGATGAAATTTCAACATAAGAGCATTGTGTGTGCACGTCAGAGTAATCCATGCATTTTTAAATGTAAACTGTAAGACTGGCTAAAGGAAGAATGTCGATACACAAATGCAGTATGTACAGAGGTTATTGGAAATGGCAACTTTTTTCACAGAAATGAATGTTAATCAATAGCTCTTATCTAAAGTTCTTGCCTAATGAGCACACCAAGTTCAAAAACAATGCTATGATAAATGTGGCCTGTAGTCCATGTCAAAAAATGTTGATGCACAAAGGCAATAAATTCAAAGATTGTTGCTAACAGCACCAGTTTTTGGTGGAAATGAAAAGAAAGTTAAAAAATTTATAGTAATTTATATTTTTTTTATACTTACCAATGACCCAGACATATCTGGTGCTAACTCTTAAAAATCTAGGGCCAAACACAAATTTTGCCCTCCAATCCCCAAAATTTGCATCTAAAACCAAAGAAATCATGTCCTGAATGGCCCTCTATACTACACCTCTACTGCGCATGCGCAGTGTCAAGGACGTCCCGAAATTGGCGCCATTAATCATTCTTACAATCAGTGCCTGGTAAGCGCTATGTCCTCAGCGGGGAGGAATGAGTTCCCAACTCCTGGGAGGGCCATCCCCGTCTGGGTCATTGGTAAGTATAAAAAATATATAAATTACTATAAATTTTTTAACATTTTTATACTGTACAAATGACCCAGACATAGCTGAACAGTAAAAAGGCTGGAGGGCTCAGGACATAGAGGAAAATCCATTAAGCCCAACTATATAAAATAGAGTCATCCCCTCGAGGAGAGAAGGAGTATTAGGCTTTACATGTATCTTTCTTATTTATGATAAATTAGAAAGACACAATACCTTCTATAATTGAGCATCATAACATCCATATTCTCTATTAATATCCAGTACAATTCTTATACTAATTATTTTAAAGTAAGCCAATAAATAAAGTTAGTCCAGAGAATTGAGACTCTTTATACTCTTTTAAAAGTGTCCAAGGATAGTATACTAACGCCCGTTTGACACGTGACATATTCAAATGCTATACTTTAAAACTATGAGATAAATGAATTTTTAAAACATAACTTTTCACTTTAAAACCATCCCAGTAACAGCTCAGAATTACTGACTCCGGAGGAGGTATCCCCTTGTTTTCATAATAAAACAGGTGACCCAAGGGAACACCCTCCCCCCACCCCCTTTCCCTTGCCCTGTGTCAAATAACCCAGAGCGAAGAGGGCAGCAGGACGGAGTCACTGCCGGAACATAAAGCCTACATAGCTATAGTTGCAATTGTTAAGTGATCGACATTCTGAGCAGCCGGTAATAGACCTAAACAATGCAGGCCTCCAGAAATGGACTCGATATTTCTGAGATAAAAATTCGTGAATGTGGATGGCTGAGACCAAAATGCAGCCTTCTTTAAATCTATAATAGCAACACTATGTACGTAAGCCCAAGATGTAGAAGAGCTCTTACTTCATGAGCCGAAATCTTGAGCACAGACTGCTGAGTTAAGGATAGATTATCCTAAGCAGTACCGATAGTTAATTGAATGCATTTAGCAATAGAATGGACCGTAATGACCATTCTATTAGGCATCAGAGCCAGAAGAAGCTTTACGTCCTTACTGATAAACTGAGATCTGTTAATAAATACATAAAGGTCTAGCTGGACAGAGTAAAGGCCTATGCCCGTTCGAAGACGGAAGGACCTTAAAAACAATAGGTTCCGGATATTAGGAGCCTGATTCTTAACCAAAAATCCAACATTAGTAGTAAAGGTAATAGAGTTTCCGATACTATGAAAGTGAGAATCATCCACCGATAGTGCATGAAGCTCACTGACTCTTCAGCAGAAGAGAAGACTAAGAGAATTGCTGTCTTAAAAGGCCAGAATTTGAAACTACTGTCTCAAGAGGTTCAAATGGTTGCTTTAGATTAATAAGAACCCAAGCTAAATTCCGTATAGGAATTAATCTAAGGATTCTAGGTCTTTTTATCGAAAAGTTTCAAACTAACTTAGATAAAGAGACATTAGGCTCAATTGTAAACTATCATGATGTGCATAGGTATCAGATAATATAGACCTATAACCTTAAATAGTAACTGGCTGCAGTTGATCTCGTCAAACATGTATACTAGAAAGTTTGCAATGTCTGGTATGGAGGGATCAAAAATATCAACATAAAGATCCCTACACCAACGACGGAAGACCCTCCACTTTAGCCGCATAGTATAGCGAAGAGGAGGTCCTCCTACAGTTAGAAATCGTGTCCACTGCTCGTCCTGTACAATGTTTGCCATGCAAGAAGGACCGCACAACGGAATACGTGAAGGTTGAGACCTTGCGGGTTGTGACGAAGTTGACACAATTTCCCCAGCGAAAAAAGATCCTCTCGTGGAGGAAGTTTTCGCGGTAAGTCCCACAGCAGACACCTAAGTAAATTTATCCACGGTCTCTGTGGAGACAGAGATGCTACCAACAGAATTGTATTGTGAATGTATAATCCTAGCAATACTTGCTGAATCAACAGCGCTGGAGGATACGCATATCCTATCATCCTGTCCTACTAGATCGATAGAGCGTTAACTACATATGCTTGGGGATCCGGACACGGTGACACATACGTCTGCAATTGATTGGTGAGTTGTGTCGCAAATAAATTTATCAATGGGCGCTCCCATTGGTAGCAAATCTGATTGAATGCCTGTTTGTTGAGAGTCCATTCTGACGGCAACAATCGACCCTTATGTGAAAGGGAGTCTGCTAATACAATTCGATGACCCAGAATATGACGGACCGAAACAGAACTTGGTGTTCTATAACAAACAGAAGGATTCTTTCCGTTAAATTCAATAATGGAACCAAATGAGTGCCTCCCTGGTTCCGGATATACGCAACTACTGTCGTATTATCGGACAGGATTTGGACATGCGTTTCTGAATAATGTTCATCCAATGACGTAGTGCAAGCCAAAATAATATCATTTCTTGGAAGATAAATGCTTGCCTAAAAACTGCGGAACCCAAAGACCCTGGCACTTCGAATCCGTTGGAATCAATATTGTGCCCAAACCTGTTTGACTGGCATCCGTCATAATCGAAAAACTCGGATCCGACAACTACAGTGGAACTCTCTGAGTCAACCACCCAATGTTTGCCCAAGTCTGAATCTCTTGTTACACTTGATTGACAAGAGAACGTGTATATCGAGCAATTCATGAATTGCTGAAAGGTTGCCGTCGAAGAGAAGCTTCTCCGAGACCGAAGCGACTCTGAGAGAGTTCTTCACCTTGCTATCCACGCGCGTGGATGTAGCTAGGGCTGCGTCACGTCTAACCAACTCCAGGTTGCCACTGAAGGGCGGAGTTATACGTGGAAAACTACTGCCCTTGAAAGAAATCTCATTAAGAATCAGATCCTGGAATTCTTTCTCTTGAAGACATAATGATAACGCCTCAGTAAGGTGGTCTACATATGATAAAGCGTCTAAGTTAAGTCTATTAGACATCATTGTCATTTCCAACGTCATGGTTGGAATTGACATAGACGGCAAAAAAGACAATACCCAGTCTTCAGCCTCGTCGTCTAGACGCAGGGGAACTCTCAGTATGCCCTGTCCCGCCATTTCAAATTTATTCCTAGAATTGATAAAAGGCAGATTAGAGCATTTGCGGACAAGAAACTAGACAAGTGTGTTTTGGTAGCAAGCTTATATATATATATAGCGTCGTTCAATAATTCGAAAGTTCTAGTGACATTATTGGACTGTGTCGGCAACTCAGGGACGATGTCCCTGAACCGATCAAAAACTCTGTGTCCAATGATGCTATTAGTCTCTTATCCAGCATCGCAGCATTCTAGTCCGACGGAACAACCTCTGGAAGATAATGCCGGAAGAAATGTATGGCATCTTCTGTTGTTCCGAAAGGGAAAGCTCGAAATCGTCCGAATCCCTTTCGCCATCCTGTCAGACCCTATGAAGTGTTCGGTCATCCGTACCTGATGCATCAGCGGAGCGAACCGACCCAGCGTCGTCGGATTATTCCTCATCCGACAGAGATTCTGTCGTTTGCTGGGATGCTGCGATAAGCTGTGCTATTTTGGATAGCACGTCCGTCACTGAGGCCTGTGGAGAAGCGGTCTTACGATGCTTTGCCGCGGGAAGCTCCGTGTTCGTTACCCCGTGTATACTTCTATTATGCGAGCGACCGGAGTGTACAGGCCTCGTGTCCCTTGGCTACCGGATGGCGTGACCTGTTCGCCGTGGAATCACTGAATGACGAAGCTGGCAGGATACTCGAGGTCACGTAGCCAAGTTGCGGTCGTGTGCGCTGCCGTGAGGATGAGGAAGCATTATCGACAGTCTCCCGGAGTGTCTATATAACGGAGCGTCCCGAGCGGCGGACATATGCTCCGAATGTGAAATGTTTGTACCACAACATCCGGTCCCTGATGTTGTTGTACGAGAGAGGGACCTCTCTCGCTCGCAGCCCGGACGGACCTGGATGAGCTAGGAACCGGACTAACAGGCTTCCTCCGATCTCTCCTCTAATCCGTCGTCACTGGGTGTGTACTATTGTCTATTATAGTGCTCGCATCACCCAAATCTCCTTCCTGGACCGCAACAGACGAACCCGGCTGCCGAACCATTCGATGAATGGACGCTACACCGGGTGAGCTAGCGAATGTCAACGACGTCGATCCTACTAGGAACCTCTTAGGCGATTGACGTATTCCACGAGCACTTATTGCCGCTAGCTCATCATTCAACTATGACGACAGAGGCACACTTTTGAAAGACATCTCAGTAACTTTGCGAACAAGAAACCAGACTTGCTTGTTAATAGCAAGCATATATATATAAATAGCGTCGTTCAATAATTCGAAAGTTCCTGTGACATTATTGGATTGTATCGGAACTGAGGGACGATGTCCCTGAACTGATCCAAAAAATTTTTGTGTTCACCGACGCTATCAGTTTCTTATCCGGCATCTCAGCATTGTGGTCCGACGAAACAACCTCTAGAAGATAAAGACATATACAGCAGCTTATGTTGTTCCAAAAGGGAAAGCTCGAAATCCTCCGAATCCCTTTCGCCATCTTGTCGGACCATATGAAGTTTTCGGACGTCCGTACCTGATGCTTCAGCGGAGCGTCCCGACCCAGCGTCGTCGGGTATTACATGATGCGACAGAGATACTGTCATTGCTGGGATGCTGCGATAAGTTGTGCTATTCGGGATAGCACGTCCGTCACTGAGGCCTGTGCAGTAGCGGTCTTACGATGCTTTGCCGCTGGAAGCTCCGTGTATGTTGACTCCTGCATACTTTTCTTATGCGAACGTCCGGAGTCTACAGGCCTCGTGTCCCTGGCTACCGGATGGCGTGACCTGGTCGCCGCGTATTCTCTGATTGGCGAAGTTGACTGGATATTGGAGGTCACGTAGCCAATGTGCGGTCCTGTGTGCTGCCATGAGAATGAGGAAGCCTTATTGACAGTCTCTCCGGACTGTCTATATAACGAAGCGTCCCGAGCGGCAGACGAATACTCCGAATGCGAAACATTTTGTACCACAACATCTGGGGCCAGATGTTGTTGTACGAGAGAGGGGCCTCTCTCGCTCGCAGCCCGGATGGGCCTGGACGAGCTATGAACCGGACTAATAGGCTTCCTCCATTCTCTCCTCTAATCCGCCGTCACTGGGTGTGCACTTGGTTGTTTTATAGTGCTCACATCACCCAAAACTCCTTCTAGACCGCAACGGACGAACCCGGCTGCCGAACCATTCGATGAATGGACGCTACACCAGGCGAGCTAGTGGACGTCAAAGGCCGTCGATCCTACTAGGGACCTCTTAGGCAATTGACGTATTTCCATGAGCACTTTTCCGCTAGCTCTTCATTAATTGTGACGACGGAGGCACACTTTTGGAAGACATCACGGATACATCATCCTGTTCTTGATCGTCTGAAATAGAGATTGATAAACTAGAGTGACCCTGCGGGGAAAGGACCGGCATGGCCATTTCCCCACTAACATACTGTGACATACGCTTCCCATGTTGTCATCGAAAATAACACATACTGAACAGAAGTTAGTGCGAGTACACTGACTACATTTATGCAATGATTATGAAAGGCGGAGGAAGATTTCCTCTTAATCCAATTGAACAATATCCTTTCATTGTGAAAAGAAAACAAAGTCCTAGTACTCGCACCAACCCCTGCAAATCAAAATACATAATAACATGATCCATTAACATAGAAAAAATAATTGAAATCAAAATAATTTTTGAAAAAATATTTTTTCAGAAAAGCCCAAGTTTCTGAAAAGTAACGTTGAGCCCCAATGGATCCCAAGCCTAAGTGTGGACAAAAATTTTAAAAATATTTAAAAATTTAATGCAACACTTACGAATAATAATAATGTATTTAGATATGATTAAACTAACATCACAATATTATTTTCAAGAAATCCCCCTCACACAGAGGCTGTTGTCAATGTAAACAAGAAGTGTAAAAACACCAGAAACCTGACTCCAGGCACTGATAACTCTGGCCCAAAATCAGTTACTAATAATACACTATCTGATGCAAAACAGAGACTTCCAGGGAAGAAACTACAGAACATCAGATGGTAGATGCAGAAGAACACTACGCCTAAACACCCAAGGGTGAAGACGTAAACATGGGGAAAAGAACAGAATTCATTCTGTTATCCAGCTAAAACTCCCAAGAAATTTTAGTAATAATATTACAGAAAATATGCCAAAAGCATGGGAGAATAGCAAGGGGGGACTAAAGGAAAGGGAGAGAGGAAAACACTGAACAAGCAGTGTAACTTTATAGCAAGAATGACCACAACAGGCCGTTGCCTCGAAAATAGGTAACTTAACACAATTTCCTTAAAAAAATTTTAAGTTACAGCCCTGATTATTTTCTGTCACTCATTTTTCCTCTCCTACTTCTATATCCTCTTTAGAACCACCATTTCTCTAATATTTATGTGTCTGGCATCATTTAAACTAAGATTTACAAGCACAAAGATCAGTCAGATGTTAACTGATGAAGGGCCAAACAAAGAATGATTAATGGCGCCAATTTTGGGACGTCCTTGACACTGCGCATGCGCAGTAGAGGTGAAGTATGGAGGGCCATTCAGGACATGATTTCTTTGGTTTTAGATGCAAATTTTGGGGATTGGGGGGCAAAATTTGTGTTTGGCCCTAGATTTTTAAGAGTTAGCAACAGCTATGTCTGGGTCATTGGTACAGTATAAAAATATCAATAGCTCCTACCTTTGTCACCCTGCATAAGCATACAAAGTTTCAAAACAACCTGATAATGAATGTGCCCTCTGAGGCATGCCAAAGGAAGATGTTAATGCACAAATGCACTAAGTAGAAGGTCACTGCTTGTGGCAATGTTTTTTGTTTTTTTTTATGGAATTTCATCAATATACCCAGCAGAGAGTGCAAAAGGGATAAGCTGATGCACAAATGCAGTAACTTCAAAGGTTGGTTATAACGAAAATAATTTTTTATGGAAATGAAAAAAAGCATAGCTCACATCTAGAGGTCACCCCGAACATACATACCAAGTTTCAAAGTGATTCGATCATAAATGTGCCCTGAAGGGTGTGTTAAAGGAAAATATTGAGGTCTGACTAAACTAAGTTCTAAGAACATTGGCCGCGGCAACATTTTTGGATGGAAATGGAAGAAAATCGACAGCTCCCATATAGATGTCACCCCACACAAGCTCACCAGGTTTGCAATCGATCCAATCATAAATGTGCCCTGCAGGGTGTGTCAAAGGGAAATATTGATGCTTAACTGCACTAAGTTTTTACTAAGTTCATTGAAGGTCATTGCCATTGGCAACATTTTTCAACGGAAATGGAAGAAAATCGATAGCTCCCATAAGGAGGTAACCCCAAACAAGCATACAGAGTTTCAAACCGATCTGATCATAAATGTGCCCTGTAGGGCATGCCAAAGGAATATGTTGATGCCTGACTGAACTAAGTTCAAAGATCGTTGCCACCGGCAACATTTTTTGACGGACGAAAATGGAAGAAAATTAATAGCTCCCATCTAGAGGTCCCCCCAAACAAGCATGCCAGGTTTCAAAGCAATCTGATCATAAATGTGCCCTGTAGGGTGTGCCAAAGGGAAATATTGAGGTCTAACTAAACTAAGTTCTAGTAACGTTGGCCGCAGCAACATTTTTTGACGGAAATGGAAGAAAATTGATAGCTCCCATCTAGAGGTCTCCCCAAACAAGCATAACAGGTTTCAAAGCAATCTGAAGATAAATGTGCCCTGTAGGGTGTGCCAGAGGAAAATATTGAGGTCTGACTAAACTGAGTTTTAAGAACATTGGCCGTGGCAACATTTTTTGACGGAAATGGAAGAAAATCGATAGCTCCCATCTAGAGGTCACCCCAAACAAGCATAACAGGTTTCAAAGCAATCTGAAGATAAATGTGCCCTGTAGGGTGTGCCAAGGGGAAATATTGAGGTCTGACTAAACTAAGTTCTAAGAATGTTAGCCGCAGCAACATTTTTAGATGAAAATTGAAGAAAATTGATAGCTCCCATCTAGAGGTCACCCCAAACAAGCGTGCCAGGTTTCAAAGCAATCCATTCATAAATGTGCCCTGTAGGGTGTGCCAAAGGGAAATAATGAGGTCTGACTAAACTAAGTCCTAAGAAAGTTGGCCGTGGCAATATTTTTATACGGAAATTGAAGAAAATCGATAGCTTCCATCTAGAGGTCACCCCAAACAAGTATGCCAGGTTTCAAAGCAATCCAATCATAAATGTGCCCTGTAGGGTGTGCCAAAGGGAAATATTGAGGTCTGTCTAAACTAAGTTCTAAGAACGTTGGCCGCGGCAACATTTTTAGATGGAAATTGAAGAAAATCGACAGCTCCCATCTAGAGGTCACCCCAAACAAGCATGCCAGGTTGCAAATCAATCTGATCATAAACGTGCCCTGTAGTGTGTGCCAAAGGAAAATCTTGAGGTCTGACTAAACTAAGTTCTAAGAACGTTGGCCACGGAACATTATTTTTGACGGAAATTAAAGAAAATCGATAGCTCCCATCTAAAGGTCACCCCAAGCAAGCATACCAAGTTGCAAAGTGATCGGATCATAAATGCGACCTGTGATGAGTGCCAAAGGAAATTGTATACGTACGTACGTATGTAAGTACATACGTACATAAGCCGACGGACAAGAAGTGATGGCAATAGGTCAGCTTGACTTTGTCAAGTTGAGCTAAAACCAATTACCGCATATTAACCAACCAAAATAAATGGTTCAAGATAGACAACTTCTCACCGGGAGAATTGCTTTGCAGAACCTGCAGAAGAACACAAATATTGTACGACACATCATTAAATTGTCCAATGTATAGGGACAGTCTTGTAAAACATCTCATGCACTCTAGTTAACTGCAAAATCTGCAACCAGATACCAAAAAATAGATGGTTTCAGAGCTCAATAACTAAGAAGAGATTCAAGGGTAGTGTTGAAATGATTATCTTATTAATCGACGTCGATGCGATTAATAAATTAGTCGATCCCAAAATCTGCTAGTCGATTAGTCGGGAAAAAGCACCACCTCCATGCTATCAGGTCATCAGTGCCGTTGAACATTATTGGGACACATGATTAATTTGTTAAAGCCTCAATGAATTGTTGCCTTGATGATTGCCGCTGCCTACTGTCGGTGGGAGGGGGGGGGGGGGGGGTGAACTCGGTGATCCGAACTGAACTCAAAGTATCAAACTTCAAAGACAAGTGTCTGCAGTTTCATTGTTTTATGTTGATTAAATACAGTGCCAACCATGACCTTGTTTATTTTGATGTGATGCAATTGATCGGACATCGAAGAGAAACATGAAAATTGTAACTGTGGCACATGCTGCGTAAAGGGCCACGTTTGCCTTTGATATGTCATGTGAGCACAATGAGGGCATAACATTCAATGCCATTCGCTAATTTCGCTGATTCATAACACCATATTCAGACCTCAGTCTGCATTCTCAGAATAGCGATCATCATGGCTGCAATTCAAAAAGTAAAAACGTCCGATGTTTGGCAACACTTCACATTAGTTGACAAAGACAAAAGTGTCGAGTGTAATCTTTGTAAAGCAAAGCTTAAATACAATAACTCAACTTCCAGTATGCAAAATCACCTCAAATACAAGCACCCAACGTCGACAAATATGACTCCAAGAGAGACACAAACTTAAAGTGCATTAACATTCGCTCGTCGAAAAAGTGGCAAGCCAACCATAACTAAACAGCGGTATGAAGTGCTTATGAAAAAACTCATGGAATGGTGTGCAATGTATTTGAGACCGCTAAGCATCGTCAATGGTGATGGATTCCACAAACTGATGGCCGAGCTGGAACCAGCTTTCAAAGTACCGTTCCCTACGACACTCCGGACTCACCTCAAATATTTGTATTCTTCACTCAAATCCCAACTGATGGATGAAATTTCGGAAATCGATTAGATTGCTCTTATCACAGACACGTGGACCAGTTGTTCTACGCAAAGGTATGTTACGGTAACCTACCATTTCATTGACAAGGACTGGAATTATAAACATGGCATGTTATGTACAAAAGCTATTACTGATCACCATACAGGTGAGCATCTTTGTAATGTTCTCTTGCAAATCCTTGATGATTTCAACATAGATCCTGAAAAAGTATCCGCAATTACGACAGATAATGCAGCTAATATTGTTAAGGGATCACGTCTGATGAAGTCTGAACATATTAGGTGCTTTGGACACACCCTGCAGTTCGGGGTGAACCGTGGACTTATGCTGAATTTTGGGTCAAAGGCAGCTAGAGCAGGTCGCACTTTAGTCACCCATTTCAGAAAATCTACACTAGCATCTGATGATTTGAAAATCAAACAAACTTTTCTTTGCCTCCCCACCGGCTAATACAGGATGTAGATACCAGATGGAACTCGACCTTTTACATGTTTAAGTGGTTACTTGAACAGCGGTTGGCAATCTTTGCTGTATTGCATGATAGAAACGTGACTAGCTCTTCCGATGCGCGTAAGTTGGAACTGCCTGATGATACATGGGTGACAATGGAAGAGATCACACCCATACTGAAGCCTTTGGAAATGGTGACAACACTGCTTGGATCCGAAATGCACCCATCTTTAAGCATGACATACCCTATAGTCAAGGGACTGCTTGAAAAATACCTTAAAGTGAATCCTAGTGATCCTGTGTCGCAAGAGCCTGCAGATTCTAAACAGGTCACTGAGTTCAAGCGAACAATTTCCAGTGAATGGAGTAAGAGGTATGTGGATATAGGGAAAGGGACAGATTCGGAGGAGTTTGCCAAGTCATCAATTGTTATTGCAAGTGCTCTTGATACGAGGTACAAAAGTCTTAAATTTCTAACCAAAATGCAACAGGACTTAGCATGGGTGTGTGTCATTGATGAAATGAAAGGTGTCCACGTGGATAATACTGGTGACTGCAGTCAGAGCCGACCAAGTGAACAAGATGCTGTTAGCACCGAAGTTGACACCCAGAAACACCCCAGACCAGTTTGTAAAAAGTCAAAAATTGAACAAACAAATAAAACAATGAAGTTCATAATGGTGATTATTTTGACGTTAAGACAGTCAAAACTGCATCGGTTCATACTGTGGAAAGTGAGCTGAGTTCGTACAGGGAAGTTGAAGCTACAAGCATCGACCCTAAAGATTGGTGGAAAAGAAATTGTGATAGATTTCCCAGACTTGCTGTGCTAGCCAGAAAATACCTGGCCATTCCCGGCACTTCATTTCCATCGGAGCGTGTATTCTTGCTAACAGGTATTGTTATCTGTAAGAGACGAGCTAATCTTGACCCTGGGACCGTGGATGAACTCATCTTCATTCGAGAGAACATGAAGATGACGGCGTCTGTTATTTTTTATATGTCAGAGGAAAAGTAACGGTCCCTGCACTGTTCCTTGGGGTACTCCATAGTCGTTATGAACTTTTTTTGAAGATGATCCTTAATCATCATTCATCATTCTAGGGGGACTCTTGTGGTACTGCAACTGTTTTGGCAATTATCCGTATCATCCAAAGAAATTATCTGAATCATGGTCAAAAGATCTGGTGATTGTGGTCCGATTTCTGCAGAAATATGGCCGGAATTTTCCAAAGATCTGAGCCGGATCGTCCAAAAATAAAATTGTCCGAACTGTACATGGTCCATATCGTCCAGCATTCTTGTAATCAAGAGGCAAACAAGAGGCCCCCAAGGGGCCTGAGGGTGCTCACCTGACATGGTAGCCTAAATATCAACCCAGAGAATTGATTTCAACAAGTTGCATCTGCTCCTCCCAAGAAAAGCTTATACCAAATATCCAAAGATTCTGACCAGTGGATCTAAAAAAAAAAGAAGATTTTTAAAGAATTTTTCTCATATTGAACTAAGTTTATAATTCGGGCCCATATATGAACCCAGGGACTTGGCTTTAACAAACTTAAATCCCCCCCCCCCCAAGGATGCTGCAAACAAATATCAAAACATTCCGACTGCTGGATCTGAAGAAGACGATTTTTAAAGAAGATTCCTCATTTTGAACTAAGTTACAATTCAAGCCCCCACAGTGAGTCCAAATATGGACCTAGGGACATGGCTTGAACAAACTTGAATCTCACCCCCCAAGGATGCTGCATATCAAATATCAAAACATTCCAACTGCTGGATCTGAAGAAGATTTTCAAAGAAAATTTCTCATTTTGAACTAAGTTATAATTCGGGCTACCACAGTGAGCCCAAATATGAACCCAGGGACTTGGCTTGAACAAACTTGAATCTCACCACCCTAAGCATGGTGCATACCCAATATCAAAAGATTCTGCCTGCGGATCTTGAGAAGAAGATTTTCAAAGAAATTTGCCTGAAATGCACTAAGTTCGAATTCGAACTTCTATAGTGAGCTCAAATATGAATCTAGGGAGCCGATTTGAACAAACTTGAATCAGATCCACCCCACAATGATGCATACCAAATATCAAATGATTCTGCCTGCTGAATCTGGAGAAGAAGATTTTTTAAGAAATTTGCCTGAAATGCACTAAGTTCGAATTTGGGCTTCTATAGTGAGCCCAAATATGAATCCAGGGGGCCGATTTGAACAAACTTGAATCAGATCCACCCCTCAATGTTGCATACCAAATATCAAAAGATTCTACCTGCTGGATCTGGAGAAGAATATTTTTTAAGAAATTTGCCTGAAATGCACTAAGTTCGAATTCGAGCTTCTATACTGAGCCCAAATATAAACCCAGGGGGCCAATTTGAACAAACTTGAAACAGATCCACCCCATAATGTTGCATACCAAATATCAAAAGATTCTGCCTGCTGGATCTGGAGAAAAAGATTTTTTAAGAAATTTGCCTGAAATGCACTAAGTTCGAATTCGGACTTTTATAGTGAGCCCAAATATGAATCCAGGGGGCCAATTTGAACAAACTTGAATCAGATCCACCTCTCAATGTTGCATACCAAATATCAAAAGATTCTGCCTGCTGGATCTGGAGAAGATTTTTTAAGAAATTTGCCTGAAATGCACTAAGTTCAAATTCGGGCTTCTATAGTGAGCCCAAATATGAATCCAAGGGGCCGATTTGAACAAACTTGAATCAGATCCACCCCTCAATGTTGCATACCAAATATCAAAAGATTCTACCTGCTGGATCTGGAGAATATTTTTTAAGAAATTTGCCTGAAATGCACTAAGTTCGAATTCGAGCTTCTATACTGAGCCCAAATATACACCCAGGGGGCCGATTTGAACAAATTTGAATCAGAGCCACCCCACAATGTTGCATACCAAATATCAAAAGATTCTGCCTGCTGGATCTGGAGAAGAAGATTTTTAAAAAAATTTGCCTGAAATGCACTAAGTTCGAATTCGGGCTTCTATAGTGAGCCCAAATATGAATCCAGGGGGCCGATTTGAACAAACTTGAATCAGATCCACCCCACAATGTTGCATACCAAATATCAAAAGATTCTGCCTGCTGGATCTGGAGAAGAAGATTTTTTAAGAAATTTGCCTGAAATGCACCAAGTTTGAATTCGAGCTTCTCTAGTGAGCCCAAATATAAACCCAGGGGGCTGATTTGAACAAACTTGAATCAGATCCACCCCACAATGTTGCATACCAAATATCAAAAGATTCTGCCTGCTGGATCTGGAGAAGAAGATTTTTTAAGAAATTTGCCTGAAATGCATTAAGTTCGAATTCGGGCTTCTATAGTGAGCCCAAATATGAATCTAGGGAGCCGATTTGAACAAACTTGAATCAGATGCACCCCACAAAGTTGCATACCAACTTATTCAAACGCAAAACATGGCCGGCTGTCGGTGGCCACTTTGCTCAAGCTACATGTCAATATCTCCGGGGGACATTTGTCCCAGGGTCTACTTACTCTATTATAACCTACCACCCAATTAATGTTTGTTCACAATGGTGACTAGCATTAATTGGTACTTGGTAGGGTATGACAGACCCTGGGACAAATGTCCTCCAGCGATATTGATATGTACCTCATGTTCTATTCAAAGGTTTCCACTATAATATCACCGTTGTAGAATCTAGGTGACTGGCCTCATTTTGAGTTTTGTGTACGCATGGCAAACAGCCGATTTTAAAAACCCATGTTATGATATGAGTCCGTAAGCTACCCATTTATCGGTTTATAAGTGACCAAACACACATGAACTGCTTAAGCAAGGTAAATATAAGTAACCACTTTCTAACACGTTGGTTTTGCATTTGAGCGTTACATACTGACACACAGAATATGATACTCATAACTTACGAAAATAGCGTTGCCATAATGCCTATTTCATATCTGTAGGCACAGAAATGGAAAATTACGGCAGGGGTCCGACTAATCGACCAGTATTCGATTACCTCTGTCGACTAGTCGACTCCTGAGAATCCCTAACCGTTTCAACACTATTCAAGGGCACAGATCTCCCCTTGGTAAATGCATATGACAGTGAACAAAAATTCACAGATGCCCAGTGTAGCGATATTGGTGAAGAGCCATATTGATGAGACAAATATTGTAATCAAGAGATTTGATAAGGATGGCAATAGTTGACCGCCAAGATTATATTAAAGAGGCTTATAAACAACTTGGTGATACAAGGTTCTACTGTAAAATTCAAAATAACCTGACAGAACATCATAATGAAATGATCCAAACAACTCTACAAAAATTGGTAGACAAAGGAGAACTTAGTCAAAAAATCAAAAACGGACTCGGTGTGTCTAACCCACGCACACCAGTCATCTAACTTCTACCTAAGAGGAGACCCATGATTAGCAGCAATGGAAAGCCAACAGAACTAATAAGTGGTTTTGGCGACGAGAACATTAAACCTTTTGTGCCTCTATATCCCCGCTACCTTAAAGATACCAACCATCTCCTACTTATATTTAAGGATCTCCCACCTTTACCACTGGGCTTTATACTCTGTACTATGGATGTCACATCTCTATACACCAACATCCCCAATCAAGAGGTTTTCGTAGCAGTAGCATGATGCATTCGCAAACACAGACCATCCTGGCAAATTTCCTTGCCTAGTCTATTGCAGTTACTCACACTTGTTCTACATAGTACAATGGAATCCTCTTAATTGAATACCCATTTTGCCAGTGAAAATTATTCAATTAACAGGAGTATACAATTAACAGGGATTTGGTCAGTTTCCTGTGTTCTGCAAGTAAACTGAGCATTTATTGTATTATATCTTGTTTGACAGAGCTCATAGAGCTCTGTCAAACAAGATATGATAGAATAAATGCCTGTATTGGATGTAGTGAGGCCAAAAAAGGTTGATAAATAAGGGGAATTTGGTGCGTGTCACAGTAATTTTTCGACATATTCCAAAAATTTATATACAATTAACAGGAGTTTACTCTACAACCCACATGCCATTAACAGATCAAATTTGTACTGAAGGTATGGTAAATGGTTTTGTGTTTGACAATTATATTCAATTAATGGGGATATACAATTAAGAGATATCTAATTAAGTGGGCTCCACTGTATAATGTTTTCGTATCCAACGATCTATTCTTCTGAAGATAGAAAGAAATGTAAACAGTAGGAAAATAGGAAAAGTGTCCTCTAAAATCGACTTAAGATTAACATGAAACCTTTGTGGTAGTCACAGTCGATATAGGATAGAGATTTGGTGGCGTTGATCCATGACTGCTTGATGGTGAGGGGAATCTAGGCTTTGGAAAGTATAACTGGATTCCATCAGAGCATCTAGTATAAATCTTGCAGAGATAATAGATACAGATCTTGTTATGTCGATCCGAGGATGATCTATCATTTATCTGGGCAAGGGACCACCAATTACCATTATGGTCAGCAGAGCCCTAAGTTCAGGCAAAGAGGATCTGAATGCCATGTCGCGATTACTTCAAGCCTTAATAAGATAAGCAATGGCCTTGGTTAATGGTGCATAGAAAACATAGATCTCCCCTTGGTAAATGCACATGACAGTGAACAAAAATTCACAGATGCCCAGTGTAGCGATATTGTGGAGCTGCTTACCAGAGCTTAAATTTTGACCTGGTCAATCGACTCTGGCCTGGTAATCGGCCGTAGAAATAATCTGAAGAGGACGATCAATTGGCCCTGTCATCAATCTATTGTTTTCCCAATTACTTCATTACATTACATCAGACATTTAGTATAGCGCTCAAATTTGTACCACTGCCCCAAATAATTAGGGACAGGGCCACATTGTATGTCGCTTCACAGAAACATATAATACACATTTAACATATTTAAACATTACACATACATATTGAAAGGATGATAAAAGAAGTATTCAGTTAACAGAAGTGTGGAGAATTTTGAAAACTTTCTTAAATCAATATTGTTTTAATAGTTTTTTGAATGTTTTCAGGTCTGGGCTCATTTTTATGTAACCTGGCAGGGAATCCAGCCACTATCGACTGTGTAAAACAAAATAACTTCTGGCAATGGAACTAAACGATCAGGTGATTCCGGGTTTATTCCTGTACTTATGAATGTAGAAAATGTGAGGGTGAGGGTATGGTGAAACAAATACACAAACGGGTTGATACTGACCTTATAAACCTTATATGGTGTAACAAGTTTGAATCCTTTATGTACAGTACGTGGAGAGTGTATTATCACTAAATCACCTGCAGAGTGGTCCACCCGAGCAATTATTGCAAATTTGTTGCAAAGCACAACCAGCACCAGCAAAGTTTCAGCCAATGGACCTCCGGGTTAAACCCGGAAGTCCATTGGCTGAAACATTGCTTGTGTTTTTTGATGATATGTACAAAGTTTGAAAGTTATAGCTTGGGTGATAACTCCACTTCACTGGTGATTTAGTTACAATCCACTCTCTACATATTGTATTACCACATTGCATTGCAATTACTGTTGGATTGCCTGGCAATATAATCGACAGTCTTTAAAAAAAATATTTTCTGTGTGTGCCTGTGTTGTCAATACAACCATGTACATCAATTATGAGAGAGAGAAGAAACATACCATGATTGATTGAGCATTTATTCTGAAATGTTTACACAAGAATTTGTAATATCTGCATCTTATGTGGATTCCTTCCCCCCTCCCCCTCCAAGCTGTCTTCAAAAATAACCCGTCAGGCATCGCAAAACAAAGCAATTTATATAATTCTTTTGCAAAAATATACACTAAACACGGACTGGTTCATGTGTTACTTATTAATGAGTGATTGATATTATAAGTGTTTTAGGGAATAATTGATAAGTGTTAAGTGAGAGAGCATGATGTCAAGTTTGTTGATCTTCAGCAATGTGAATTTGTGAAAATAAAAACACAGCTTTTGCTTTGGAATAGATTTTATTTTAATAAAATAAAATCACTTAGGCTTAATAAAATTAAAAATCTGTTTCTCAGGCTCTCCCGCATGCTCCTTTTGGCTGCCGCATGCTCTCTTTTTATGACCAATGAAAACTTGAAAAAATAAAAATTAAATGGTTTATGTCTGATATTTTACACAAGTTAATAAAATTGATATATTTGTCCCTTGAGTGCAACAAGGCTTTGCAATGCTTTAGCATTGCAAAGCCATGTTGCACCCAAGGGACGAAATACACCACTACCCTTGCTATTCTGTAGATTATGAGGCTTAAAACATAAAATCAACCAAGAATATGAACTTCTGATGGCAAAGAAATAATTACAAAAATAAAATATAAAATAAAAAACCACCCACCCGCCCGCGTGCAATTTTACAAAACTTGGCCTGAGAAACAGAACATCTTTTTGTGGCCTTACCTCCTTTTGATATATCAAGACAGGCAACAATCAATTTCTTGAACGTTAGATGAAAAAGAAATCGACCTCTGGGTAATGACAACACATTGCTACTCACCCAATTTCGCTTCAAATTCATGTGCGCATCATCAGTTTTCGAAGCTGAGGGAGTAGACTTGAACATGGATAGGGCACATTGTTTTCAACATGCAGATAGGTGGGGGGGGTGGGGGGGGATGGAGGGTGGGGGGGGGGGGGGGGGTTATATCATGAATATGTGCCCAGAGACAAGACACAGATTAGTTAATAGCCCATAGCAAATTAATAAAAGGCCATTAGGTTGGAATTATTCATCTTTATTCATAACAAATCATCAAATGACGCAATGTACATGAAATATCAATATAATATGCACATGCAAGTGTAAAATGAAAGTGTCAATGACACTGTAGCTTACCTTGTCTGTGTGTTATGTTTGATGAAAAGGATATATTCAATGTTTATGAAAGGATTATGAAATAAGACAAGAACTGTGATAATTGGGAATATTTTAATTTCTGTTCCCTGTATGCTGTGCTTTCAATAACAATAACATGAGGTGTAGACTGTACTGAAGAACTGAGGGGTGGGTTAAGGTGGCCCTCGCAGGCAATGTGTATCAACAAAAGTTACCAATTTACAGTGAAATTATTCCAAAACGAGTCGTCCTATCAAGTTACAATGAAATCCCTTCATAAGTATGGCCTGTAGACTGCTAAAGGTTTTTGGGCTTCGGCCCTGTGTGGCGATCACAGTTGACTGATCGCAACCAAAAGGGGATGTCCTCATCTAGACATTATATGGAATAAACCGACCAAATTACAATGAAATCCCTCCATAAATACAACCTGTAGACTGTGCTAAAGGTTTTCGGGTTTTGGCTTGGGCAGCTGTCATGGCTGCATGATCGCAACCAAAAGGGGACATTCTCATCTTGACATTATCTGGAGTTATCCTACCCAGTTACAATGAAATCCCTTCATAAATATGACTATACACCGCTAAAGGTTTTTGGGCTTTGGACCCCTGTAGCCATCACAGTTGACCAATCAGAACCAAAAGGGGATGTTCTCATCTAGACATTATATGGACTCAACCTACCCAGTTACAGTTACAATGAATACGACGTGTGGACTGTGCTAAATGTTTTGGGATTTTGGGCTTGGGTAGTCGTCATGGTTGACAGATCACGACCAAATGCGAAGTTCTCATCTAGACATCATACGGAGTCATCCTACCAAGTTACAATGAAATCCCTCCATATTGAATATGACCTCTAGACTGTGCTAAAAGTTTTTTGGTTTTGGGCTTGGGCCGCCGTCACGGTTGACAGATCGTGACCAAAAGGGGACGTTCTCATCTAGATATCATACAGAGGCATCGTACCGTGTTACAATGAAATTCCTTCATAAATATGACCTGTAGACTGTGCTAATGGTTTTCAGGTTTTGGGCTTGGGCAGCAAACACGGTTGACCAATCGTGACCAAAAATGGATGTTCTCATCTAGACATGACCTCAAACCTGTATATGAAATTTTGTGATGATCGAATAAGAACTGCGGGGTGTAGCCTGTGCTAAAGAAAAAGGTGAACAGACTCACAGACTTCTGCACGCATGATGGCAATAGCTTATCTTGACTTTGTCAAGTTAAGCTAAAAATACATCAGCCCCAGTGAACAAAAATCAGCCTGGCCGACCACTTCACCAGGCCTACCGATCAGCCTGGTCACGATTCTAAAATGCGAGCCCTGGAATACCAGACAGAAGACGGGATCAAATGGGATCAAATGGATGGGATCAACTTGACCTTTGGGACAGACTAGTATAGCATTGGTCAGCATGACACTGCCTATGAGTAGGTAAAAATGGACCTAGAAGTCCAATATGAGATCACTAAATAACAGCATCAAAAGCTTAATAGCCTAGGCAAATAATACGTAGTGCAGATTGATTTACAGTGCTGGTGCTGGTTATGCTTTGCAACAAATTTGCAATTATTCCTCTGGTGGAATCTCCACTCTGCGGTTCATTTAGTGATAATACACTCTCCACGATCTGTATGCACACATAATGGTGAACATAGAGCCATTTACTCATCTTATAAACAATACAGAAAATGACACAGGTGTGTGGATAGGTTTATCGATATGGCGTTAGTGCCAGCATGAAATTAAGTGTCTTGTCCAAGGACACAACACAGTTGCTGCAGGTGGGATTTGAACCGAGGACCTGTCGGCTTGCAGTCTGCACATCTACCTACTGAGCCACCGTGCCCCCATAAAAAATATTAGAAGGACACTTAGCAATTCATTTGACAACTATCAACAGCAAGAGGCCCCATGGGGCATGAAGCGCTCACCTTGAACAGAACATGATATAAACAGAGTCCAAGAAAGAATTTACATTAAGCAATCCATCTCCATATGATACATTTGTCAATCCTTGAGCCCCTCAAGAGTGACAAAAACAGTCCAAGAATCATGCCTTTTCTTCAGTTCATCATAATGTAAAATGTGGAGCTCCCTTACAAAGCCCCTTGATACAACCTATGTGGATTAATCTTAGCTACACACCTCTAGAGTGTACTGAATACAAAATTTCTAATTCTTCAGCTCCATGGCCAATTCAGCTCCCATAGGGAGTCCAAATATTAACCCAGGCACTCATTTTGAACAATGTTGAATCTGACCTTCCAGACCTTTGCGGGAAAGAAGCGCACTCGCGCTTCATCGCGCCTCTAAATTGTACACCAGGAGCGTTAAAAATCACACCCCTGTGCGCGCTTTGTGTTAGTTGAGCAATCTGAACATAATGGTCGGGACCCGATCAGTGTATTTACAGATTACTCAACTTGCTTTGTGTATAGAAGAAATTCACTGTCATAACTCTTATTTGTCATAATGATATGTAATCTGATGCTTAAATACATGAAATAACCCCCAAACCTGGTACTTTACATGTTGATAATAATTATAATCGAGTCAAATTGTGCTTGCGATTTCCATAATGCCATGTGAAAATGGATATGTCCGGTTTCAATAAGAAGGGATAGGGTCGATTCCTCCCCGGGACAATCCATCCATAAGGCGTTTCGTCCCTGGGATGATTTGTCCCCTATGCTGGGTACGTTTTTTCCCTGGGATGATTTGTCCGCAAAACAAAATCTTGTAAAGAGTGGGTGTTACAAATAACTAATGGTGGTATATTTCATTGAAATACCTTTATTTGATATCATGAAACAAAGAAATCATTTGCTAAGAATTAAAGATTGGACAAGAAACAAAAAAAAATGCCGCTCAGGATCACAGATCCAATGTCGAGTTGTGACCTTGACCTTTGACCAGGCGAGTCCAAGGTCAATAGGGTTCTTCCTCGCACCAAGGCCAACACACCTATGAAGTTTCATGACTCTAGGTTGAACCACTATCAAGTTCTCATCCGGAAACCAATTGTTGCGATATACTATGTTCAAGGTCACTGTGACCTTGACCTTTGACCTGGTGAGTCCAACATCAATAGGGTTCTTCCTCGCACCAAGGCCAACACGCCTGTAAAGTTTCATGGCTCTAGGTTGAACCACTATCAAGTTATCATCCGGAAACCAATTGTTGCGATATACTATGTTCAAGGTCACTGTGACCTTGACCTTTGACCTGGTGAGTCCAAGATCAATAGGGTTCTTCCTCGCACCAAGGCCAACACACCTATAAAGTTTCATGACTCTAGGTTGAACCACTATCAAGTTATCATCCGGAAACCAATTGTTGCGATATACTATGTTCAAGGTCACTGTGACCTTGACCTTTGACCTGGTGAGTCCAAGATCAATAGGGTTCTTCCTCGCACCAAGGCCAACACACCTATGAAGTTTCATGACTCTAGGTTGAACCACTATCAAGTTATCATCCGGAAACCAATTGTTGCGATATACTATGTTAAAGGTCACTGTGACCTTGACCTTTGACGTAGCGAGTCCAAAATCAATAGGGTTCTTCCCCTCACCAAGGCCAATCTACCTATGAAGTTTCATGAATGTGAGTTGAACCATTATCAAGTTATCATCCGGAAACCAATTGTTTAAGATTTACTATGTTCAAGGTCACTGTGACCTTGACCTTCGACGTAGCATGTCCAAAATCAATAGGGTTCTTCCTCCCACCAAGACCAACCTATGTATGAAGTTTAATGAATGTGAGTTGAACCACTATCAAGTTATCATCCGGAAACCAATTGTTTACGCCCGCCCGCCCGCCCCGCCCTCCCGCCCGCCCGCCCGCCCGCCCGCCCGCCCGCCCGCCCGCCATTCACCAAACTATAAGTCGAGTTTGACTTCGTCACAACTCGACTAAAAAACACGTACACACAATCACTGAAAATTACGCTCTTAACGGGTCCAGGTAGTATTGTCCCCGGGACGATTCGTCCCTTACTTTGTGAGACGTTTTGTCCCCTTGACAAAACAGACAAGAACAGGGTGGGGTGTATTCCATATGATATTTCAATCTCCTTTACGGGCCGTGTTTCCCCGGGGCAAAATAAATCAAATTCACGACACCGGTACCATTTGAATTGAAAGGAGGGGATTGTGGTGTCAATCGAGTGTGTCAAGTGTGACATTGTATTGACCCAACTAAGTTATCCATGCGGGAAGTTTGAATGCGAAATTCAGAAACATGTCAGACGCATATAAATGTGTGACTGTGCAGTTGCAAACATATTTGAAATGGAATCTGGGGAATCAGATTGGACATGAGACTAGACTTGAAAATGGAAAGACTATGATTGCTAAAATATGGTGTAAACTATGTGCACGACATGCAAACTCAATCCGAAAGGATCCAAGATTGAGGGGATCTGCAGTCAGTGAGTTCGATCGATATGCCGCGGGAACAGAATTTGTAACCAAGCATACGGTCATAAGGCATTTAAATTCCAAAACCCATGCATTAGCTGCGGAGTGTGAGAGGGAGTCGCCAACCACGCACACTGAAACATTGTTTGACTTTGCTAAACAGCCAGGGCGTGAGACAAGCTCCTCTAATAGAAATGCAAATACTTATGCTCACAATAATAGTTCTGAAACAGCGTCGGGTCCTAAGCAAGCCAAGATAGACAATATGTTACAAGGACAAACCCGAGATGCTTATAAAAAGCTGTTGAAGTCAGCTTACATGCTTGCAATCAATGGCCTACCTCTGTATTCATTTAAAACCATAATTCAGTGTCAGAAAGCAAACGGAGTTAAATTGTTGTGTGGGAACGAGAGCTCAAGAAAAGCACAAGACCTTATAAATGTCCTCGCGGAAGCCGTGAGAAGTAAAGTGGCTGATATAATGAACTCTGACATATGTTGCTATGCTGTTCTAAGTGATGGGTCCCAGGCCCGCAAAACGGGTTCTGAGAAAGAACTAATTCTGCTAAGTGTCCTCAGAGATGGCAAGCCCCAGTATTTTTATGCCGCTCTACAGGACATAGACAGTTATGGTGATGCTAACGCTGAAAATATAAAGTGTAGCATTGATGATGCCCTGACCAAAAAAATTTCGCTCCCCTGTAGGTTTATACAGTCAATGGTGTCCGCCACTACAGATGGCGCTTCCGTCAATACAGGGGAATACCATGGTGTACTGACGCGACTTCGAGAGGATGGTCGAGATTAGTTGATGCCAGTCCACTGTGTGATGCACAGAGTGGAGTTGGCCATCCGAGATGTCATCGTGAAGGAAAAATCTTTAGGCGGCAATAAAGACTTGTTTAAAATGCTTTACTATACTTTTAAACAATCACCCAAACTTAAGAGGCACTTAAAAGACCACGGCAAATTGTTGGGGGTTAGGATATTGAATTTTCCCAAAGTTCATGGCACAAGATTTGTAGCACACCAAAAGCGGGTACTGGATCACTTGATTAATAACTGGGCAGTTCTCTGTCAAGTTTTAGAAAATATGCTTGCAGACCCCTCGGTGAAGAACATGCAAAGTAAATTGTCAGGGATTTTAAAAAAATTAAGGGATTTTAGATTTTTTTGCCGATGTTTGTTCTATCAGCAGATATTGACACAGCTAACATTTTTATCATTGACATTTGAGAAAGATAACCTTCTCCTATTCCAAGTTACTCCGGCTATAGATAAACTTATCTCTGAGCTCAATGAAATGATCAGTGGTGACTGTAATACGCTCGTGCCACCTTCCGAGGTATTTTCTAAAGCAGTGTCAGTAGCTGTTGATGGTTCAACAATCACAACTACACTTCTCAAGGAGGGTCACAAACGCCGAAAAATTGTAAATAGGGAGTATACAGATGTGAAGTACGAGCGTATGGTTAATACAAACTATGACACTGTTGGCAGTGACATAGAAGGTATTAAGAATAGGCTAGTACTGGCACTGATATCGTGTATTCAAACAATATTTGAATCAATTATTCTCAACTCTGATATATACAAGCACATGATGTGGTTCAATCCAGCTACCTGGGTTAACACTGAAAAGGAGTTGGAGTCCATTACATTTTTGGCCGTCCATTTTAAAATACCGTTAGAGGCTCATAATTTTGACTTCAGTAAAGTAAAGTTGGAATGGAGGGGCTTAAAACATACTGTTAAAAATTTTTATTGTGGCGTAGCAGCCAGTAAGATGTGGAAACTAATATTTCAATATAAGAGAGCTGAATTTTCCAACATCTGCCTTCTAGCAGAAATTGTATTGGTAGTGAGCACCAGTAATGGGATTGTTGAATCAGGGTTTAGTCACTTGACAACTATGCTGTCCGATAGGAGGTTGAGCATGAGCCATAAAACCATGGAAAATCTTTTAATTATAAAGGGTAACCACTTTGTGTGGTCACAAACTGAATTAGAAGGATTAATTGAATCTGCCTGTGATCGGTAGATCGACGTGTCACCGTAATAGAAAATTCAACTTTCCATTTACTGTCACATTCAAGCGTGTGTAAGAGGAAACGCAGGAACAGTGACAGTAATTCGGAGTCGTCCGCATCTGAGAGTGAATCAAATTCAGATAGTCCATTCATAGTTGACTCTTCTTCATCTGAATCTGGGGCCGAGTCAGACAGTGCAAACTAAACGCAAAGCAAGCATTTTCCCATAGGTAGTGATACATGAGTAACTGCCATCTTGACAAGCCTGTTCTTGTTGATATCTAGACTATACTATACGGTTTTATTGAGTGCATGTTTTAAACGCATAACCATTCACCAATACTAATTTTCTACGTACTAAAATAAAAAAGCATGTGTTGTATTCCATAAATGTGTGTTTTTTTTTAAAAAAAAACCTATTCTCGACGCTTGGAGCAGCAGGCACTCGTGAGAAAAATTTTCATGTAACTAAAAAATTATACAATTACATTATGATTTTTTGCTTTCAAGCATAGGTCGCGACCCATCATTCGAACAAGCGTGACACGCTCGTTTGGATGAGGGGGCTACAACCTATGTTTTGGAAGCAAAAAATGAAAATCTTAAAAATAAGGAATAGCGATTTTCGTGTGTAGAGGCGGCTGTTTTCTCCGTTGCACTAGGTAAAGAGATAAATCCGATTTGCGTGTTGATAGTCTTGTTGAAATTTTCCTTTGAGAACTATTTCATTCAATATCGCATAAATTATATCCAATTCTCCTAAAATTATAATATCTCAGCTAATCAGGATGCTGAATGTGTTTGCGTCATAGCACACTGAGCTTTGGGTTATCTGATTGGACAGTCAGTAGAAACTGAAACAATTCCCTGTCACATGGTTGTGTTGGAAAATCGAAATGTCAACTTTCTAAACCACGTTGTTGAATTCTTCCACAAAAATGACTCGATATATTTTATATTTCAAATTCACGAATGAAACGTGAAATATGAGGACGGATTAATTCACATAGACAAAAACCCCCCGATCCATTACTGTTCTGCCTACTGGTACAGGGTATACCAACGTTTATTTATCAAAATACGATGCCAAGTTATCAGAATCACTCAATTTTCATGACACTAGTGTTGCACTTGTGTGTCCACCCCAAGCAGACTGGTTGGAGCAATAACGCCTAATTTTTTATTCCGTCCAGTTTGGGAGTATTAATCAAACTAAATCACAATTATCAATTCATGCTTCATGGCTCATAGCAAGTTTTTTTGGAAGCGCGATTGCGCCTCTGGGTGCAAAATAACAAGTGCAATTTTTCGCTCCTCTACAAAATATTCCCGCAAAGGCCTGACCTTCCTAGAGATGTTGTATAGCATACCAAATATGAAAGCATTCTGACTGGTGGATCTGAAGAAGAAAATTTTTAAAGAAATTTCCTCATATTGCACTAAGTTACATTTCAGGTTCCCATATGGAACCCAAATATTAACCCAGACCCTCGAATTGAACAAACTTGAATCTGACCCCCCCTAGAGATATTGTATACCAAATATGAAAGCATTCTGACTGGTGGATCTGAACAAAAAAGATTTTTTAAAATTAAAGCCCAAATATTAACCTGGGGACTTGCTTTGAACAACCTTGAATCTGACTCACATAGCAATGATGTACACCAAACATTAAAAGATTCCAACTGGTGGTTCTGAAGAAGAAGATTTTTAAAGAAGATTCCCCATATTGTATTGAGCCCAAATATGAACCAATGGGCTTCATTTTAACAAAATTGTATCTGCCCCCTCTATGGATGCTGTGTACCAAATATCAAATGATACTGACCATTAGTTCTGGAGAAAAGATTTTTTTTAAGTTTTTGCAAATATGCTGACTCAGCATTTTTTTGATGCCCTCTACAGAACACCCTAACATGACCGACGGCAATTTCTTTTTACAATTCAATTCTACTGGTCCTAAGGATGCTTCATGCTATATAACAGTTCTCTGTTCTGTGTGGTTTGGGAAATATGGGCATTTGAAAATATTTCTATTTTTAGCTCCTGGGGTTCCCACAGGGATGCAGGAATTATTTTTTTCATGACTCAAGTACTTATGACCCAATAATACCACATACCAAATTTCGTTCAAATGGCCCGTCGGTTCAGAAAATAGAAATTTTGTGCGGGGCCATTTTTCTTACCCCTCCCCTTACAAAGTCATATATTGTTTCACGAACTTCGTTTGAACAAACTTGATCCTACACCTCAAAAGGAAGCTTCATAACAAATATCAAGTTATTGTAACCACTGGTTCATGAGAAGATTTAAAAAATATTTTGGAGCATTTTCCCCCACACCCTCCTTATGGGGCTGGGCATGTTGAGTTGAACAATGAAAGTGTCAATGACACTGTAGCTGAACTTGTTAACACATGTACATGTATAGTATGTGACACAGCAATGACAAACATCTAGGTAATGACCTGATAACAAAGGTACATATAAAGTATTGTAACGGTTTGTACATGAATACTGACCGTAGCATGTGACAAATGTATAGGTAAAGTATTGTAAAGGTGGGTGACAGTCAGATGCTAAACTAGAAAAGAAAACTTTGAGTCCCAGAGTGGGCCTATTGAACCCCAAAATATTTGTTCTCATAGCACAGTGATAACAAAGACACTCCAAAACACACTCATTCCTGTCCCAAGGTGAAAACAAAGGTACCCAAGAAGTTTTCTGAAGATCAGTTCATAAATACGAGCTGTATAGAAATTGTAACAAAAAACTGATTGGACCTAATTTCGGTACAAAATGGCCACTGGCAGTCATCTTGAATTTTGGACCGCATTCAGAAACACTCGTTCTCGTCCAAAGGTGATCACAAAGGTACCCAAGAAGTTTTGTGAAGATCAGTTCATAAATACAGCCTCTAGGCCCGAGTTGTATTAACATGTGCATTTACAGTGTATAAGTAGCACTGAATAAATCAAAGTTCATCTAATTTGCATAATTTCTGCATGAGAAAAAAACCCATACTATATGTGATGTATTCCATGTTACTAAATATTCATACAAAAATTTATTCAAATCAGAACTTTCATACAGAAGTTCTGTACAAAAGATTGATTGCACTAATTTTGGTACAAAATGGCTGCTGGTGGCCATCTTGAATTGTGGACCACACCCCAAAACACTCATTCTCATCCCACGGTGATAACAAAGGTACCCAAGAAGTTTCGTAAAGATCGGTTCATAAAAACGGCCTCTAGTCTGAGTCGTATAGAAGTTGTGTACAAAAACTGATTAGACCTAATTTCATACAAAATGGCCACTGGCAGCCATCTTGAATTTTGGACCACACCCAGAAACACTCATTCTTGTCCCAAGGTGATAACAAAGGTACCCAAGACGTTTCATGAAGATCAGTTCATAAATACAGACTCTAGCCCGAGCCGCATTGACATGTGTACTTACTGTGTGTAAGTAGCACTGAAAAAATCAAAGTTCATCTAATTTGCATAATTTCTGCACGAGAAAAAAAACTTTATTATATGTGATGTACCCCATGGTACTAAACATTCACACACAAAATTATTCAAATCAGCACTTTCATATGGAAGTTCAGTGCAAAAATCTGATTGCACCTAATTTTGTACAAAAGGGCTGCCATCGGCCATCTTGTATTTCGGACCGGACCCAAAAACACTTGTTCTCGTCCCACTGTGATACCAAAGGTACCCAAGAAGTTTTGTAAAGATCGGTTCATAAATACTGCCTCCAGCCCGAGCCGTATTGGCATTTGCACTTACAGTGCTGAAAGTAACACTAAATACATCAAAGTTAGTCTAATTTGCATAATTTACGCACGAGAAAAAAAAACCTGTATTATATGTGATGTATCCTATGGTACTAAACATTCATACAAAAAATTATTCAATCAGCGCTTTCATATGGAAGTTCTGCACAAAAATCTGATTGCACCTAATTTTGTACAAAATGGCTGCCAGCAGCCAACTTGAATTTCGGATCAGATCCAAAAACACTCATTCTTGTCCCACGGTCATAACAAAGGTATCCAAGAAGTTTCGTACAGATCGGTTCGTAAATACGGCCTCTAGCCCGAGAGGTATTAAATTGTTGATGGACAGATGGCCAGATGGACGACGGACAACTGGCCATGGCATAAGCTCAAATTTGGCTTCGCCAAAGTTGAGCTAAAAATTAAAAGCCCCTCTGGGACCATCACTCACAAAAACTTTCACTTGAATTGGCCCAGTGGGTGGCGAGAAGACCAAAACATGGTGTTGATGGATGATGGACGGAGAGCGATTAGATTAGCTCAACCTGACTTTGTCAAGGTGAGCTAAAAAGAACACATTTTATCGCCAACCAAATCTGCAAGGGGAACTCATGTTACTCTTTCATCCCCTGAGTTCCAATGTGTTCTGGAACTTGGGGCAATTCGAAGCCATCGCAAGCAATTCAAATTATAATTGCGTTGCACAATTTGTAGAAAATTCCAGTGAAATTTCACTTCTATTTGAAAGCAGTCTGTCAATGATTACCATTCTGTACATATGTGCAGAACAGATTTTCATTTTTCGCATGGTTTAGTGTTGCTCTAGATGGGGATCACACAGAACAGCATGTAATAAAAGGTCTGTGGTTACAGTAGAACCTGTCTTGAGAGACCGCCCTTTGGGCCACACAAAAGTGGTCTCTCAAGACAGGTGGTCTCTCATAACAGGTTTCAGGTTTTCTCAAGTCAGTGAGTGAACCAACCACAAAATTCAGAAATGGAGAAGAATGGATTTTTGTAATTACTTTGTAGTTGTTCTTTTTTATGAAGTTTTTGTAACAAATTGAAATGGACTGTTATAAAAATTATAAAAATAAATTAGTGTTGAAAATCTTCATTGAAGATTTTCAACACAAATTTATTTTTATAATCCTATCTGTCACATTTCAGGTATGTCTCAAATTGTTTATTCAGCAATAATCCTAATCTTTTCACAGGGGTCTTATAAAAACATTTGAGTCCTTAATGAGTTATGTAACTGAATAGCAATTGAAACCCATTAAGAGCTTTTAATACTTTTAATTATGTTAGTATAACCACAAAGGATTTTCCAATTCCAGAACAGGTAAAAAGTTTTTGTCATGGTTTCAGTCTTCAAAGGGGCGGTCTCTCAAGACAGGTCCATTATGGCATAAAAATACAAGTTGGTACTAGGTCACAGTGGTCTCTCAAGACAGGTGGTCTCCCATAGCAGGTCCATTATAGAGTAAAACCAATCGGTGCCTGGCAGATGTGGTCTCTCAAGACAGTGGTCTCTCAAGACAGGTTTTACTGTACTAGCTGTCTGGCAGAAATAGGAAATCCACCGGAGATGATCCTCTCTATAAGTAGAATATGGTTCCTGTAGTGCTGTCAACTACATTATCATGGTTGAAGCAGTAGAGATGGAATGATGAGTTAGCATTGACAGCCAATCATTTATACTAACGTTGTCCATTTTAGAGGACTTTTATGCCAAGCATTGGTTACTGGGTCCTAATTTACCTGTAAAACAGAGCTTGTTTACCCCAGTAAACAAGCACTGCTTTACTTTCCTGGGCTCCCACTGGTAAGTTATAGCAGCAGATCTTCAAATTACCCCCAAATTAGCAGTGATACACAGTGTGCCCAAATAGAGCTAATTCTACCCCAATTCAGTGGTGTATTCAAGAACTTTTTTGTCGACTTTTGTTGAGTGTTGCCACAGTTTGGTAACATTTCCCAAAATTCACTATATAGTTTAACCCTTTACCTAACATGAAAAGCAAGTGACACTTGCAAAACAAATTCTTCAGTAACTAATTTCTTTTTGTCTCAAAAACATAGATTATGACCCCTCGTTGGAATGAGCTCAATCAGGAGTCATAACCTATGTTTTTGAGACAAAAAAAATGAAAAAAATAATGACAATTGTCAATTGTTGAGAACAGCAAAGGCCGGTTTTGGCTGTTACGTTGGGTATAGGGTTAAAGTCTGCCCATTGAAATAAAAGGAAGCAAGCCATAAGTAACAAGGTAATGCCAAGCCTGGCATATATCCTCCCGCAAATATCAATGAGAGGGGGGGGGGGGTGGGGGAGTGGTGGATTTTAAAAGCTGAAAGGCAAGTTGGCAAACTAAAAAGATGATTCTCAATGAGGACTCTGTAACCGTAGAAAAATGTAATGAACAGCATTTGTGTGACTGAGGTTTCATGAAAAGAAAATTAGAATATGAGATGAAAAAGATGGAAACCAAAAAATTGAAGATTTTCAAACTTGTAAAGGGGCATAACTCAAGTAAAATTCAGCAGACCGAACCTGAATTTGAACATGTTCTGTATTTTGACAATAGTAATAAACAGATTAAGTCTGAAACTGATCGGTCCAGCCAAACAATTATAATTGGATGGAAACCAAAAAATCGAAGATTTTCAAAGTCGTAAAGGGGCATAACTCCAGTAATTTTTGTCAGCCAGAACCCAAAATCGAACTTGATCGAGATATTTTGGTACTAAGCTCAGGTGCAAAAAATTGGAAACATGCCTTCAACCAGTAGCACAAAGTAAAAGTCCAAAGGAAAGGGACTCCATATTTATCAATAATTAAAAGAAGTAACCGCTCTTTCCGTTCCTCCAACGTTTCGGCCTCATGGCCTTCATCAGGGTGGAAACACTTAATTATTACATAATAAAATATTAATAGTCCTCTCACTAATCGACTATAGAGAAATAATACGTTGGCATATGCAGTAACGTCGTAGCGTTGCACAAAAAAAAAAAAATAAAGCCAACATCACACAGTCATAAAAATTGATTTCAAAATATATTGGAAGTGTAATATGCTTAGCAGTTTTCTCTGGGCGCTTAGCCTTCCCATACCAATTCTATGTACAGCCCCATTTTATTCTTAGTTGCTTAGTATGCCGTCTAAACCCCAATGTCATATATCATACCACGCACTGGATGCTAGCTACTAATGTATATTGGGATGCTATTAATTTTAGTAGTAATTTCCTCCGGTAATGATCATATTGATAAAATTGTGCATTACTATATTGACACATAGATGATCTCTTAAAGGGTTTCTCTATGTATACACACAGGCATATATTATACAATTTTATCCAACACCCCATATTAATAACATTGGATGTGAGTGGGGACATAGCTGTTGATTTTCTATTAACAAAAATTAACAAAAAATCAACAAACAAAGGGCCATAACTTGGTAAACAAACATTCGACAGAAATGATTTAAGAACTTGATCGAGATATTGTGGTACTAAACTCACATACAAAAAATGAGAGCCATACCATAAACATGAACAAAGTTATTGCATAAACGAAGAATTTGGATGGATGCACGGACACACAGACGCATGGATGCACGGACGCACCTATGGAGGTCTTTGCTATATCCCTTCCCTGCGGGGGGATAAAAAGTCGAGCATTGGAAAGCAATCTGCATCAACAGTGTCACATACAACACTATCAATGCAGATTGCTTTCCACTGGAGAACTCTGTATTCGCATGTTACCAAGGCTTGATATCTAACTATTTCTATCTGTAGGGTTTCCAGTTAATCTGTGCATAAGTTCTAGATGTAAAGCCAACATTGAGAAAGGCCTTTAACAAAGACAGTATAGTCTACATTTCTAAGTGAAAAAAAAGTTGTGGAAGTGGATGCTTAGAAGACAACAAAGATGGAGCCTTTCTCTCCAGACTATGTCCAGGTCCTTTGTCCTGGCAAAATTAAGTCAATCTATATGGATCAGCCGTATTGTGGCCTGTATGGTTGGAGAACAAGAGGCCCCAGGGGGCCTGATGGCGCTCACCTGATATGGTAGTCTAAATTCACACCAGGGACTTGACTTGAATAAGCTGCATATGCCCCTCCTAAGAAAAGCATATACCAACTAGATGAAGCGATTGTGCCCACACAATACATAGGATTTTCCTTCTATTTTCAGTTCCTGCACTTTTACGTTCCAAAATTGAGATCAACGCATAAAAAAAAAGATTTTTTTTATTTTTCTTCCGAAATTTTTGAACTCCCAAACAAAATATTTTCAGCTTAAAATTTGTTTTTCTTCTTAAAATTGACCAAAACGCATAAAAAACCCAAAAAACTAATTTCTGGATTTCAGTTCCACCCAGCCCCCAAATTTTCAGTGTAAGAAAAGTTAAAAAATTTATAGTAATTTATATATTTTTTATACTTACCAATGACCCAGACATAGCTGGTGCTAACTCTTAAAAATCTAGGGCCAAACACAAATTTTTCCCCCCAATCCCCAAAATTTGCATCTAAAACCAAAGAAATCATGTCCTGAATGGCCCTCCATACTTCGCCTCTACTGCGCATGCGCAGTGTCAAGGACTTCCCAAAATTGGCGCCATTTATCATTCTTACAATCAGTGCCTGGTCAGCGCTATGTACTCAGCGGGGAGGCATGAGTTCCCAACTCCTGGGAGGGCCATCCCCGTCTGGGTCATTGGTAAGTATAAAAAATATATAAATTACTATAAATTTTTTAACATTTTTATACTGTACCAATGACCCAGACATAGCTGAATAGTAAAAAGGCTGGAGGGCCTAGGACATAGAGGAAAATCCAATAAGCTCAACTATATAAAATATAGTCATCCCCTCGAGGAGAAAAGGAGTATTAGGCTTTATATGTATCTTTCTTATTTATGATAAATTAGAAAGACACAACAGCCTCCATAATTGAGCATCATAACATTCATGTTCTCTATTAACATCCAGTATAATCCTTATACTAATTATTTTTAAAGTAAGCCAATAAATAAAGTTAGTCCAGAGAATTGAGACTCTTTATACTCTTTTAAAAGTGTCCGAGGATTGTATATTAACGCCCGTTTGACACGTGAGATATTCAAATGCTATACTTTAAAACTAAGACATGAATGAATTTTTAAAACATAAACTTTTCACTTTAAAACCATCCCAGTAACAGCTCAGAATTACTGACTCCGGAGGAAGTATCCCCTTGTTTTCATTATAAAACAGGTGACCCAAGGGAACACCCTTCCCCCCCCCCCCTTCCCCTTGCCCTGGGTCAAATAGCCCAGAGCAAAGAGGGCAACAGGACGGAGTCACTGCCGGAACAGAAAGCCTACATAACTATAGTTGCAACTGTTAAGTGAACGACATTCTGAGCAGCAGATAATGGACCTAAACAATGCAGGCCTCCAGAAATGGACTCAATATTTCTGAGATAAAAATTCGTGAATGTGGATGGCTGAGACCAATATGCAGCCTTCATAAAATCTGTAATAGCAACAATATTAGCAAAAGCCCAAAATGTAGAAAGAGCTATTACTTCATGAGCCGAAATCTTAAGCACAGACTGCTGAGTCAAAGATAGATTATCATAAGCAGTACCGATAGTTAATTGAATCCATCTAGCAATAGAATGGATCGTAATGTCCTTTCTATTAGGTATCAGAGACAGAAGAAGCTTTACGTCCTTACTGATAAACTGAGATCTTTGTTTATAAATACATAAAGCTCTAACCGGACAGAGTAAAGGCCTATGCCCGTTCGAATACGGAAGGGCCTTAATAACAATAGGTTCCGGATATTTATTAGGAGCCTAATTCTTAATCAAAAATCCAACATTAGTAGTAAAGGTGATAGTGTTCCCGATACTACGAAAGTGAGAATAGTCCACCGATAGTGCATGAAGCTCACTGACTCTTCAGGAGAACAGAAAGCTAAGATAATTGCTGTCTTAAAAGGCCAGAATTTGAAAGAGGCTCAAATGGTTTTCTTTTAGTTTAATAAGAACCCAAGCTAAATTCCATTTAGGAATTAATCTAAGGATTCTAGGTCTATTTATCGAAAAGTTTCTAACTAACTTAGATAAAGAGACATTAGACTCAATTGTAAACTATCATGGTGTGCATAGGTATCAGATAACATAGACCTATAACCTTTAATAGTAACAGGCTGCAGTTGATCTCATCAAACAAGTATACTAGAAAGTTTGCAATGTCTGGTATGGAGGGATCAAAAATATCAACATAATGATCCCTACACCAACGACGGAAGACCTTCCACTTTAGCCGCATAGTATAGCGAAGAGGAGGTCCTCCTACAGTTAGAAATCGTGTCCACTGCTCGTCCTGTACAATGCTTGCCGTGCAAGAAGGACCGCACAACGGAATACGTGAAGGTTGAGACCTTGCGGGTTGTGATGAAGTTGACACGATTTCCCCAGCGAAAGAAGATCCTCTCGTGAAGGATGTTTTCGCAGTAAGTCCCACAGCAGACACCTGAGTAAATTTATCCACGGTCGCTGTGGAGACAGAGATGCTACCAACAGAATTGTATTGTGAATGTTTTATCTTAGCAATATTTGCTGAATCAACAGCGCTGGAGGATACGCATATCCTATCATTCCGTCCTACGAGATCGATAGAGCGTTAAATATATATGCTCGGGGATCCGGACATGGTGACACATACGTCTGCAATTGAATGTTGAGTTGTGTCGCAAATAAGTCTATCATTGACCGCTCCCATTGGTAGCAAATCTGATTGAATACCTGTTTGTTGAGAGTCCATTCTGACGGCAACAAGCGACCCTTCCGTGAAAGGGAGTCTGCTAATACAATCAGACGACCCGGAATATGATGGACCGAAGTAGAACTTGGTGTTCTAGAACAAACAGAAGGATTCTTTCCCTTAAATTGAATAACGGAACAGAATGAGTGCCTCCCTGGTTCCGGATATATGCAACTACTGTCGTATTATCTGAATAAAGTTCATCCAATGACGTAGTGCAAGCCAAAATAACATCATTTCTTGGAAGTTTAAGTGCTTGCCTAGAAAACTACGGAACCCAAAGTCCCTGGCACTTCGAATCCGTTGGAATCAATGTTGTACCCCAACCTGTTTGACTGGCATCCGTCATAATCGTAAAACTCAGATCCGGCAACTGCAGTGGAACTCTCTGAGTCAACCACCGAATGTTTGCCCAAGTCTGAATCTCTTGTTACACTTGATTGACAAGAGAACGTGTATATCGAGCAATTCATAGATTGCCGAAAGGTTTCCATCGAAGAGAAGCTTCTCCGAGACCGAAGCGACTCTGAGAGAGTTCTTCACCTTACTATCCATGCGCGTGGATGTAGCTAGGGCTGCGTCACGTCTAACCAATTCCAGGTTGCCACTGAAGGGCGGAGTTATACCTGGAAAAACTACTGCCCTTGAAAGAAATCTCATTGAGGATCATATCCTGGAATTCTTTCCCTTGAAGACGTAATGATAACGCCTCAGTAAGGTGGTCTACGTATGATAAAGCATCTAAGTTAAGTTTGTTAGACATCATTGTCGTTTCCAACGTCGTGGTTGGAATTGACATAGACGGCAAAAAAGATAATTCCCTGTCTTCAGCCTCGCCGTCTTAGACGCATAGGAACTCTCGGTATGCCCTGTCCTGCCATTTCAAATTTATTCCTAGAATTGATGAAAGGCAGATTTAGAGCATTTGCGGACAAGAAACTAGACTAGCCTGTTTTGGTAGCAAGCTTATAAATAGCGTCGTTCAATAATTCGAATGTTCTAGTGACATTATTGGACTGTGTCGGCAACTCAGGGACGATGTCCCTGAACCGATCAAAAACTCTGTGTCCAATGATGCTATTAGTCTCTTATCCAGCATCGCAGCATTTTAGTCCGACGGAACAACCTCTGGAAGATAATGCCGGAAGAAATGTATGGCAGCTTCTGTTGTTCCAAAAGGGAAAGCTCGAAATCGTCCGAATCCCTTTCACCATCCTGTCGGACCCTATGAAGTGCTCGGTTGTCCGTACCTGATGCTTCAGCGGAGCGAACCGACCCAGCGTCGTCGGATTATTCCTGATCCGACAGAGATTCTGTCGTTTGCTGGGATGCTGCGATAAGTTGTGCTATTTTGGATAGCACGTCCGTCACTGAGGCCTGTGGAGAAGCGGTCTTACAATGCTTTGCCGCTGGAAGCTCCGTGTACATTACCCCGTGCATACTTCTATTATGCGAGCGACCGGAGTGTACAGGCCTCGTGTCCCTTGGCTACCGGATGGCGTGACCTGTTTGCCGTGGAATACCTGAATGACGAAGCTGGCCAGATACTCGGGGTCACGTAGCCAAGGTGCGGTCGTGTGCGCTGCCGTGAGGATGAGGAAGCCTTATCGACAGTCTCTCGGACTGTCTATATAACGGAGCGTCCCGAGCGGCAGACATATGCTCTGAATGCGACATGTTTGTACCACAACATCTGGTCCCAGATGTTGTTGTACAAGAGAGGGACCTCTCTCGCTCGCAGCCCGGACGGACCTGGACGAGCTAGGAACCAGACTAACAGGCTTCCTCCGATCTCTCCTCTGATCCGTCGTCACTGGGTGTTTACTATTGTCTATTATAGTGCTCGCATCACCCAAATCTCCTTCCTGGACCGCAACGGACGAACCCGGCTGCCGAACCATTCGATGAATGGACGCTACACCGGGTGAGCTAGCGAATGTCAACGCCGTCGATCCTACTAGGGACCTCTTAGACGATTGACGTATTTCCATGAGCACTTATTGCCGCTAGCTCTTCATTTAACTATGACAACAGAGGCACACTTTTGAAAGACATCACGGTAACTTTTGCGAACAAGAAACCAGACTTGCTTGTTTAATAGCAAGCATAAATATATATAGCGTTGTTCAATAATTCGAAAGTTCCTGTGACATTATTGGACTGTGTCGGAAACTGAGGTACAATGTCCCTGAACCGATCAAAAAATTCTTGTGTCCACCGACGCTATCAGTCTCTTATCCGGCATCGCAGCATTCTGGTCCGACGAAACAAACTGTAGAAGACAAAGCCGGATGACATGTACAATAGCTTATGTTGTTCCGAAAGGGAAAGCTCGAAATCCTCCGAATCCCTTTCGCCATCCTGTCGGACCCTATGAAGTTTTCGGACGTCAGTACCTGATGCTTCAGCGGAGCGTACCGACCCAGCGTCGTCGGATATTACATGATGCGACAGAGATTCTGTCATCGCTGGGATGCTGCGATAAGTTGTGCTATTCGGGATAGCACGTCCGTCACTGAGGCCTGTGGAGTAGTGGTCTTACGATGCTTTGCCGCTGAAAGCTCCGTGTACGTTGACTCATGCATACTTTTCTTATGCGAACGTCCGGAGTCTACAGGCCTCGCGTCCCTGGCTACCGGATGGCGTGACCTGGTCGCCGTGGATTCTCTGATTGGCGAAGTTGGCTAGATATCCGAGGTCACGTAGCCAAGGTGCGGTCGTGTGTGCTGCCATGAGGATGAGGAAGCCTTATTGACAGTCTCTCCGGACTGTCTATATAACGGAGCGTCCCGAGCGGCGGACGTATGCTCCAAATGCGAGACATTTTGTACCACAACATCTGGGGCCAGATGTTGTTGTACGAGAGAGGGGCCTCTCTCGCTCGCAGCCCGGATGGACCTGGACGAGCTAGGAACCGGACTACGGACTAATAGGCTTCCTCCGTTCTCTCCTCTGATCCGCCATCACTGGGTGTGCACTTGGTTGATTTATAGTGCTCGCATCACCCAAAACTCCTTTCTGGACCGCAACGGACGAACCCGGCTGGCGAACCATTCGATGAATGGACGCTACACCGGGCAAGCTAGCGGACGTCAAAGGCCGTCGATCCTACTAGGGACCTCTTAGGCAATTGACGTATTTCCATGAGCACTTTGACGCTAGCTCTTCATTAATTGTGACGACGGAGGCACACATTTGGAAGACATCACGGATACATCACCCTGTTCTTGTTCGTCTGAAATAGAGATTGATAAACTAGAGTGACCCTGCAGAGAAAGGACCGGCATGACCATTTCCCCGCTAACATACCGTGACACACGCTTCCCATGTTGTCATCGAAATTAACACATACTGAACAGGAGTTAGTGCGAGTACACTGACTACATTTACACAATGATTATGAAAGTCAGAGGAAGATTTCCTCTTATTACAATTGAACAATATCCTTTCATTGTGAAAAGAATTGTTTGTTGGTGGTTAACGTCACATATTTATGCACCATGGCTAATCGTGACACAACATGGAGATGAAGTCAAGTGTAGTCAATCGTTGATCAACATGTTGCCCATTTTAGAGGACTTTCACCCCAAGCATTGGTGACTGGGTCCTATTTTACTAGTAAAGCGGAACTGGTTTACTACAGTAAACAAGTGCTGCTTACATCCCGGGGTTCCCACAGGGATGTGAAAAGAATACAAAGTCCGAGTACTCGCACCAACCCTTGAAAACAAAACTACATAATAACATGATCCATTAACATAGAAAAAATAATTGAAATCAAAAAATTTTTTGAAAAAATATTTTTTCAGAAAAGCCCAAGTTTCTGAAAAGTAACGTTGAGCCCCAATGGATCCCAAGCCTAAGTGTGTACAAAAATTTTAAAAATATTTTAAAAAATTAATGCAACACTTACGAATAATAATAATGTATCCAGCTATGATTAAACTAACACAAAGACAAGAAATCCCCCTCCACAGAGGCTGTTGTCAATGTAAACAAGAAGTGTAAAAACACCAGAAACATGACTCTAAGCACTGATAACCATGGCCCGAAATCAGTTACCAATAATACACTATCTGATGCAAAACAGAGACTTCCAGGGAAGAAACTGCAGAACATCAGATGGTAGATGCAGAACACTACGCCTAAACACCCATGGGTGTGGACGTAAACATGGGGAAAAGAACAGAATTCATTCTGTTATCCAGCTAAAACTCCCAAGAAATTTTAGTAATAATTTTACAGAAAATATGCCAAAAGCATGGGAGAATAGCAAGAGGGGACTTAAGGAAAGGGAGAGAGGAAAACACTGAACAAGCAGTGTAACTTTATAGCAAGAATGACCTCAACAGGCCCATGCCTCGAAAATAGGTAACTTAACATAATTTCATTAAAAAATTTTAAGTTACAGCCCTGATTAATTTCTGTCACTCATTTTTCCTCTCCTCCTTCTATTTCTTCCTTAGATCCACCATTTCTCTAATATTTATGTGTCTGGCATCATTTAAACTGAGATTTACAAGCACAAAGATCAGTCAGATGTTAACTGATGAAGGGCCAAACAAAGAATGATAAATGGCGCCAATTTCGGGATGTCCTTGACACGGCGCATGCGCAGTAGAGGCGAAGTATGGAGGGCCATTCAGGACATGATTTCTTTGGTTTTAGATGCAAATTTTGGGGATTGGAGGGCAAAATTTGTGTTTGGCCCTAGATTTTTAAGAGTTAGCACCAGCTATGTCTGGGTCATTGGTACAGTATAAAAATAAAAATATTTTTGCCTTAAAATTGACTGAAACGCATTAAAAGAAAACAAAACAAAACAAAATTTCCAGATTGGTCCAAAATTTGTAAGGCCGAAACGGGACCCAAAATTTTCAGCCTAAATATGGGACTTGGCTTGAACAAACTTGAATCTCCACCCCCCCCCCCCCCCCCCCCAAAGGATGCTGCATACCAAATAACAAAAGATTCTTACTGGTGGATCTGAAGAAGAAGATTTTGAAGAAAAAAATCCTCGTATTGCACTAAATTAAAATTCGGGGCTCCCACAGGGAGCCCAAATGTGAACCCAGGAACTCGATTTGTACAAACTTGAATCTGACCTCCCTGGAGATGTTGTATACCAAATATGAAATGATTCTGACTGGTGGATCTGAAGAAGATTTTGAAAGAATAATCCTCATTTTTCACGAAGTTAAAATTTGGGCTCCCATAGGGAGCCTAAATTTGAACCCAAAGACTCAATTTGAACAAACTTGAATTTGACCCCCCCTAGAGATGATGTATACCAAATAGGAAAGAATTCTGCCTGGTGGATCTGAAGAAGAAGAAGATTTTTTTTAATTTTGGCAAGTTGCAGCAAGTTTATTTGTACAAGTTTGAACTGACATATGATAGGGAACATGCACACCAAATTTGGTTCAATTTGATCCAGTAAGGATAAGTCGATAATGTAAAGTACACGGCGGATGGCAAGTGATAAGTTAAGCTCCCTTCAGTGAGCTAAAAAGCGTTGGTATTGGCAAGTGTTTTAGGTTTCAGGTTCTCCTCTTAAAATGATAGTTTACAACTCCTTGTTTTAGGTCTTCACCATTATCACTGGTTCCTACCACTTCTTGACGTAAGTTTACTCGAGAAGGCTTCTTAGTTTCACAGTGTCAAGCCAAAGTCCAATTTGAATGTAAATTACGCATGACGTTTAATAGGAAATGCCACAAACATGAATCTAATAGATCTCCAGCTTTAAGTGCATGATCACACAGAATTTTCCAAAGAAAAGCAATTGCCGTCGAGAGTGTCGTATACGACACTGTCGATGCCGATTGCTTTTCTATTGGGAACTCTGTGGGTTTTTAAAATTATTTATCTGTTGCACTGTTTGCTTCAAAAGTAAGCACTAAGCTATATTGCAAGCATCAGGGAAACCTAGCCAAACTATATATTGCCGACATTCTGAATAACTTTGAAAAACCTTTCAAACTCCGCATAATTTGGGTGCAATTATTTTATTTGGGCACAGCGTTTACCTTCGTTATGTGGGAATAATTTAAAGGCCTGATGTTCTGGAAGTGGATGCTCAGAAAACAACAGGGATGGAGCTTCCATCTCCCAGACTATGTCCAGGTTCTCTGTCCTGCCAAAATTAAGTCAATCTAAATAAAGGCCTAGTCAGCAAATGTATGCCATGAGCAGTTCCAGTATTGTTTCTTGTTTTTGTCTAATGTCGAGTAATACAGGCAAACTATAAATCATTTGCCTTATCTCTTTTAAGGTGATTGATAGGTGACATGGTTCTACGGGTTTATTGCCATTTCATCAATTCCCATTTCATCAACTGCCTCTAAAATTATATTTTCCCATTTCATCAATTCCCACTTCATCAACTGAATGAAAATATGTTTTAAGAGACAAATTAATTTAGAAACAAATTAGTTTAGAATGCCTATTCTCAAGTAATTTGTCTCTTTTGAGTAACAAATTAGTTTAGAATGCCACTAGGCATTCTAAACTAATTTGTTACTCAAAAGAGACAAATTAATTTAGAAAGCCAACAGGCATTCTGAAGTAATAGTATGTTACTAGAGTATTGTGCTTTAAATGTTACCTTCTGATAGATATTTAAATGTTATATGTTACTTTTCCCCACTTATTATGTGTAGTAATCCAGTTTCTCTGAAAAAAATATTTAAAGTGTGTTAGAAAGATAAAATTACAACTGTGTCTGCATGCCTCAATAAAGTATAAATAAGAAACTCTATTCTCTTCGTGGTGACTAGTCATTGTATAACCACTATCCAAACATTCGTCTGACAAATGTCTGGAAAGTGGTTATACAATAAACCCTCAAAATATTGATTTTTCATCAAATGGCTAATTGTATTTTTAAAATGTATAATATGTAATTATAAAACACACCTGAAAAAAATCTGTTGATGAAGTGGGAATTGATGAAATGGGAAAATATAATTTTAGAGGCAGTTGATGAAATGGGAATTGATGAAATGGGAATTGATGAAATGGGAAGACACCGTTCTACGGAAATCAGAGAATCATATTCCAGTACTATTTAACCCTTTACCTAACCTGAAAAGCAGACGACACTTGCAAAAATAATTCTTGAATAACTAATTTTTTTCATTTTTTGTCTCAAAAACAAAGGTTATGACCCCTCGTTGGAACGAGCTCGTTCCAACGAGGGGTCATAACCTATGTTTTTGAGACAAAAAATGAAAAAAATAATGAAAATTAATTGGCGATTTTTGAGAATCGCGCTGGCCGGTTTTGGCCTTTACGTTAAAGGGTTAAACAGTACAAAGAATTTGATGACAATTTTCAAGGAGTATCAGGGCTGTACAAATTTGGCAAACAATCATTTCGTTCACTGTCGTTCGTGTCTGAAAGGAAATAAAGTTATCAATATTTTGTTCACCTGCACTACTGGATCTTGTCTAAATATCCATCCAGTCCTTTAATTTCGAGTTGTGCTATTGCACTTGCCAGTCCTGGAAATGAGACGGGTGTGTGGGCAATTGCTCCCATCAGCACCCATGTTCTCTATTTTATGGGAGCTAAAGAATGCAAAAATATTGTGGAGCACTAATATGCTGTGAGGGCATATAAATGTGTGTTGTTTTGAGAAAACTGCACTCTGTGGCCAATGGCAAGTTCCTGTCATAATTCAGCAATTCCTTATACATTTGACCCTTTGAACACCAGTGGTACCGGCCATGCCAGTTCAATGGCAGCAATTAGAAGAGTCCATATTCATTATTTGGGTTAGACCAATCAATATTTTTAACGTGCAGCTTCAGGGCTGCACATTGAAAATACTGACTGGTCTACCCCACATATTTACTGACCAGCCATCCTATTTAATGACGTTATGAAGTATCATTCTCCTGGCTGGAAAAGTGGCTGCTCATATTCAAAGGGTTAAGGTTTCTGGTGTTTAGTGATAGTATTCCCTCGGAAATTCATATACTTACATTTTACGGGTGCAATTTACTCATTGATTTCGCGGGAGCTTAAAACTGCACCCGGTCAATTTTGTTCATTTCCAGCACTTACTTGCACATCACCGTGCATGCAAATTCAAATCAAAGTGTGGGATTTTAGGGTACTGTGATTTGATGAAGAATTCTTAATCCAGTAAACTATATTTACCCTTTTTCTGTTGTGATATGCAACATAACCTGTTATAGATATGACTGCTATAACCATGAAGTACATAATGAAACTGCCTGAAGATCCAGAACCAAAGTCCATTGTTTTCATCTCTGCAAATAAGTAACAAAAAGTTCATTTTAGGCCATACAAAGTTGACTGTTTCTCAGGCCATTTTTTCCAAAAAAGCATGCAGGCGGGTGGGCGATCTTTTTTTTTTTTTTTTATTTTCTCCCCGTGAGGTTGTTTGTGGTAATTCGCCCCCCACCCAAATGCCTGGTGGACCACGCAACATTTCGCAAATATATTGGTTATTCTATGTAGGGGTGTTGGGTCATAAATGAAAAGGGGTTTGTTTTTTCAGTGAAACGTGAAAATTATGACACAGGACGAAACGCCTCGTGGGTGAAACGTCTCGGGATGAAATGTCTCTGGGACAAATCAAATGTCGAAGTGCCAACTTTCACAGATTTACTTTACAAAAAAAAAAAAATCCTTTCACAACCGGCCTAATAAAATCATGAATTGCAATTTTTCCCCATTATATTCAAAATTATCACAACCCATTTGAACGGGCAGTTCATCCATAAATCATATTTTTCGGAAAATGAAATACAAAACGAATGTTTGCGTGTTTTTATCAACCAATTCGACCGCACATACCTGCCAATATGCGATTTATTTTCAACTTTTATATCAAGCAATGGTAAGGGTGTAGAATAGGGGACTTTTCGTTTTTAAAAAAAAATAACGCTTTTTTCGCTATTTTTTCTCTGTTTTCTTAAAGTAAACTATATTTTGAACAAAATGACACAAAATCACATACTTTTATCGCTTTTTTCAAGAAATATTAATGATTTTATTGTGACAGCGCCGTCGAACTCACTGCAATCGCTCCGTTCCATTATCGCTATCATGGGGGGAGAGTTTAGTAATTGAAATGTCGGCTGATAAACCCTGCCCCCTCACTAAACTGACCCTAGATCAAATTTTAGGGTCAGTCTAGTAAGGGCCAGGGTTAGCTTACCGATTAGCTCACCCTGGTCCAAACTGAACTGACCTTAAATCGAGGAACACGCACTTAAGCGAAGCGCACCTGCTAAAATGCACACAAGCAAAGCGCACCTGCTATCATATAGAATGATTTCTCCCCTGTGACGTCACTCGTAACAACGAATGAAAACAACAGATGCTGCGAAATTTTCAGAGGTTGAAACAAATGGCAACTGAGGAACTCGCAATTCAACGGGATTTAAAATCTATTCTCTGGCATGTTAAAACATGATAGAGGTACCTAATTTTGTGTCATTTTGTTCAAAATATAGTTTACTTTAAGAAAACAGAGAAAAAATAGCGAGAAAAGCGTTATTTTTAAAAAAAAAACGAAAAGTCCCCTATTCTTCACCTTTACCCAAGCAATGGTTACTTTTAGTTATTCAATTATCTTGCATCTCAAATGCATTTATTTAAATTAACTGGGAAACTCGTAACGGTTTCAAATACCGGTAACAGTACACAAATTCCCAATGACGGCCATTTACAATACAAATGTTACTAAAAATGTATTCCATTCAACATAGAACCTGACTTTGCAGGCTTTCTGAGGGTTGGTGCGAATCAAACGTAGTGTGAATCGACCATTCCCCTTTGTGACTGTTTTGTTGTCAGACTGAAAGACACCTTCCTTCTTGCTGTCATTATGGCTTACCTTTTACAGAATAAAACACTTTCTGTCGTGAATATTGCAAAACCCACCCACTTTATTAATGTATGATGTAGAAAAAGCTTGAAGTGTGTTAATTTAAAATTTACGAACGCATCGATATCGATTTACCGAAATGAGCATAATATCTCAAATTTTTTTTTAAAGATTTTTTTGTGACATAAAAAGGTTGCATGCGCACCAAAAATGACCATGCGCATGGGTCTGAGAAACAGAGGTTCTTTTTTTAATGGCCTTAGGCCATACAAAATAAATTAAATCATTCCCAGTGTAACAGATTTTTTTTCCTCCCCCCCCCCCCCCCCAGAGGCGAAAAAATGAAAGTGTAAATGACACTGTAGCTTAACTGGTGAGTTGTGTTTGATGAAAAGGATAATGTTCAATGTTTATGAAAGGATTATGAAATAAGACAAGAATTGTGATAATTGGGAATATGTTCATTTCTGTTCCCTGTATGCTATGTTTTTGATAAAAAATAATATGAGGTGTACATTGTACTAAAGAGCTGAGGGGTGGGTTAATATGACCTCACAGTTAATGTATGTGGCCCTCACAGTTAACGTATATCAACGAAAGTTACCAAGTTACAGAGAAATTATTCCAAAACGAGTCATCCTATCAAGTTACATTGAAATCCCTTCATAAATATGGCCTGTAGACTGTGCTAAAGGTTTTCGGGCTTTGGGCCCCTGTAGCCGGCAGTTTCTCAATTGCATCCAAAGGGGACGTTCTCATCTAGACATTATATAAAGTCAACCTACCAAGTTACAATGAAATCTCTTCATAAATATGACCTGTAGACTGTGCTAAAGGTTTTTGGGCTTTGGGCTCGGGCAGCCATCATGGTTGAATGATCGCAACCAAAAGGGGAATTCTCATCTGGGCATCATATGGAGTGATCCTATGTAGTTACAATGAAATCCCTTCATAAATATGACCTGTAGACTGCGCTCAAGGTTTTCGGGCTTCAGGCACCTGTAGCCAACACAGTTGACCAATCACGACCAAAAGGGGATGTCATCCTCTAGGCATTATATGGAGTCAACCTAACAGGTTAGAATAAATATGCCTATGCTAAAGGCTTTTGAGCTCGGGCACCCATCAAAGGCTGAATGATCGTGATCAAAATGGGACGTTCTCATCTAGACATTATTTAGAGTCATCCTACCAAGTTACAATGAAATCCCTTCATAAATATGACCTGTAGACTGTGCTAAAGGTTTTCTGGCTTCGGGCTCCTGCAGTCGTCACAGTTGCCCAATCATGTCCAAAAGGGGACTTTCTCATCCAGACATTATGTGATGTCAACCCACCAAGTTACAATGAAATTCCTCAATAAATATGACCTGTAGACTGTGCTAAAGATTTTTGGGTTTTGGGCTCGGGCAGTCGTCATGGTTGGCAGATCACGCCCAAATGGGGAAATTCTCATCTAGACATCATAAGGAGTCATCCTACCAAGTTACAATGAAATCCCTCCATATTAAACATGACCTGCAGACTGTGCTAAAAGTTTTTGGTTTTTGGGCTTGCGCAGCCATCACGGTTGACAGATCATACCCAAAAGGGGATGTTCTCATATAGGCATTATAGAGAGGCATCCTACTAAGTTACAATGAAATCCCTTCATAAATACGACCTGTAGACAGTGCTAATGGTTTTTGGGTTTTGGGCAGACATACCGGTTGACCTATCGTGACCAAAAAGGGGACGTTCTCATCTAGACATGACCCCAAACCTGCATATGAAATTTTGTGACAATCAGACAAGAACTGCGGGGTGTAGCCCGTGCTAAAGGAAAATGTGAACTGACTCACAGACTTCCGCACGCGTGCTGGCAACAGCTTATCTTGACTTTGTCAAGTTAAGCTAGTTTTTTTTCCCCCCGCCCTGATTCCCACAGGGGAAAAAAAACTGGTTGTTTTTACCCCAGCCCTGATTTTTTTGCCTCCCACCTGAATTTGTTTTCTTCTGAATTTTTTTTGGTCATATTATTTGCTAATATGGCGAGAAAATCTTTTACATGGTCAACGTCCGACGGGGGCAATTTTCTGACGACATGGAATCTTCATGATTCTATCAAACCTCAGCCCCCAATTCAGCACTGTCTAAAGTTACTCAACAGGGTTTCAGGAATTCAAGACATGAGGTATTTATTTCTGAGCAGTCATAACTATGCTTGAGGAGCAGGGTTCTTGGTGACAAGGATTTCTCTGAGGAACAGAATATTTTGTATGACAGGGTGGGTGTGGGACTAGTTCCCCCCCCCCCCCCTCCATTACAACTTTAATATTTTGAGTTTTTCCTCCTCCCCCTCCCCCAGGTGGGGGGAGGGGGGGGGTAGGGAAAACAAACTAGAAATATTTACTAAAGTCATAACCTATTGTCATCTCCATAAATCTCATCATTAACTATCTGTTCTGTATTTACTCTCTATGACCATTGTCAAAATTGTAAAAAAAAACAGAAATCTTTTTTTTTTCTCACCATATCAGACCATATTAGCAAATAGTATGACATAAAAAATGAACAAAAAAAATTTAGATGGGGGACAAAAAAAATCAGGGTGGGGTAAAAAAAACTAGTCTCCCCCAGGGGGTGTAAATACTGCAAAATCTAGGTCCCCCCCCCGGGGGAAGTTTTATCAGGGGGGGGGGGGGGGGACTGGGACACCGGCAATGTTTTTTTCAAAACAGTGATGGAGGGAGGGTTTTATTGGGTTTTTTTCTTAAATATAGTGAGCTTGGATTGAGATGCTTTCAACTATTTATTTATTAATTTATTTATTGGTGTTTAAGGTCACATATTTCTGCACAATGGCTAATCACGATCACGACAGTTTTACGGGTGGAGGAAGCCGGAGTACCCGGAGAGAACTACTGAGCAATGGCGAGCAACTGTCAGCTCCCCAACATACTAACTCCACACAAAGAGGGTTAGCATTGGTTGAAGACAAGTGCACCATCGACGTGCAGTATGCCTTAGTACACAGCATCACTGTGCCCCCACATGGGCAATGGGGGGGTGAAGTGTCTTGCCCAAGGACACAACGCGATTGCCGCAGGTGGGATTCGAACCGAGGACCTCTCGGCTTGCAGCCTGAACCTCTACTGAGCCACCGTGCCATGTTTTCAACTATCTTTTTACACACAGAATATATAGAAAGTGCATACCGTATTTACTCTATGTTTTGAGACAGCTAAAAATAAATATTTTCACAGATGTTCCACATCTTAGAAAATGGGGAAAAAACACAAAACTGTCATGGTCACAATTAGCCATTGTGCATAAGTATGGGACTTTAAACACCAATAAATAAATAAATAAATAAATAAATAAATAAATAAATAATAATAAATTTTGATATTGTCTGCGTTGGGTAAAGGGTTAAAAGACAAGAATTCAAAGTGCATAAAGGAATATAACTGCAGGGACCGACCTGGGCATGCGCCAGTGCGTATTTGGTTCTGAAACATCAGGACCTGGCTCTTAAATCTCAGAAATAGGCTTCTCAGTTGGCGCGTAACTTCTCAGATCATATTTTGATATTCTTTCGATGGATAATCGAGAGAGACACTCTTACATGTATTATATATATAGACAATAAACATATAGTGTGTTTTTATATCTGTGTTATACAACGAGTTGAAATATGGTTTATTTTTTCGAGGCTTCGCGGAGAAAAAATAAACCATATTTCAACGAGTTGTATAACACAGATATAAAAACACACTATATGTTTATTGTTTTTATCTGATAACAAACAGACACCCGTCTCGTGCGTCTACCCGACTTATATATGCTTCCCACGGGCCTCCAAAGAAAACCAGTCTACGAGACAAAAGAAATAGGACAAGACGCATAGAGTTGTGTCCCTTACATTACAAAATCGATGACGGCGATTGTAAAGTGCGATTGCACTTCTTGCATCATGTAACTGCGCTGGAACAAAATAAATTTCAACTATTTTATTAACAGTAACAAAACGGTGTTTCAGTAGAGTTATTCTTTTTTTGACATAGTTCCAGTTTTCTTCCATGTTTTATGCTGTAGTCCCAATATAACAAATAATTTTGCATTTGTTTACAATTTTTACGAAGTATTTTTTTTTCAGGTAGAGCAGACGAACTTTTGATTAGCGCAGTTCCGCGAGTACTTTTGATCGAGGCCGTGACTATAAATAGTTCGCAGTCGCCGCATACTAATTACTATTAACATTCAAGTAATTTCTACAATGTTTTGAAGCAAAATTTTAGGTTACCTTTATTGAAGCAAAATAAATAAGAAATGACACCATCAGAGGATTTTGACAAAGTGCAATAAGCGTACAATTAAAACCTGCCCTGTGATATAACGATGTTTCATGAATGAATGAATGAAAATGGAATTGAAAGAGGTCAGAGGTCGTTCGCATAAATTATAATTATATACAACACCCGTTGTATATACTTCAAGTATATACAACGGTTGTTATACTCTATGGTTAGCAGATAAATGATTATCATTTATCATTGTTGTAGAGTGCTTAAGTTAATACTTCAAGTCTTAATTACCAAGCATTAATCTTCACTGTGGTTTCTGATCAAGTCTTGGTTGCCTAAATAGGCAGCCAAGACTTGATCAGAAACCACAGTGAAGATTAATGTTTGCTATAGTGTACTAAATGAGAATGATGAGAGCTATTACATACTTGCAGTGTGTGTTACAAACAGCAGTGTGACTCCATAAATTGAAATCTGGCGTATGAATTGAAAAAATAGGCTCCGAGGCTAGAGCCTATTTTAAATAGTCCTAATCGGTCCCTGTAACTGTGCTGGAAATTTTCATAACATCATAATCAAACCGCACCTATTAGCATCTCATTATCAACCTGGACATATTTTCATATCCAATAATGTCACTCAATAAATATAATTTATTTCTTTTATCACAATTGAAGGTATCCTTAAAAAAAAAACCTGAAATTTTACCGAAATTCAGAAGAATTCTATGTACAGAAAGGACCATAAATCTGGTAAAAAGATGTGGTCCAATTTTATTATTGACCTGGACATGTGTTCATACAGTTAAAACCAGAAGTCCTGTCATGAAATGCGCACAAATAGCACGCTGATCTACACGTTAATTTACGCATTATGACCATAGTAAGGCTATCAAATTCTGTACATATGGCCTGTGCACGAGCAATGTTTCAGCCAATGGACCTCCGGGTAACCCAGAGGTCCATTGGCAGAAACATTGCCTGTGTTTGCTATGAGTAACCAGGAGAACCTGCCGTACTTTCGATGCCATTCGATATAGCAATTGCGCGCAATTCCTATGCGCAATTAAGCCTAGATAAGCGCACAGTTCGTGACAGGACTTCTAGTTTTAACTGTACCCAATAATGTCACTCACCAAATATAACCAGTTTTACTGCTCTTTTTGTCTTGTTTTTTCCTGGGAAGTGACTGGAAATGGCCAAATAGGCCATGTTGCCTCCTGAAGATGCTAATAACTATCTGTATCCTATTGTATTCATTATACTTGTATATAACTGCAGTCTTCGAATAAAATTCTGTTCTGTTCTGTTCATTTAATTTCTTTAATCACAACTGAAGATATGTTCCAAAAACCTGCAAATTTGGTCAATTCAAAGTTGACCAGAACTATAACTTAGAAAAATTATTTGAATTGGCCTACCACATCAGCTGTTGATAGATGGCGAGCGTGTTCTATTGGTTAGACTATACTTTTGATTTGACCAGTGGAAGTTATTTTTGTTCATGAAAACATTTGCACGCTTGTTATCGCAAAAGCTGAAATATTTTTCGATGAATATGTCGAATCACGGGAATTACACCGTTGAACATCTGAAAATTTAACTTGACAACAGAAGGGACATTTTTACCGGCTGGAAGAAAGATTTGATAACCAGGCGAGTGTCTTGTTTTCGTGTAGTATAACCTAATTCCACCCAGTCATTGAGATATCACATGTATGATGTAGTTCTCAGTCATCATCTGATTAATTATAAATATTCATGTTACACACCACAAGTGCCTGGATTTAACCCTTTACCTAACATGAAAAGCAGACGACACTTGCAAAAAAAATTCTTGAATAACTAATTTTTTTCATTTTTTGTCTCAAAAACATAGGTTATGACCCCTCGTTGGAACGAGCTCGACGAGCTCGTTCCAACGAGGGGTCATAACCTATGTTTTTGAGACAAAAAATGAAAATATTTTGAAAATTAATTGGCGATTTTTGAGAATAGCGCTGGCCGGTTTTGGCCGTTACGTTGGGTAAAGGGTTAAAATAGAAATGCAAGTTAATTGAAGATGTGTTGAAAACATTACGTTTGAAATACAAACTTAGCTCTTAGATTTCATTTGCCGTGTTGAGGGCATATTTGACACCAATTGTTATTGGTAATTAGATGGTTCTTCAATTCCACAGTACTTTGTAATTTTATGTAGAAATGGGTCATGTTATACACCAAAAGTGTCCATAATAAAAGAAGAATGCATGTTAAGTGCTGAAAGGTTGAATCTATTATTTTTGATGAATAAATTTAGCTGCAAGTTTTTCCTCTGTGTAATTGAAATTGGAGACATTGTGTTAGCTATACAGTGGAGCCCACTTAACTGGATATCTCTTAACTGTATATCCCTGTTAATTGAATATAATTTTCAAACACAAAACCATTTACCACACCTTCAGTACAAATTTGATCTGTTAATTGCATATGGGTTGTAGAGTAAACTCCTGTTAATTGTATATAAAATTTTGTAATATGTCGAAAAAATTACCATGACACGCACCAAATTCCCCTTATTTATCAACCTTTTTGGCCTCACTACATCCAATACAGGCATTTATTCTATTATATCTTGTTTGACAGAGCTCTATGAGCTCTGTCAAACAAGATATAATAGAATAAATGCTCATTTTACCTCCAGAGCACAGGGAAACTGACCAAATCCCTGTTAATTGTATACTCCTGTTAATTGAATAATTTTCACTGGCAAAATGAATATTCAATTAAGAGGCTTCTACTGTACATGTATGCATTTACAATGTCCAAAGCAAATCACAATCAATCAGTATAAGATGAACACTGTTTTATGTAAAGTATGGCCACTGAGCATTGATCAAATTCCACACACGGGTTTTTTTTATTCCTACAGCTTTGGAATTCATCGTAGAACATGGAACTCAAATACAAAATTTCCATTAAACAAGATATTAATTGAAAATAGAATATGTTTTCATTATTGGAGTTCACAAAAAAAAAATTTTCATTAGTCCATTGAATCCAGCACCTTATGTAACAACATGTAGCCAACAAACCACGTCCATTTTACAACCTTTGTCAGTGTATATTTTCATGTGGTGTGTGATATGGCAGTTGCCAATTTTTTATAACCAGAAAGTGTGACTAACCCTGTGCAGTGCACAGGGTTAGTTACACTTTCTGGTTAACAAAAAATTTCATTTTTAACAGAGTAACTAACCTGTGCACTGTACAGGCTTAGTGTAAATCCCATCTAAATCAATTCTTTACCCAACAAAATGGGAAAAACCATAAGGTACTATTCAAACTCAGATTAAGAACCCTCATTGTTTTTATCAGTGAATTCCAAATATGAAAATATTTTCTATTTTCAATTATTAGCTTGTTATTAATGAAGAACCGGTATAACAATAACAATTTATGGACCTCCCTCCCTCGGATGAACTAATTTAACTTCCCACACCCTGATTAGCCCCCCCCCCACCCCTCCCCCTAGCCACACATACACTCACTGACACACACACCTAATTTTTTCGGTTTTTGCTTTTCCCAGTAATGAGACTTTTTAAAACATTTTGAACTCACAAATGTTTTTTGCTGGAATCAATATTTTTGAAATACATGTATTTTTTTTGACTATTATGTAAAACAGTTTTGAAGACAACATTTTAGGAAATGGAGGTGACAGATACATGTAACATGACAAGTGTATCTTCCCCACCTGGAGCTTCAAGGACAAGAAATATATTTTTCTCAAACCAATGTTTCTGAATGGTTTTCCTCAATCTGATCCGAGACTTATATCAGATATATGTGAGAAAAAGTTCTCTGTGTGCATGTTAATCCCCTCCTGACTGTGACACTACAAGGTCACAAATGTTTTTTTTATACAAAAATAAATTTTTATACAAAAATCAATTTTTTTGGAGGGTGTTCCGCAATACAATCCCATTTCAAGACTCATATGTAAATATTTTTAAAAACAAGAGGCCCCAGGGGGCCTGATGGCGCTCACCTGACATGGTAGCCGAAATATCAACCCAGAGAATTGATTTCAAAAAATTACATCTTCTCCTCCTAAGAAATGCTTATACTAAATATCCAAAGATTCTGACCAGTGGATCTAAAAAAAAAGATTTTTAAAGAACATTCCTCATATTGAACTAAGTTATAATTCAGGTTCCCACAGGGAGCCCATATATGAACCCAGGGACTTGGCTCTAACAAACTTGAATCTCACCCCACTAAGGATGCTGCACACCAAATATTAAAACATTCCAACTGCTGGATCTGAAGAAGATTTTTTAAGAAAATTCCTCATTTTGAACTAAGTTACAATTCGAGCTCCCACAGTGAGCCCAAATATGGGCCTAGGGACATGGCTTGAACAAACTTGAATCTTACCCCCCCCCCACAAGGATGCTGCATACCAAATATCAAAAGCATTCATCTGCTGGATCTGAAGAAGATTTTTAATCCTCTGCACTCTGTCTAAATATCAAAATTTAAAGTTACAAATATTTCCCAAAATGCACTTCATAATTTAACCAATTCAGTCTTTTTGACAGAGCTCGTTGAGCTCTGTCAAACAAGACTGAATTGGTTAAATTCCTAGTTGCATTATAGGAAAAATTTGCTGTCGGAAATATTGGAATTTTTGACATCAGAATGCAAAGGTTAAAGAAAATTCCTCATTTTGAACTAAGTTATCATTTGGGCTCCCACAGGGAGCCCAAATATGGACCCAGCAACTTGGCCTTAACACACTTGAATCTCACTTCCTAAGGATGCTCCACACCACATATCAAAACATTCTGACAGTTGGATCTGAAGAAGAAGATTTTTTAAGAAAATTCCTCACTTCGAACTAAGTTACAATTAAAGCTCCCACAGTGAGCCCAAATATGAACCTAGGGACATGGCTTGAACAAACTTGAATCTCAACCCCCTAACGATGCTGCATACCAACTAGCAAAACATTCCGACTACTGGATCTGAAGAAGAAGATTTTTAAAGAAAATTCCTCATTTTGAACTAAATTATCATTCAGGCTCCCACAGTGAGCCCCAAAATGGACCTAGGGACATGGACATGGATTGAACAAATTTGAATCTCACCCCTCCTGTACTGAGCCCAAATATGAATCCAGGGGGCCGATTTGAACAAACTTGAATCAGATCCACCCCACAATGTTGCATACCAAATATCAAAAGATTCTGCCTGCTGGATCTGGAGAAGAAGATTTTTTAAGAAATTTGCCTGAAATGCACTAAGTTCAAATTCGGGCTTCTATAGTGAGCCCAAATATGAATCCAGGGGGCCGATTTGAACAAACTTAAATCAGATCCACCCCACAATGTTGCATACTAAATATCAAAAGATTCTGCTTGCTGGATCTGGACAAAAAGATTTTTTTTAAGAAATTTGACTGAAATGCACTAAGTTCGAATTCGAGCTTCTATAGCGAGTCCAAATATGAATCCAGGGAGCTGATTTGAACAAACTTGAATCAGATCCACCCCACAATGTTGCATACCCAATATCAAAAGATTCCGCCTGCTCGATCTTGAGAAGAAGATTTTTTAAAGAAATTTGCCTGAAATGCACTAAGTTTGAATTCAGGCTTCTATAGTGAGCCCAAATATGAATTCAGGGGGCCGTTTTGAACAAACTTGAATTGACATACGGTAATGAACATCCATACCAAGTTTTGAGCAAATCGACCTAGCGGTTTCAGAGGAGAAGTGGTTTGAAAAATGTTCACGACACTGGACGGACGACGACGGACGGCAAGTGATAAGTTTAACTCCCTTCGGTGAGCTAAAAAATTTTCATGAGTCGGGGAGATAACGTGAGCTGTGTGTCTTCACCCACCTCACACTTGAAGGAAAAGAACATTTTATTTGGCACAAATCAATGTTTCCGAAGAGTCATCCCCAATATAATCTAATTTTAAGACTCACAAATTGGAAATTTTAAGGAGAAAATAATTTTCAGAGGGGGTGGGTTATAATCTAACCTGTGTATTCTGCCCCATTCCTACTGATACTTCACAGACAAGCAAAATATTTAACACAGGAAGATAAATGAAGAAAAGAAAAACAGAAAAGAGCATATTTATTATTGCAGTAAGGAATAGGGTAAAAAGGCCAACAAGATACCAAACCCCCACCCAACCCAGAAACAAAGTGGGAATGGAAAGCCACAGCAGTTGCAATCTACCCGTTCGGTGACAGGTCGGTTTGAAAATTTCATCAAATCCCAACTTCTGTGGATCTCTGCATGTAGTGTTCAATGAGCTTATCACCAATTGAATTCAATAAATATTTTTAAGAATTCCTGTATAAATTTTTAACTGAAGGAAAACAAGAAGAATGTTACTAAGGTAACACATGTCCCCCCCCCCCCCCTTGTGACCTTCACCTTGCAGATGCAGTGGAAACTATTATACGTGACACACCTTCTGACTGTCCTTAACATTTTTAAAAAGTTTAACAATGGTACTATGATTCGTTTCTGAGTTATGGCAGAGACACAAATATCGACTAATTTTTAATGTGACCTTGAAATGTGACCTTGACCTTGAAGGTACGAACCCAGCTATGGTGTGTGACACATCCTCCCATGGTCCTTTATAATTGTGTGAATTTTGATGACTGTGGCCCTAACCGTTTTCGAATTATTGGCTCAGACACACACACACATGGACGGAGGATGGACACAAGCACACTTCAATCACTACATGCCACCCGACCTAAGTCGGGGGGCATAAAAATCTATAGTTTTTACTGACTTGAGGCCTAAAATTGCAAAGAAGATATTCAGTTTCAAATCACACACTGTACATATATGCACACACCTGTACCACATGCCACAGAAGGTTGTTCAATAAACTTCTGACCCTTTTTTGCTTGTATCAGGGCTTAAAAATATCTACAAATAACAACATCTCATTTTTTGAATACTGAAAATATCTTTTTAAATTTATTAAGGAATGAAGATATAATGTTGTGTATAAAAATAAATAAGGCCATAAAAAAAGAACCTCTGTTTCTCAGGCCCGCACGCATGGTCATTTTTGGTGCGCATGCAACCTTTTTATGACACCAAAAAATCTTTAAAAAAAATTTGAGATATTGTGTTAATTTCGGTAAATCGATATCGATGCGTTCGCAAATTTTAAATTAACACACTTCAAGCTTTTTCTACATCATACTTTAATGAAGTGGGTGGGTTTTAGCAATATTCATGACAGAAAGTGTTTTATTCTGTAAAAGGTAAGTCATAATGACAGCAAGAAGGAAGGTGTCTTTCAGTCTGACAACAAACAGTCACAAAAGGGAATGGTCGATTCGCACCAACCCTCAGAAAGTCTGCAAAGTCAGGTGCTATGTTGAATGGAACACAGTCTCCTGGCATTTATTTTTAGTAACATTTGTATTGTAAATGGCCGTCATTGGGAATTTGTGTACTGTTATTTGAAACCGTTACGAGTTTCCCAGTTAATTTAAATAAATGCATTTGAGATGCAGGATAATTGGATAACTAATAGTAACCGTTGCTTGATATAAAAGTAACAGTCATAGTTGAAAATAAATCACATTTTGGCTGGTATGTGCGGTCGAATTGGTTAATAAAAACACGCAAACATTCGTTTTGTATTTCCTTTTCCGATTTCCAAAAAATATTATTTATAGATGAACTGCCCGTTCAAATCACAGGCACTCGACGTATTATCGGATTTATCAATTTTAATAATATATATATTATATTATCAATACTAAAAAAAGTACTTTTTTTAGTATTGATAATATAATATATATATTATTAAAATTGATAAAATCCGATAATACGTCGAGTGCCTGTGATTTGTCCCAGAGACATTTCAACCCGAGATGTTTCACCCACGAGGCGTTTTGCGACTTTTGTCCTGTGTTATAATTTTCACGTTTCACTGAAAAAACAAACAGTCAAACCCTACTACATTTACGACCCAACACCCCTCACAGGCACTCGACGTATTATCGGATTTTATCAATTTTAATAATATATATATTATATTATCAATACTAAAAAAAGTAAAGGTATGACACTTCCCAGATCGAAGTTTTCAACAATCTCTCAAATAACGAATACCTCGTCGATCTCGCTCAAATAAACGACAAAATGTCGTGTAATTCGCGGAGCCATTCAGATTTCGAGCCCAAGATTGACGAAATTTGACTTTTATTAGCATTTATTTCACTTTTTATCGACTGAAACGATGGAGACGTCTATCCACAACTGTTGAATTCCGGTACACAAGCAAATTGAAGCAATGAATGCAACGCCGCGCGCTCATTGGTCGTCTACTTATAGCCACAACCCGCGGGAAATTCAAACGTCTGTTTTTGTTTCACTCAATACAACACAAGACGACACAACAACATAACTTCAATCAAAATATTTTATTCGATCGAAAAACAATGTCAAAACTCATAATGATGATGTCATGGTAACATAACATATGCAGTTATTTAAAATTAACATTACTAGTCATGCTTTTGATATTTTAATTTGGGTGTTGTGGAGATGGGAGGGAAGGGGAGGGCATGGTCAATGTCATCCACATGCAAACTACAAAAAATCATCAATCGAATTCGATAGACAGAATCAGAAATTCACTTAGTTTCTATTGACATAGTTACTATCACCATAATTAAATGTAGTTTACATGGGAAGTGAAAATTTGGAGGGAGTGGGGGGGAGTGTTCTCCTTCACCCTTCCCACCCCAAACACAGGCACTGATATTTCTAAAACTCTTGGAGAGAGATTATCAGAAACCAGAACAAAGTGGGCAGATCATAATGCCGGATAATCACAACAGAATTTTAGTAACATTTTTCCTTTGTTGATTATTGCATTATTTGACATAATTCTCTAGCAATGAGATCAAGGACTGGAATTATCAACACAGGAGAATGGGATCAAAAGTTACTTGTAGTTATCCTACAACTTATTTCAGCTGATACTGTATGTGCATGTTAGAGTGGTGGATGTAGTTGGCGGGGGAGGGGGGGGGGAACTTTTTCCAAAGGTATGTTATCCCGGGACATAATTATGGCCTGTGGTTATATGTGCCAAATAGCAATTGATGGTGGACACTTTACCCTTGCCCAAGAATTAAGCAAACTGCATTATTTGACATATTGGAAAATAAATTTCCCCGGGGAGGCCCTCAGATCCTCATGAAAGTGGGCCCAGAGAGAGGAAATTAGGGTATCAAAGCTTATTCTATGACAGGCCACCTTTCCAAAGTGCCTGGATATTCATGGTGATGCTGAAATCACAAGCAATGATGGGGGGGGGGGGGGGGATTCAGGTGACAGTGGCCTTTTTAACTTCACAAGTAAATTTTCAGTCTCTTTACAAATCTGACCCTAAGTTCATGTATTGTTTTTATAAGTGCCTCTGAAAATAAAGTAAAAACTAAGAGAAAAACTTAGATAAACTTTGTCTAGACTGATATAATGAAACTTGATTAAATTTAATTTTTTATCCCCTGCACATGACAAAATTATTTAATTGGTCCAGTGCTGTGTTTTTCAATTTCAAATGATGTTTTGAGACATGACATTTTTTTTCTCTGAAAAAGTTCACTCGAACAATTATGTCATTTTTTCTGTAAATATTTATTATTTTAAATAGTTTCTTTTCATTTATTGAGAGTGTCCATTGGCACTGTCCAATAATGGAAAATAAAATATTTCATTTGAATACCCTTTCTATTATTTCCGAAAAATAGCGACACCTCACAGGGATTGCAAAGCCACTATAGTGACTTTCAGCACTTTTCAGTAAGGCCATGATCTAGTGGCTTCCAGCACTCAGCCAGTTGACTAATTGAGTGCAAGAAACCACTATCAGGGCTCTACTGAAAAGTACTGAAGGCCTCTTTTGTGGCTTTATAATGTTTGCACTAATTTGTTTCTGTCTCAGCAGAAGAAAACTTTATTAATATGAAAATATTTTGTTACAATTTATTGGAGAGCACCAACAGTCACTTTCTAATAAATTGCAACAAAACAATTATTTATGAGCAATATCATGCTAAACTAAGGCTTCTTTTGCTGGTAGTGTGATTGACATCTTTGAAAGGGGTGGAGTGGGCAGTTGTATGGGCCATTTTTTCAGATACCTATTACAGTGTTTAAAGAATGAGGTTTGCATGCCAAAAGTCTCCAAAGCAACAACAATGTGGACAAAAAGCCCTGATATACTTGTTTCAGAAATTATAAAAGGGAAATTGGAAACAGCTGGTTGCAGCATGAGATAATTTCTGCATTTCGCATCATTTCTTGGGAAGCTCTTTCCGAGAGTTACCCCAAAAAGTATGTGAAGGTTGGAATTAATTATTATCACTGAAGAGAGAAAAACCCTAGAGATATTTTCACCCTACAATTTACTTCTAACACAAATAAATAAATTGATCTTTTGTCAATTTGTCATGGGGATTTTTTGGTTTATAGAATTTCTGGTGCTGTGAGACATTTTTTCCATTGCCCCCCCCCCCCCCCCCCCCCTCCACCCCCTTTTTCAAGTGGACTTTTGACAGAAATGTAAAGTTTATAGAGTGCTGCCATTACCCTTTTCAAGAGAGAGAGGGATAACTCTTTCCGAATAAATGAAGAATTCCATTATTTGCTTTCAAATCAGGGCTTATGACCAATATTGGAAAGAACTTGATTAGCTCCTTCCAAGGAGGGACAATAAGAACTGTTTTATGAAACAAAAACTGAATATATATAAAAGTTTGAATGATGAATAGCACATGTTTCATTTTTAAGTCAATTTTATTATTTCATGTTTTTCTGACTGTATTCTACAAGCACCATTGATTGGGAGGGGCTCAAGAAACAAACACATTTTGGTCAAAACTGTTCAAACTTTTGAAGAAATCTTGGAAATATAGGTCGACACCAGTAATTATAATGCTTATGTAATCTATTCACACCAATGACAATTAATCCACATCAAAGACATTTCATTCCACACCAGACTCAAAGGACTCCACTCTACATGTACAGCAACTTACAAAACTAGTTGCAATGCAAACATGTGGAATTCCTTGTATGAAATATCTTTCTGATATGGTTCCTCTTCATTAATACCACCATTCACTGACACTTAGTCTCAGAAAGCTCTTACTTATTACTTACCAAGATTTAGTGTCATAATCTGGTATTTAAGAGAAAGAGAGATCATTTGCAAAAGCTTATAATTAATTATTTTAAGTGGTAGCCAGAAAATGTTCATGAACATACAAGTCTTGGAAAAAATGTCCATGGAATCATATAATCACAAATTATAGCAGCTGGAAAAATGAACTGAACACTTTAAACTGTTTTTTCATTCAAATTAATATGAACAATTGTAATATTTGTGTAAAGCTTTCCAAGAAAGGATTTGTAGGTATGGATAGGTTAGGACTACAAGATTAAAAAGATTCAATCCCCACGCAGCAAAACTCTCCGCTGGTATATCCCCTTCCCATATACAAACTATAGGATGAGTGTGAAACTTTTGATTTTTCTTTTGTTATACAGCATGTAAACTGAACATTTTGAAACAGAAAAACTGGAAATATGATGCTGGATAGATAACTACATTAAAAATTTTGATCTCATTTTTTCCTTATTACAAATATTATTTGAACCGTGACATCATTTCTCTGGAGCTTCCCAGGAAATGCTGTCAAGGATTGGGATTATAAACAAGAGAAAAATGTAATGGAAATTTTCTTGTGGTTAATAAGCTGAAAAGTTGCTTGGTCTTTTTTGAAGAGCAATAATTAGTTAGTGGGTGGAAATACTACACCTCCCCCAATTTCCACCATACACACATATATTTATTTATTATTTATTTATTGGTGTTTACGGTCACATATTTCTGCACAATGGCTAATCATGACCGTGACAGTTTTACAGGTGGAGGAAGCCGGAGTACCCGGAGAGAACCACCGAGCAACTGTCAGTTCCCCAACATACGAACTCCACACAAGCAGGGGGTGATTTCCCTTTAGACCAATTCCCAAAAGACCAATTAGTAATTACATACTGTTATTGATTAAGGGTTGATTAAGGATAATTAAGAAAACATTTATTTACTGATAAGCACTTTATTTTATAAAAAAAAATATTTATACGCATAACAAAAAATATTGGTTTATAACATTTCAGTTTATAAAATACATGTATCAACAAGCCAGAAAATAAGCAGACTATCATCTGAAAAATGAGGTTCCCAGAGGATGAATTTGGCGATGCTACCCTCCACAGCAGGGTAGCATCACTAAATTTACCCTCTGTGAACCTCAATCTGAATTAAGGTCTCAAACATAAACAGAAAGAGGTACCCAGAGGATAAACTGACCCACTGTATGGAATAGCATCAGCAAATTCCCTCTCTGGAGACCTCATACTACAACTGACAGACTGCTTATTTTCAGGCTTGAATATCAATAACAATGAATACATTTATAAATATTTATAAATATATCAAATTATTGATATAGAATTATTTTAAGAGTAGAACACATGAGTTGGTCTAAGGGGAATTAGTATTTTGGAAATTGGTCTAAAGGGAATTGGGTTAGTGGGAATGAACCAAGCAGGGTTGGCATTGGTTGAAGACAGGTGCACCATCCACGTGCAGTACGCCTTACTACACAGCGTCACCGAGCCCCACGTGGGCAATGGGGGTGAAGTGTCTTGCCCAAGGACACAACATGATTTCCGCAGGTGGGATTCGAAACAAGGACCTCTTGGCTTGCAGCCTGCACCTCTACCTACTGAGCCACCGCACCCCCACTGCACACACATACATACAAAACATTTACATCTCACATTGTGTAGGCGCATTAGACTGTGTGACAGCGCATCTTACATTTATTGGCCAAAATTGCAAATTGAATCAAATTTTCAGTCTGTTCTCTGCCACAAGCACTCGACGTATTATTACAGTTTATCAGTTTTAATAAAAGTAAAATTAATAAAATCTGATAATATGTTGAGTGCCTGTGCTCTCTGCAGACCTCTTGATAGATACAGGGGGAGGGGCCCATTAACTGAAATTTAGATGTTTTGTTCTTTCTACTCATAAAATGTCGAGACTTAGGTTCTTTGAGAAAATCCACTCCTTTGGGGTTTAGATAATATTCAATAAACCCTTTGCATGATGTTTCAAATTGAATTGTTCACTTTCCTTCAGATTGTCGATGCACAGTGGTCAGCTTAAACACATGAAATCTAAGTTCTGCAGATATAATGAAGTCTCCTGGGTCATTAAAATTCACATTGGGTACCGGTCGCAGCTGGAAGAAATCTCCACATAAAATCATCTGAATACCTCAAAAAGCATTTCGGTGATTCCCTCTTGTCTCCTTACAAATTGTGTCTATTTGTCGAAATACTTTCAGAGAAAGCATAGATACTTCGTCGATAATAATCACATCTGTGGACAACATCCTCTCTTTTACATCATGATAATTGTCATCAAACTTGATTTTCTGTATTAAAATGCGTCAGAAAATCTGTCGTCCGCCAAAACAAAAAAATCTGTGAACAGTCATTGAACCGCGAGGCAAATTTGTGCTTGCCATACCTGTTGTACCCAGTGTATAAACGTTTTTGTTCATATATGTCAGTTCAATGCTGATCTTATTCAGGTAAAATGTTTTTCCCATTCCAGCCTGTCCGGTTATTATAATATTGTGGCCTTTTTCAGCAGCAATTGCAATTTCTGAAAGCGACATCTTCGAATGAACTTCAGTGAAAAATGAGCACGTTTTCATTGTTGACTAGGAGTTATATTTAGAGTGAGAAATAGTGTGTTGATTTTTATATTGACCAATGAACGCGCGGCGTTGCATTCATTGCTTCAATTTGCTTGTGTACCGGAATTGAACAGTCGTGGATAGACGTCTCCGTCGTTTCAGTCGATAAAAAGTGAAATAAATGGTAATAAAAGTCAAATTTCGTCAATCTTGGGCTCGAAATCTGAGTGGCTCCGCGAATTACACGACATTTTGTCGTTTATTTGAGCGAGATCGACGAGGTATTCGCTATTTGAGAGATTGTTGAAAATTTCGATCTGGGAAGTGTCATACCTTTACTTTTTTTAGTATTGATAATATAATATATATATTATTAAAATTGATAAATCCGATAATACGTCGAGTGCCTGTGACACCCCTATGGTGAATAACCAATATATTTGCGAAATTTTTGCGTGGTCCACCAGGCGTTTGGGTGGGTGTCAAATTACCACAAACAACCTCAGGGAGAAAATAAAAAGAAAAAAAAAAAAACGCCCGCCCGCATGCTTTTTTGGAAAAAATGGCCTGAGAAACAATCAACTTTGTATGGCCTAATGTTTTGTATTTTTAATTATTCATTTTCAGATTTTTGCATTTTAAGGAAACCTGAACATAACTGGGGACTCGGTTGTAAGCTCACACTTACAGTATGTGGAGAGTAGATTGTAATCACCCCTGGAGTGGAGTTATTACCCAAAGTATCTCTTTCAAATTATGAACATATGGGCATAAAACACATTGGCTGGAGTAACTTTGCTTGTGCTTGTTATGCTTTGCAACAAACTTGCAATTATTGCTTGGGTGGTCCACTCTACAGGTGATTTAGTGATAATATACCCTCAATGTATTGTAATTCGATTTGTTACACCCAACTTCAAATCCTGATACTCATGGCAATGATGGTTGACTTAATTGTATGTACTGGTATCTGTAATAACAATGGTACTAAATGCTTTCAAACAATCTATTCCTGATATATACAGTTTAATGAAACCTGAACATGATTGGGGACTGGGTTCTTACTTTGGTTTGTGTAACACCCAACTTCAAGTCCTGATACTCTTGGCAATGATGGTTGACTTAATTGTATGTACCAGTAAATTTGTCCATTCTCCCAAACAGAGAAACATTTTAGCATCTGTCCCATGCTTTGGCGTGAGTAAACAGGTTGCAGGATACCCATAGGCACTTGCCTAAACTTTACTTCCCAAATTGTAACTTGTATACTATAAAAGTAAGTGGCACAAGATTATGCCATATCTGTCAGTTCATTTGTATTTATTTTTGTGTTGGTTGGGTAATTTGGCAAAAACACCCAGAAGGGGGGGGGGGGGGGGGGAATTGTTTGTTTGTTGGTGGTTAACGTCACATATTTATGCACTATGGCTAATCGTGACACAACATGGAGATGAAGTCAAGTTTAGTCAATCGTTGATCAACATGTTGCCCATTTTAGAGGACTTTCACCCCAAGCATTGGTGACTGGGTCCTATTTTACTAGTAAAGCGGAACTGGTTTACCACAGTAAACAAGTGCTGCTTACTTCCCGGGGTTCCCACGGGGATGGGGGGGGGGGAAGAGATGGAGTGGAGTGTGGAGGGTCATACACCCTACATTGTAGTGTGGGGAGGAGTGCAACATATTGTTTAAAAGTAGTTTAAAAGTAATTATGCAGTACCATTGTTAGTACATTACAGTCATTTACAGATATACATGTATGCAACCAAGTCAACCATCATTTTCAACTTAATGCCAAGAGTATCAGGATTTGAAAGTGGGTGTAACACAAACCAAAGTAGGCGTAAGCTTAGAACCCAGTCCCCAGTCATGTTTAAAGTTTCCATGAACTGCATATATCTATTAACTGGTAGAGTGCTGGAAGCCCTATTTTGGGCTTTACTAAAAGTGACAGGCAATAACTGTCTGTAGCTACAATCTGCCTGAGGAAGCCTCTGCTGTCCCTGATATGGATCAGATTTTTTATACAATACCTTGCTCTCTGACATTTAATTGGATAGTGCCTATAAGGCACTATCCAATTAAATGAAATAGAGCAGTATATGATGAGCTTTGATTTGTTGTCAGAAAAAACTCAGCACTTTACCAGTTAATGAAATGTCTTAGCTTAATTCTAAATAAATTTCAACATAAAATAAATTATCAGCAAGACTTGAAATAAGTGGTGGGAGAAGGATAATGACCGGCACCAAACTTACTTTGACCTACATTCTTTGAAATCCATACAGGACATTTTGACCGATGCATTATTCTGCTCAATTTTAGAATCTGAGTTTAAAAAACACTGGTAATTCAGTATAAACTTAAATTCCATTGCGAATTAACAAGTCATTTCCTCATTTAGTAGTCACCATATGTCAATTTACAATGTGTAAAGCAATATGTTGAAAATGACCTATATCAAATTAAAATGGCCTGTACCAACTAATTGGGGCAGAACATTTTGACCTGCACAGGAAAAAAAATATTTTGAGCTTTGATTATTAGTTTTTTCAGTTAAATAATTGATTTACTTTTAGAAATAATTTTAAATATTCATCCATACATACCTGTTATTTTAAATACTTTCATTGGTTGAGTTATGGGACAAGACGGGTGAGGTGAAGGGTCTGGGAGTTAATAGTATTAGTAAATAGAAGGGAAATGTTAATTCATCACATACATCATACACATTCCTACTCTGGTAATTGGTAAAAGAGAGTGAAGGATGTACATGCAACAGATAGAAATAAAAGTGTTATCCCTAGTGGCCCTACTGACTCCAATTTGTTTGGCACTTTCTTCAATAATTCTTGAATGAATGAATAAATGGATGGATGAATGAACAGTTCACTCAACAAATATGACAAGTTACATAAGTAACAAAAACAAAGTGGTACTGCTGTTGCGTTTATATCATTTTTAATAGGATAGAACATTATTAAATGAAATATTAATATCAACAGTATAGTGGTAAGAAAAAAATTGTAGGGAGATGGTAGAAGTGTAAACTTATATGTAAAAATCCCCGGGGATTATATTAAAATTGCTTTACAGTACACTTATTTATCCCGGTTTTATCTTTCATCACTTAAGATGAGAACTATCATCAATTTATGTCAGATATTGGGAAAAGGATGCTGGAAAAAATAATTTTTTACATATGTACATTTATCATATGACTCGTCCGTTTTGTTCACTTTAAAACATTTGATATTTTGCTTTCATATTAATCAGTGATAAATAAAGCCTTCCGTCGATTTCATTGGTCAATTTCAAAACTAAACAATTTGATTGGCTGAACAAAATACAACTGGGCCATATTTTCATAATTTGCATAATTGGGGTTGAAAGATTTCATTGGTCAATTTCAAATATGGACAGTTCGCTTGGCTAAACAAAATACAACTGGGTCACATTTGCATAATTTGAGTAGGGAAAATTTACATTACCTGTCCTATTTAGGTTGGGTTATATTGCATTAACCCTTTACCTAACATAATGACCAAAAACCGGCCAGTGCTATACACAAAAATGTTCATCTTTTGCTTCCAAAATGTAGGTTTTGACCCCTCATTGGAACAAGCGCGATTCCTCAATGAGGGGTCATAACCTATGTTTTGGAAGCAAAAAATTAAAATTTTTAGTTTTTTGATGATGTTTTTTCCAAGTGTCGTCTGCAACACCGTTCGGTAAAGGGTTAAAAAGTCATACTAAGTCGTTAATTTGTGCATATGTGTGTCGTATGATAAATAGAATATGAAATAAGTGTTCTTCTCATATAATATTTATGAAACTCGTCCGAATTTTCCGTTTGGGCTTGCCAAAACAGAAAATTCTTAAGTCTCGTTTCATAATATTATATGAGAAAAACACTCATTCCATATTCTCTATATATGTTTATTGTTTTCTTATTATTTTTTATAAAAATGTGTTTTTTTATATTGGTGTATGTATTGAATAAATTTGATTGTCTTGACACTGTTGATTTCTTGTTTTATTGAAAACATGACATTTTCTTGCCTAACTGTATTTGTTTGACAGTTCCACTTTGCATAATGTTTTGAACATAGATATTATTCAATTTGTTGCAATATTTCAGTTTGTGTTGTAGTGAATTCCATTATCCATAACTTAACTCCAGCAATAATAGTGCAGTGATTTTTTATTTGTACTGTTTTTATAAGTCTGCTGCAAGCCTAGAGGTCCTCGGTTCGAATCCCACATGTCTTTAACCAATGCTAACCCTGCTTGTGTGGAGTTAGTAATATTGGGAGCCTGACAGATGCTTGGTGGTTCTCTCCAGGTACTCAGGCTTTCTCCATCCATAAAACTGTCTGACACAAGGGGCCCTGACTGTCGAAAGTGTCAATAAACCCCAATAAATAAATATTTTATAAGTTTTTTGTTATTTATCATGGGACAAAATCATCATCCCACTTAGGATAATCTACTTGGGATGAATAATCCTGGGGCAGACTGGTTTTGGGACGACTCGTCCCCAGACATGTTAACTCTCCCGGAATGCCCAGGAAAATCCCGAAATTTCAGTGTAGTTCCTGGCCTCCCGGACAGGAATTAGTCTTGGACAAAAAATCCTGGAAAACAACAGTTGAATATTTCTTTCCCATTGTGACTTATGTAAAACGTTTGGAGTCAAATCACAGGCATTTCAATCTCTGGTAAAAACTCAAGAAGCAGTAAAATATGGATTTAAGTTAAATCTATTTAAGAAAAGGGTACTTTATGATATATATTTCAACTGTCTTCATGTTTATTTCTGTTTTTTTCTTCGTAATCGGAGATTTGTGATCAATGTGCAAGTGTCGGTTACTAGACGATTCATCTCCATGGACGATACGCCCCTAGTTTTTGAGGACGATTCGCCTTCATAGACTACAAGACGAACGGAATGGTTTTTGCATGATGAAGGCAAGCAGGGACGGTTTTGTGGCAGGCTCCTTTCGACCCTTGTTAGCTGTTTGTTGTTGTAGGATGTCAGGGCATGGTAGAGGAGGAAAAGGAAGGAAGGAGTTGGCTTAGCTCCGTCTGGGCTTCTTCCGGCTCTTTTTCTTTGGAGGTGGTTGAGATGGTGATGTGGAAGTCGATGAAGCAGGGTTTAGTAGCTGGATTGTGTCTAATGTCTTTTTGGAATTTGCCCTGGATTTTTCCCTGGACTCGCGGCTTTCGGTGACGGCTTGTTTCCCCACTCAAGTTCTCGTTTAGCCAACTCTAATGCTCTCCTTATCCTTGTCCTTGTCTTCGATGGTGACGGCATACTGAGGTGGCTGTATTGCTGTGATTGGCTCACCCGGGCTGTCCGGTTGAGAAGGAAGTGGGGAGTGAGGGGTGGGAGGTGGTGAAAAAGCAACCTCGGTTCTTCCTCAGTCTCCACCAGACGTTCCTCATCCAACTCCGTCTTTCCATGGACCTGCAATCCATGAAGTAACATTGATATGCCGAATGATCAGCCAACAGCAGCAGCAGCCGAAGCGGTTGCAGCTAACTCTAATAAGAGACAAAGACGTATAAGGCCTGTTTCTCCATCACAACCTCCCAGGTCTCCATCACCACATCCAAGACCTGATTCACCTCTTGCTCCTGTAAGACCTACTTCACCTGCAAGATCTCCTAGATCTTCTTCATCACCCGTACGGCCTTTTTCACCATCTGTTCCTGATATAAGTTTGCTAGCAGAAACAGCTCGCCAAAGTTTGTCGTACCTGAGGCTGTGGTCGAAAATGACATTTTTGAGAATGTATTTTCTGTTGTAGATACGGGTGAGACTCCCCCCTTAACTTTCACTGTAGTCCAGGTGTCTCAAAAAGATCTAAGTCACATTTGGTGTCCTCAGACAATTATTCATACAATTCCAAGGAAAAGCTGAAATCTGGGCACACTGTTTGGCAATGTTGTGTCTGAAACAAAAATGTGTATTGTACTGCTACCGTTAAAGAACTAAATCATGAGTTTGTTGAAGGGCCTACTCCACACTCTTATGTCCCTAAAGCATCTCCCTTGCTAGGTGCTAAAGTATGTGCTAATATAAACATTATAAAAATAAAATGAGGAGGGGGGGGCGGGGAAGGGGGGAATCGTAAAAAAAACGGGGGCGAATCATCCATCGGAGCAAATCGTCCAGGGTGCGAATCGTCCACGGGGGCGAATCGTCCTGTTCCCTGAGTGTCGAAATGAAAATAAATGACTTACTTTCAAAAAATTGAAAACTCCACCTTCATTTAAATGCAGTTTTTTGGTAAATAAAATATATGAAAAGGAATTAAATAATATATATTTATTTATCCATAGAATAGCTTGAATTCTCATCCCTTAAAATTCCAAATCAAAACGTAAACAACACCTTGACCTCAACTATTAAACACAGTTTAAAAATAGGTTAAATCCACTTAGGATGCCGAAAAATTATGACTGCATATTTATACACAATGGACTTATTATCTAATACTACATTTATTCCGTTGTGCTGACTACAGAACTGTTAACTATTGGCTGTCTGTACCCAGAAAATTTTGAATGGAATTAAAAAAACAAAAAAAACCAACAAAAATGAAAGTGTCAATGACACTGTAGCTCAACTTGTCAAGACATGTACAGTATGTGACACAGCAATGACAAACATCTAGGTAATGACCTGATAACAAAGGTACATATGAAGTATTGTAACGGCCTGTACATAAATACTGACCGTAGCCTGTAACAAATGTATAGGTAAAGTATTGTAAAGGTGGGTGACAGTCAGATGCTAAACTAGAAAAGAAATCTTTGAGTCCCAGAGTGGGTCTGACTGAACCCCAAAATATTTGTTCTCATAGCACAGTGATAACAAAGGCACCCCAAAACACACTCACTCCTGTCCCAAGATGAAAACAAAGGTACCCAAGAAGTTTCGTGAAGATCAGTTCATAAATACGAGCTGTATAGAAGTTGTGACAAAATAGCCACTGGCAGCCATCTTGAATTTTGGACCACACTCAGAAACACTTGTTCTCATCCCAAGGTGATAACAAAGGTACCCAAGAAGTTTCGTGAAGATCGGTTGATAAATACAGCCTCTAACCCAAGCCGTATTGACATGTGCACTTACAGTGTATAAGTAGCACTAAATAAATCAAAATTCATCTAATTTGCATAATTTCTGCACGAGAAAAAAACCCATACTGTATGTGATGTATTCCATTTTACTAAACATTTATACAAAAAATTATTCAAATCAGAACTTTCATACAGCAGTTCTGTACAAAAGAATGATTGCACTAATTTTCGTACAAAATGGCTGCTGGTGGCCATGTTGAATTTCCGTCCACACCCAAAAACACCTGTTCTCATCTCACGGTGATAACAAACATACCCAAGACGTTTCGTAAAGATCGGTTCATAAATACGGCCTCTAGCCTGAGCTGTATAGACGTTGTGTACAAAAAACTGATTACCCGGTAGACCTAATTTCGGTACCAAATGGCCACTGGCAGCCATCTTGTATTTTGGACCGCACTCAGAAACACTCGTTCTCGTCCCAAGGTGATAGCAGAGGTACCCAAGACGTTTCGTGAAGATCGGTTGAGAAATACAGCCTCTAGCCCGAGCCGTATTGACATGTGTACTTACTGTGTGTAAGTAGCACTGAAAAAATCAAAGTTCATCTAATTTGCATAATTTCTCCATGAGAAAAAAACCTGTATTATATGTGATGTATCCCATGGTACTAAACATTCACACAAAAAATTATTCAAATCAGAGCTTTCATGTGGAAGTTTTGCGCAAAAATCTGATTGCCTCTATTTTTGAACAAAATGGCTGCCAGTGGCCATCTTGAATTTCGGACCACACCCAAAAACACTCGTTCTCGTCCCACGGTGATACCAAAGAAGTTTCGTAAAGATCGGTTCATAAATGCGACCTCTAGCCCGAGCCGCATTGGCATTTGCACTGACAGTGCTGAAAGTAACACAAAATACATCAAAGTTAGTCTAATTTGCATAATTTACGTACGAGAAAAAAACCTGTATTATATGTGATGTATCCCATGGTACTAAACATTCATACAAAAAATTATTCAAATCAGTGCTTTCATATGGAAGTTCTGTGCAAAAAAACAGATTTCTGCATCGTCGGTACAAAATGGTGGCTAGCTGCCATCTTGAATTTCAGACCGAACCCAAAAATATTCGTTCTCGTCCCACGGTCATAACAAAGGTACACAAGAAGTTTTGTAAAGATCGGTTCATAAACACGGCCTCTAGCCTGAGCCGTATTGAATTGCTGACGGACAGACGGACGACTGGCCATGGCATAAGCTCAAATTTGGCTTTGCCAAAGTTGAGCTGAAAATGCTTCAATGATGAAAAGAAAAGTTTTGTGCAGGGCACAAACATCCACACATGCATGAAGGATTTTGATAAAGATACTTTCCAAGTACTAATCTTCTTGAAGTAACTGAACATTAGGACATCTTTTCCTGTTAACATTTCCATACTTGGGAAATTATTAGCTTAGTTGACTTTGATAAAAGCAAACCACAGGTGGTGGTGCTCTGTGGGTGTGTGTGTGTGGTGGGGGGAGGGGGGTGAAGAAGAGGAAGGTGGGGCGGGATTTGTCAAATCAACAATTACTTTATGATTTTGTAACATAGTATAAATGCATCAGCATAACTGACAACTAGATCTGGATATAGCCTGTTGTTAATGGTGGTCCATGAGCTGAAAATTCACAAGTTTTTTCTTTTGTTTTGTCCCCGGGCTAACTTTTCCCTGAAATCCATCCTATTTCCCTGAAAATCATCCTTAGGTTCCCTGAAAAATTATTCTGGAGGTTAACATGTCTGCTTGTCCCAGAAGGATTGGTTGGACAAGTAAAATAATAAAAATCAGTCACTTACTCACAAAACTTGTTTTATAATAAATTATTGGGAGACAGTCCTTGGCTGAAATTCACCAAAATATTGTTTCAAAACAAACTGCATGAACAAATAAAACTGCGACAAAACGTCAAAAGAGCTAACTCAGAAACTGTAGTGTTACAGTTGTTGGTGTTACAAATATTAGTGGTCCAAAAACATCTCTTGTCACATTTAAAATATGTCTAAAAATGAGTTATTAGACAGATAATTTTATACTACAAAGTTAATTATGAGAAAACCTCAATACTCAAAAGGCGGTGTCGTCCCACTTGATCTAATTTTCTGAACTACAGGTAGGTCAAAAAATTAGATTAAGTGGGATTTTCAAGAATGAATAATCAAAGGACTTGCTGGTGTGAAACTTGGATTAGTTTAACATTTCAATGGTTGGTGGGTGTAAGCAATAATGAAACAATTAATGGTTCTTACTTTAATGATCGAAAAATGTAACATGATAACGAAAAAATTGACAATGAAAAAAAAATATAAAAAAATGAATGAATAAATGAGTGAATGAATAAATCTGACAATAAATGAATGAATGGATAAATTAATGAATGAATATGACAATAAAAATGAATGTATACTGGTTAACATTAAGAATTAAGTTTTTTTACTCCCAATCCCCTAATAAATGGCTGACTTTATCTACATAGTCCATCAACCGCAAAGTGCCATTTTGAAAACTTTCCTTAGCAGCTCTCAGTCTCTGGTCAACTAAGACGTATTTCCTTTTTCTACTCGGTTCCTTTGGGTGGCCACGCTGTTGAGCTATTCTCACTTCAGTCCTCGACTGCTCTCTCTTTATAAGTCTCAAGAATTCGAAGATGTTTGGGTGACATGTTGTCAATGCATTGAGCCTACTGTGCCACCCTTCTAAATTGTTATTCGTTCGATGTCCGTTATTGCAAAAATGATTCCATGTTCGTTTATCCCATTGTCCATCATCTATCCATGTTGTTGTCATATAGTCCATGAAATCAGTTACTGGTGGACTATCAGGACTCTCGGCAATTGCATTAACCCACACTTCCTCAACCTTGTCAACTGGTACTAATGGGAGGGTTTTGGCCCTAGCGGCTAGGCGGTGAAACTCACAGTCCTCTTTATATTTGCTGGTTAGACCAAGGTTCTGGATTTTCCTCCAAAGAGACTGTGCATAGTGGAAGAAACAGCCACGGATATGTACACCATCAAAAGCCGACGTGGCTGCATTTGCAGCAGCTTTTTCAAAATCAATCTGAAATGTCTCGGGTTGTAGATTCATGTTGTAGTTTTCCATTTTATCTTTAAGCATTTCAAAAGCAGTCATATATGTAGCTTGTTTCTTGTTTGGTAGTATAAAGTAAACTAGTGGATACATTATGTTTTGAATTTCCTGGTAACAACTGATGGTTTTGTCTGATAGTTGAAAGTTCATCATCGTAGATTCGTGTTATTGTGGTTGTCTCTGTTCTGCATCTTTCAAAAAGTCTACCTTTGAATACGTCAATATCATAAATAAATGGTGAGGACGGATGGTTGTGATCAACTGTTGCAGTTTTTAGCAGCATGTCGCCACTCGTCTGCAAGGTACCTTTGCAAGTTTTTTCTGTACATCTCCAATAAGTTACTCCACTTTTCTCTCTGTTAACTTTGAACCTAAACCCGCCATGGTATAAAAGACGACCTCCTCGTGATGTTGGAATGAATGATACTGCAACAAGTACGTTTGCCATTTTGATGATTTTCCGAAATTTCTGTACGACTTATATAGAACTGCTAGGTCAAATTCAAACAAACGTGGCTTCTATCAATTGTGAAAACAATTCACTTTGAAATATTACCATTTGATTAAAATTTTAATAGATGTTGTTTTCAATAGATGTAGTGTAAAAACCAATCAATGAACAATCAGTGATAACTGTTTATAGGGAAAACAACTATGTTATCATAACACTGTGTTGTTTTTGTATTTTCGTTGAATTTTCTACCTCACTATCTGATAAAAAAAAACAATCATGATTCATTTCAACATCCCAAAGCAGAACAATAAAACACCCCTGCAAAAATAAAATAGTGTCACCCAGACAGTTGTTGCAGTCCACTTAACTGGTAGAGTGCTGAATTATTTTTGGTCATCAAAATTTGTTCACATATATTTGCCTTGTTACAATTTATGGGAGAGTGCCAATAGGCACTCTCCCATAAATTGTAACAATGCAAATCCTAACAGTCTAAATAATTTCAATTAAAAGTTGATATGAACAACATCCATAGAATATGAAGCCTTTAAGTTGTGGTACCGACACTTCAGAGTAAAGCCCAAATATGGGCTTCCAGCACTCTACCAGTTAACATGAAAATTAGACCATGTGGGACGAAGCTTAATTACTTATAATCGGATTATTGTAGGAGGGTAAAGGTGAGAAATTAGATCTTGTGGGACTGAACCCAAAAGGCAGGTGTCACTGAGGAATGCCTAAGTGAATCACTTAATTTGATATGTATGTTTCAGTAACTTGAGTAAGGACATACCGGACTCAGGTTGTTACCGATAATTAGCCTTTGTTCACACAACATAATTTTGTAATACCTGTAAAAATTATTCGTGTTTTGCACCAAACGCATCTGTAAATTGTAATAAAAACAGAGTGGAGGTGAAGTAGAGAATATCCGAAGGTAAAAAGTGGTCTTTGTGGACAAGCTCCCCTTTTTCAGTTTTTGCATGTCCGGCCGGCATCCAGAGTTTTGACGATTGCTTCGACTTGAGACATTTCTTTTTAAAGCTTTTATTCATCTTTCGCGTAAATTGTTTTTTGTTTTTTTTTGAACATGTAAACATCTATAACATTCCCACATAATGGGACACAACAATTGGGTGGCATTATTGAGGGAACAGTTGTTTTATCAATATTTTGAATACTGAGCTTTCCGCTATTGTGTGTGCATTGTTAAGCGTAAACAAGAATCAATCTGCGTTTCTAACCAGTAGTACTCTCGCGCCATCTATCGGTAGTTTGTTATCGCGATGCTTACCATTGAAACTTCCTTTCTATATGCACATGTACACATCATACTCATACTGCACACCAAGTTTCATAAAAATCCTATGAAAAATGTAGGAGTTTAGTGGACAAGCATTTGTGACGGAAATTTTGCTATTACCAAGGGCCCCAACCATGCAAAATGTTTTGCAATAAAAATTTCTGACCACATGTACAACTACACTTGATATTGATACTTCAGACCAAGTTTCATAAAAGTACACAGAAAACTGTAGGAGAAGTTAAGCGGACATAGTTTGTGATGGATGGATGGATTGACCGATGGAGGGAGGGATGAAAGGATGGACGAACACCATTTCATTATCCGTCTTCCGATTTTGTTGGCAGGGGATGATAATATAGAGAGTAATCGTTTCACTGGACTGGTTATGTGAAATAATTCATGAGAGGTGAGGAACGTTGTACAAACACGAGTGCGCGAATAGAGGTAGATGAATTGGCCGATCTGCTAACAGAGGCAGCAGCTGATTGATCCACACCCTTTGTGGAGACAGGGTAGCGATCAGAATGACCTTGCAACTGCAAGCAAGAATCTTCGCCAACACCTGAGGAAGAATCGGTGCAGGAGGGAAGGCAGAACCGATCCAACCTGTCCAGTCCAGAGACTTGTGGCTTGTGGATCTGAACAAGGGGAGACAAAGGTCTTTACCTGATGATTCCAGTGAGTGGCGAAAAGGTCGACAAGAGGACAACCCCACCACTCGCAAATGGTCTGAAACACCGAACGATACTGCATCCATTCGTTGGGAAGGACACTGTCCTGTTGGGACAGGGAGTTGGCTAGGGCACTGAGATGTCCGGGAATGTGCCGAATGGCCACCCGAGCATTTACATCCCGCACTAACAGCAGGAGATCCCGAGATAACCAACATGGGAATCGAAGGCGTGACCCCTTGATTCTGGATGTAGGCCACCACTGTTGAATTGTCCGATAGAAGCAGGACTTTATGATTCGACAGGTGAGAGATCCTTTGCTGAAAACTCAACAGAAGAGCAAGGAGCTCCTTCTGGTTGATATGCAGGGCCACCTGCTCGCTGTCCCACTCGCTATCCCACTCGTCGTGAGTAGACAAACTGAGAGGATCCAACGTTGCATCGGATCAGCAGTAAGGATGCTGAAATCGGCAGTAAGGATGCGATCGACCGAAAAAAGATCTAATGGAACACCCTGAGTCAACCAGGGAACATTGGTCCAAGCGTGGAGGTGACAAAGCAAGGACCGAGGAATAGGAAGTTCCAGGTCCAGAGGATCCGCATTTGGATGCAAATGATCCAACAGGAAGTGTTGGAGAGGTCGGACAAACAAGCGACCCAGCGGAATGAGATCTGTCACTGAACCGCAAAGGCGAAGCATCTGAAGGAAAGTCCTGGCCGAGACCGAGGAGGATCGGAGCAGGTCCCGAGTCGAGGCAGAAAGGATCAATACCCAAGCCTTGGGGACCGACACCAAATTGTAAAAAGTGTCGAAAACCATTCCCAAATGTGAAATTGCTGAGAAGGAAGGAGAACCGGCTTCTCGCAATTGACTCTGAAACCCAGCGACGCCAGCAGGCCAAGCAACCGTCGGACATCAGACTCCAGAACTGCAGCATTGTGGTGCTGTTGGAGAATGTCGTCCAGGTAGGCCGACGAAGTCACAGCTGATGTTTGGAGAAAAGCAAGCACATGTGACATCAGTCGGGTGGAGGGCAGAAAGTCTCCATGCTGAAACAAGGTGCTATGATGGACTCGTTCAGGATACTCAGATCGATGACATGACGAAACTGGCTGTTTTTCTTTGGCACCAAGAAAAGCCTCAGGTAGAACCCTGGAGAAAGGGTTTCCTGACCACCTCGATCGCCCCTTTGGAGAGGAGATTGTCAAACTCCTGCGACACTCAGGATCAGAAGGGGTCCCGAGTCGGGAGGGGTACCAGAGATAAACAGGGGTGTCGATGGAAGGACAGTCGCAGACCTGAATGGATGACATCGCGAACCCAAGGGTCTGACATTATCTCTGCCCAATGGTCGAAAAACATCAACAGCCTTCCCCCGACTGGAGGCGAATCGAGGCGAGGATCTTCACTTGCAGCCTGATGAGGAGAAACCACCCCCTCGGGAAGCAACTGAGTCCTTGAGGCTGCCAGCAAGCTTGGCCGTGTCGGCGTTTCTTCTGAGCAGATGGAGCCGAAGATGTGGCCGATGCAGCTGGGCGCAACAAGGGCCTTGAACGACTACCACCCGCAGCAGCAGTTTGGTCCAGTTGCCATAACAAAAGCTGGTCTTCGAATGATGAAGAACCTCATCACGGACAGCCCCCACGGAACCACAGAACAGCTGAGGTTCAACCAAAGAGGCAGACCTCAGAATAGCACGCTGATCAGAAGGAAGGGATCGAGGAGTGTCCAACACTGCATCCTGGTGTGCAAGCTCCAAATTATCTGTGCTGCAGGCGTGAGCCTCAGGAAGCACAGGGAAGACAACTTGAGGGTTGCTAGAATGCAACCGGGTGAGTGCCAGAATGGCCTGCCACAGCTCACCCTGAGAATCCATTGGAGCAGCTGCACCCGACGGAGTGTCTTCCCATTGGACCCTTCTAGAAGAACCCAAATCCTCAGAAGGGACCGACGATGAATGTCGTTCAGCAGACAGAGTAGGGAGATGGTGAGAAGACACCGGAGGACAGTCCCATGAGTGACGCCCAGGGGCATTCACTAACCTCTGCAAAACAGAAGGCCCTGCCTGCAAATCCTCTAGAGAGACTGACGGCGTACGTCGATCGGTAGCTGGACCTGGAACACGAGAAGACACCAGAGGGTTGTCCTAAGAATGACAGGAATCTGCCATTGGTCTCTGAGAAACAAAAGGCCCCTACTGGCCATCCTCTGAGACTGACGACAAGCATCGACCGACAGCCTGACTTGGGACACTGGAGGAAGGTCCCCAAGAGTGACAGCTAACTGGCGCCATCACCAGCCTTTGCCAAACAGAAGGCCCTGTCCCAGCCCCATCCTACTAGTCGGCTCACCAGCAGGGGAAGGTGAAACAACAAACGATTTGCCCGATGAATGAGGAATTGCTGCTGAAGCGACCCAACTGGCCAGGAGCAAACCTAGCCAGATGAGACGGGGCAGCCAGCAAACCCGTACAGCTTCGCTGAGAAGCCAGAGAAGACTGGGAGCCCTGTGACACACCACCAGATACAGCCTCAAGCCCCCGAGACTGTATACTATCCCCGGAAGAGATGGCAGAAGCATAATCATGCAAGACAGGAGTAAAATGAACAAATTTCTCAGCAACTGCAGATGATGCAGGTGGTAAATTGGAGAGAGCGACCGAGCTAACCTCTCAATGAAAACAGTCACCTCAAGGGTGACCGCCAGAGCCAAAGGAAGGGAGACCACAGTCCCCACTTCAGACTTCCCAGCACCAGCACCACCAACAGCTGCGGAGGAACTTGCTACTGAAAAAGGCTACCCAACATTCTGCGTGACAGAGTCATCACGTGCACTCTCAGAAATATCCGAAGAGGCACGGCTACCTTTGCCCCGAGAACGATGGGTTCTAGCTCTGATTAGAACCACCTTGTTAACGGAAGCCCAGAACTTTGGGATGGGCCTGAGAACAATTGTTTCAGGTGACACAAGTACTGTAATGTTTCACCTGCATACTGCAAGGACAAGGGAGTGTTTTCGGCATTGCCCAAAAAGGTGAAAGAAGAATTTCTTGTGGGAAAAATCCCCAAAAATAATTCAAAGAATCAAGCTTCCCACGGGCAGAAAACCGATCAATGCGGGTCGTGTTTTCACGCGTGGAAAAGGCAAGATACATAGAGATAACACAAGCTAAAATGAGCAAAAATATAAAGAAAACAAAACAATTTTGAACTTGAGTAAAGGATACAATCCTAGAATGCACAAAACAATAATCGTAGCGAGTTATTCAAGTTGTTCTCGAAGAAACAAGCTGAGCAGCACAAGGCACAAAAATTCCAACCATGCACTGGAATTGGCAACACGGTTGTTGCGTATGCGCTCGGTACAGTAAAACCTGTCTTGAGAGACCACTGGCTTGAGAGACCACCTGTCTTGAGAGACCACATCTGCCAGGCACCGATTGGTTTTACTCTATAATGAACCTGCTATGGGAGACCACCTGTCTTGAGAGACCACTGTGACCTGGTACCAACTTGTATTTTTATGCCATAAAGGACCTGTCTTGAGAGACCACCCCTTTGAAGACAGAAACCATGACAGAAACTTTTTACCTGTTCTGGAATTGGAAAATCCATTGTGGTTATACTAACATAATTAAAATCTCTTAATTGGGTTTCAATTGTTATTCAGTTACATCATCATTACGTGTACAGTACCCATATGTCCATGAACAAAATGTACATATAGTAGTACACCATAAAATCAGTCATAGCCAAATTGAGAACAATATGTCAAAGACCAATCACACACACACCACAAGCTCATCATTGAATATTGTTATAAAAACAATAAAGTAATGTACACACATGCACATTTACCCTAAGCTAATGAGATATTCATGGTATTCTGATAACATGAAAAGTTAAAAAATTTATAGTAATTTATATATTTTTTATACTTACCAATGACCCAGACATAGCTGGTGCTAACTCTTAAAATATAGGGCCAAACACAAATTTTGCCCCCCAATCCCCAAAATTTGCATCTAAAACTAAAGAAAACATGTCCTGAAAGGCCCTCCACACTTCGCCCCCACTGCGCATGCGCAGTGTCAAGGACGTTCCGAAATTGGCGCCATTAATCATTCTAATAACCAGTGCCTGGTAAGCGCTATGTACTCAGCGGGGAGGCAAGAGTTCCCAACTCCTGGGAGGGCCATCCCCGTCTGGGTCATTGGTAAGTATAAAAAATATATAAATTACTATAAATTTTTTAACATTTTTATACTGTACCAATGACCCAGACATAGCTGAATAGTAAAAAGGCTGGAGGGCCAAGGACATAGAGCAAAATGGAATACGCTCAATAAAATAAAATAGAGTCATCCCCTGTAGGGAAAAAGAAGTAATAGGCCTTACATGTATCTTTCTTATTTATGATAAATTAGAAAGATACAACACCTTCCAAAATTGAGCTTCATACATCCATGTACTCTATTAATATCCAATATAATCCTTATACTAATAATTTTTAAAGTAAGCCAATAAATAAGTAAGTCTAGAGAATAGAGACTCTTATACTCCTAAAAGTGTCTGAGGATTGCATAATCATGTCCGTTGACATATGCAATATTCAAAAGCTATACTTTAAAAACTAAGACTTGAATGAATTTTAAAAACCTAAACTTCTCAGTAAACAACCATCCCAATAACAGCTCAGAATTACTAACTCCGGAGGAGGTATCCCCTTGTTTTCATAGTAAAACAGGTGACCCAAGGGAACACCCTCCCCCCCCCCCTTTTTCTTGCCCTGGGTCAAATAGCCCAGAGCGAAGAGGGCAGCCGAACGGAGACACTGCCGAAACAGACAGCCTACCTAGCTATAGTAGCAACTGTTAAGTGAATGACATTCTGAGCAGTAGATAATAGACCTAACAATAGAGGCCTCCAGAAATGGACTCGATATTTCTGAGATAAAATTCATGAATGTGGATGGCTGAGCGCAATGAGCGGCCTTCAAAAATCTATAATAGCGACACTATTAATGTAAGCCCAAGAAGTAAAAGAACTCTTACTTCATGAGCCGAAATCTTAAGCACAACTGCTAAGTCAATGATATACTATAAGCAGTACCGATAGTTAATAGAATCCATTAACAAAAAAATGGAGCGTAACGTCCTTCTACTAGACATCAAAGACAGAAGAAGCTTACGCCCATAGTAATAAACAGAAATCTGTTTATAAATACATAAACTGTACCCGGAAAGAGTAAAGGCCTATGCCCATACGAAGACGGAAGGACCTTAAAATAATAGGTTCCGGATAATAGGAGCCTAACTCTTATGCAACAATCCAACCTAAATAGTAACGGAAGTATTGATTCCGAAACTATGAAAGTGAAAATCATCCATCGATAGTGCATGAAACTCACTGACTCTACAGTAAAAGAGAAACCAACAGAATTACTGTCTAAAAGGTCAGAATTTGAAAACTACTGTTTCCAGAGGCTCAAATGATTACTTAGCTAAATAAGAACCGAAGTTAAAATCCGTATAGGAATTTAATCTAAAGATTCTAAGTCTATTTATCAAAAAGTTACTAACTGACTTAGATAAAGAGACAAAAGACTCAATTGTAAACTATCGTAGAGTGCATAGGTATGAGGTAACATAAACCTATAACCTAAATAATAACAGGCTGCAGTAGATCTTGTGAAACAAGTATACTAAAAAATAGCAATGAGTAGTATGGAGGGATCAACAATATGAACATAATGATCCCTACACCACGACGGAAGAGCCTCCACTTTAGCCGCATAGAATAGCGAAGAAGAGGATCTCCTATAGTAAGAAATCGCGTCCAAAGCTCGTCCAGTACAGTGCTTACAATGCAATACGGACCACACAACGGAATACATGAAGGTTGCGACCTTGCAGGTTGTGATAAAGATGACACGATTTACCCAGTGAAAAAGATCCTCACATAGAGGAAGATTTCACGTTAAGACCCACAGTAGACAAGAGAGAAAATTACTCAAGATCTCTGTGAAGATAGAGATGCTATCAACAGAAATGTATTGTGGTTGTTTATCTTACCAATACCTGCTAAAACAACAGCGCCGGAGGATACGCGTATCCTATCATTCCGTCCTATAGATCAATAGAGCGTTAAGAATATTAGCTCAGAGATCTGGACAAGCCAACACATACATCTGCAATTGATTAGCAAGCTGTGTCATAAATAAATCATCATTGGGCGCTCCCATAGATAGCAAATCTGATTGAATACTTGTTTGTTGAGAGTCCATTCTGACAGCAACAAGCGACCCGTAAGAGAACGGGAGTCCGATAAAACAATCAGACGACCCGGAATATGACGGACCAAAACTGAACTTGGTGTACTATAACCAACAGACGGATTCTTTCCATTAAATTGAATAACGGAAACGAAAGAGTGCCTCCCTGGTTCCGGAGATACGCCACTACTGTCGAATTAAAGGACAGGAATTTGGGCATGCGTTTCTGAATAATGTTCATGCAATGACATAAAGCAAGCCTAAAAAACATTATTCCGCGGAAGAAAACTGATTGCTAAAAGACTGCGGAACCCAAAGACCCTGGCACTTCGAATCCGTAGGGATCAGTATTATATCCCAATCTGTTTTGACTGGCAACCGTCATAACAGCCACACTCGGGTCCGGCAACTGCGGCGGCACTCTCTGAGTCAACCACCGAATGTTTGCCCCAGTCTGAATCTCTTGTAACACTAGATAGACAAGAGAACGTGTAAATCGAGCAATTCATGGATTGCCGAAAAGTTGCCGTCGAAGAGAAGCTCCTCCGAGAACGAAGCGACTCTGAGAGAGTTCTTAACCTTACTATCCACGCGAGTGGATGTAGCTAGGGCTGCGTCACGTCTAACTAACTCCAATCAGCCACTGAAGGGCGGAGTTATACGTGAACAAACTACTGCCCTCAAAAGAAATTACATTGAGAATAATATCCCGTAAATCTTTTCTTGAAGACGTAATGATAACGCCTCAGTAAGGCGGATTACGTATAATAAAGCGTCTAAGTTAAGTCTACTATACATAATGTCGTTCCCAACATTGAAATTGGAAAAGACATAAACGGCGAAAAAGAATATATGCAGTTTTTAATCACACCGTCAAGACGCATATGAACTCTCGATATGCCCTGCTCTGCCAAAATAAACTATTTGTATAAATGATAAAATGGCAGAAATGAGCAACGCGGACAAGAAACTAAACTATCATGCTTAGTAGCAGGCTTGTATATATATATATATAGCGTCGAAAAATAAAACACATGTTGTAATGACAATATTGGACTGCGTCGGTAAGTCAGGGACAATGTCCCCGAACCGATCGAAAAATCCGAGTCCAATGACGCTATAAGTCTCTTATCCAAGATCGCAGCAATGAAGTCCGAAATAATAATCACTGGAAGATAATGCCAGAAGATATGAAAGGCATCTTCCGATACTACTAAAGGGAAAACTCGAAATCTTTCGAATCCCTTTCGCCATCCTGTCGGACCCTATAAAGCGTTCGGTCGTCCGTACCTGATGCAACCGCGGACCGCACCGACCCAGCGCCGTCTGATAATTCCTGATTCGACCGAGAAACTATCAATTAAACTTAAAATTGGGAAGTACAACTGTGCTAACTCGGATAGCACGTCCGTCACTGAGGCCTGAGGAGAAGCGGTCTTATGATGCATTGCCGCTGGAAGCTCCGTGGTCGTTACCCCGTGCATACTACCAATATGCGAGCGAACGGAGTGTATAGGCCTCGTGTCCCTTGGCTACCGGATGGCGCGACCTATTCGCCGTGGAATCACTGAATGCCGAAACTGATCGGATACTCGAGGTCACGTAGCCAATGTGCGGTCGTGTGCCCTGCTGTGAGGATGAGGAAGCATTAAAGACAGTCTCTCGGACTGTCAATATAACGGAGCGTCCCGACCAACGGACATATGCTCCGAATGTAAAATATCTGAACCACAACATGCGGTCCCCTATGTTGTTGGGCGAGAGGGGGACCTCTCTCGCTCACAGCCCGGACGGACCTGGACCAGCCAGGAACCGGACTAACAGGCTTCCTCCGATCTGTCCTCAATCTGCCGTCACTGGGTGAGTACTAAAGTAATTAAAGTGCTCGCATCACCCAAATCTCCTTCCTAGACCGCAAAGGACGAACCCGGCAGCAGAACCATTCGATGAATGTACGCTACACCGGGTGAGCTAGCGAATGTCACTCCGTAGGCGATAGACATATTCCATGAGCACTTATTGCCGCTAACTCTTCATTAACTATGACGACAGAGGCACACTTTTGAAAGACATCTCCATAACTCTTCGAACAAGAAACCAGAAATGCTTGGTTAGCAAGCATAAAATAATAATATATATAGCGTCGTTCAATAATTCAAAAGTTTGTGTGACATTATTGGACTATGTCGGAACTGAGGGACGATGTCCCTGAACCGAACCAAAAATTTCTAAGTCCACCGACGCTATCAGTTTCTTATCCGGCATCGCAGCATTCTGGTCCGACGAAAGAAGCTGTAGAAGACCAAGTCAGATGACATACACAACAGCATATGTTGTTCCGAAAGGGAAAGCTCGAAATCCTCCGAATCCCTTTCGGTATCCCGTCGGACCGGATGAAACTTTCGGACGTCCGTACCCGCTTCCGTGGAGCGTCCCGACCCAGCATCGTCGGATAAAATATATGCGACAGATTCAGTTGATGCTGGGATGCTGCGATAAACTGTGCTATTAAGAAAAGCACGTCCGTTCCCGAGGCCTGTGCAGTAGCGGTCTTACGATGCATTGCCGCCGGAAGCTCCGTGTACGTTGACTCCCGCACACTTCCTATGCGAACGTCCGGAGTCTGCAGGCCTCGTGTCCCTGGCTACCGGATGGTGTGACCTGGTCGCCGAAGAATCCTTGATCGGCGAAGCTGGTAATATATCGGTGGTCACGCAGCCAAGGTGCGGTCGTGTGCGCTGACGAGAAGAGGAAGCCTTAGCAGTCTCAGCGGACTGCCTATACAACGGAGCGTCCCGAGCGACGGACGTATGCTCCGCTTACGACACATTTTGTACCACAACATCTGGGGCCAGATGTTGTTGAACGAGAGAGGGGCCTCTCTCGCTTGCCGTCCGGATGGACCGGAACGAGCTATGAACCGGACTAAAAGGCTTCCTGCGTTCTCCCTCCGATCCGCCGTCACTGGGTGTGCATTAGGTTAGTTTATAGTGCTCGCATCACCCCAAAAATCCTTCTAGACCGCAACGGACGAACCCGGCTGCCGAACCATTCGGTGAATGGACGCTACACCGGGCGAGCTAGCGGACGTCAAAGGCCGTCGAACCTACTAGGGTCCTCTTAGGCAATTGGCGTATTTACATGAGCACTTTTCCGCTAGCCCTTCATTAATTGTGACGACGGAGGCACACTGTTGGAAGACATCACAGATACATCACCCTAATCTTGATCGTCTGAAATAGAAATTGATAAAGTAGAGTGACCCTGCGGGGAAAGGACCGGAGTGTCCAAATCCCCAACAACATACCGTGACATACGCTTCCCATATTGTCATCGAAATCATACGATACAGAACAGAAGTTAATGCGAGTACACTGACCACATATAGAATGATAATAAAGTCAGAGGAAGACTTCCTCTTAAAACAATTGATCAATATCCTTTCAATGTGAAAAGAAAACAAGCCCTGGTACTCGTACTAACCCCTGGCAATCAAAATACATAATAATAATATGATCCATTGATATAGAAAAAATAATTGAAATCAAAATATTTTGAAAAAATATTTTTTCAGAACAGCCCAAGTTTCTGAAAAGTAACGTTGAGCCCCAATGGATCCCAAGCCTAAGTGTGGACAAAAATTTTAAAAATATTTTAAACAATTTATTCAACACTTACGAACAATAATAATGTATCTAGTTATGATTAAAATAACATCAAGATATTATTTTTTAGAAATCCCCCCCTCACACAGAGGGCTGTTGTAAATGTAAACAATGAGTGTAAAAACACTAAAATAAGACTCCAGGCACCCAGGCCCGAAATCAGTTACCAAAAATACACTATCTGATGCAAAACAGAGACTTCCAGGGAAGAAACTGCAGAACATCAGATGGTAGATGCAGAACACAACGCCTAACCACCCCTAGGTGAAGACGTAAACATGGGGAAAGAACAGAATTCATTCTGTTATTCAGCTAAAACTCCCAAGAAAATTTAGTAATAATAATTACAAAAACTATGCCAAAAGCATGGGAGAATAGCAAGGGGGAACTTAAAGGACAGGGAGAGAGGAAAACACTTAAAAAAACAGTGTAACTAAATAATCAGAATGACAACAAAATGGCTGCTGCCTTGAAAATAGGTAACTTAACATAATTTCATTAAAAAATTTTAAGTTACAGCCCTGATAATATTCTGTCACACATTCTTTTCCTCTCCTCCTTCTCTATCCTCCTTAGAATCACCATTTCACTAATATTTATGTGTCTGGCATCATTTAAACTGAGATTTATAAGCACAAAGATCAGTCAGATGTTAACTGATGAAGGGCCAAACTTAGAATGATTAATGGCGCCAATTTCGGAACGTCCTTGACACTGCGCATGCGCAGTGGGGGCGAAGTGTGGAGGGCCTTTCAGGACATGTTTTCTTTAGTTTTAGATGCAAATTTTGGGGATTGGGGGGCAAAATTTGTATTTGGCCCTATATTTTAAGAGTTAGCACCAGCTATGTCTGGGTCATTGGTACAGTATAAAAATATATATACTTAAATTTTCAAAATAATTATAATAATAAAATTAAACTTAAAATTGGGAAGTACAAAAAATAGGAAAACAAAAAAAAATGGACATTTTGTCCACCATGGCAAATTAATCAAGGACATTATGTCCATGGACATTATGTCCTATGGACATTATGTCCAAGGTGTATTTTTTGTTGGACATTTTGTCCATGGACATTTTGTCCTATGGACATTATGTCCCACTATCATCATTGATTGCTTGCCCATCTGCCCCAACCCCCCGTCCTCCCATCTTGGCCAGTTTTCCTTGCTAGTGCATGCAGGTGCTTCAATATATGGATTCCAAAGCGTCTTGGACTGAAAAGTCCCAGGGCCACCACAAGCATTCCTTTTTCGTTAATATACTTTATTTATGTTAATTCCACTCTCAACATGTACATTTTAACATTCACTCTGAACTTTACTTTTAAAATCATAAATCGGATTCCCTTCCTCCCCAACCCACAATTTATTCAAAATTCAGTTCCAGTGACATGATTCTTCTCCGTCAATAGCTACAGTTAGGTAAAAGACCGTCGGTGGAATGTCCAGATACTGTGCTGGTCAAGTTATAATTTTTTCAACTCACATCCATGATTTCAGTACGGTACAATATTTATTTTTTCGTAATTCCTCGAGTTCTGAATCGATTTTGATGAACAACATTCGGAATCGCAATAGCTTTTAATAACTTTTTCAAATATTGAACTATCTTTTTAATATTTCAAGTAAAAGTAAAAGTAATTTTTCACTGACTGTGAACAAATTTGATCTAATTAAGAGCCTGTGACTGAGAGATCAAAAGATAAACCGACGTCAGCCGAACATCCCATCACACAGTTTGACATATTCATGCGAGATTAAAAACACGACTCAAACTCCATATTTTGATCGCTTTTTGCCATATTAATGCTTTTTATTATCAAAAAACTTGTATGGAGCATACGTATTCAATTTATACTTAAGTGCAATTCCTAACAATCACAAAACAACAATGAACTGAAACTATTTTTGGTGGAAGAATAAACCTGATTACCGCACTTGCAAAAAACACAAGTTAATTATAGACAAATTGAAGTCACGTGGTGGGGTTTTGAGACCCCACCTCGTAGTGTTATTAGTGGGGTCTCAATTTCTGTGTTCATATGGGCAGCGTACATGACATGATTACGTGTACAGTACCCATATGAGACTGGTCAATTAATACCCCAGTTATTGATGCTAAATTTAGATTAGTGCTGCCTGTTCTGGAATTGGAAAATCCATTGTGGTTATACTAACATAATTAAAATCTCTTAATTGGGTTTCAATTGTTATTCAGTTACATGTACATAACTCATTACAGATTGAGATGTTTTTATAAGACCCCTGTGAAAAGATTAGGATTACTGCTGAATAAACAATTTCATACATACCTGAAATGTGACAGATAGGAATAAAAATAAATTTGTGTTGAAAATCTTTTTGTAACAAATTGAAATGGACTGTTATAAAAATTATAAAAATAAATTTGTCTTGAAAATCTTCAATGAAGATTTTCAACACTAATTTATTTTTATAATTTTTATAACAGTCCATTTCAATTTGTTACAAAAACTTCATAAAAAAGAACAACTACAAATTAGTTACAAAAATCCATTCTTCTCCACTTCTGAAGTTTGTGGTTGGCTATTCACTGACTTGAGAAAAACTGAAACCTGTTATGAGAGACCACCTGTCTTGAGGGACCACTTTTGTGTGGCCCAAAGGGCGGTCACTCAAGACGGGGTACGGAAAACCTCCCCCTGGGAAAAAAACCCCATAGGAAAAAAGCCCCTTGGTAAAAACCCCCTTGGAAAACCCCTCCTCGAGAAAATGCAAGTGTGGAAAAAAAACCCACTCCCATTATTTTTATTATTATTATTAAACATCTACTCCCATTGTTATAAATTTATTATTATTATTACTTTTATTATTATTATTATTATTATTATTATTAAACATCTACTTTCTTCACTTGAACACAACTAAATATGTCTTTGATGTCTTATTAAGAATTAATATAATAGTTCATAGTGAAATATCAAAGAAGGATGTCTTTTGATCTCAAAAGTGTCACAACAAAATATGCTCTCAAAGACAATCATTTGTTTTTACTATGATTGCAATTAATCTCACACAGAGATACATCAGAGTGAACTGAGTTTGCTTAATTATTAACACCTTTCCCTTTGATATGCTGCTGCCTTTTCTATAAAAGAGATTGTTTCTGCCCAGAAACCAGTCATTGGTCACTTGTCATTTCCACCATTCGCACCTCTGAACTCAGAGTGCGAGCATCCTAATTAACACCATAATTATGGAAACACTGGAACTACCAGCGCGACTGAAGAGAACAATAGCAGCTCTGGGCATCTCTTGCCCTGTCACCTGGACTGTCCGGGAGACAGGCAAGAGAGTCCATCTGAACTTGGAGTTCGTCATTGATGAGCACAACACCACCACACCTTCTTCGGGGAGAGGTAGCACCTTTTGTGAGAGGAACCCCTCTCACACTGGTCCTCACCCGAAGAAGCCTGGACCTGGCTCTGAAAAGAAGAAGAGCAAGAAGAAGAAGAGTCCATCCACCAAGCGCCGGGATTCCAGGCGCTTGGAGGCCTTCCGGAATAGGAAGAAAGAGGTGAGCAAGAGGATGGAGGTCCTGGAGGCAGCTGCCAGTTCCCCTCCTAGTCCCACCAGTACACCCAACCAACTGCCAGCTCCTGAGCCGGTACTGTTGGATGAGGAACGTCTGGTGGAGACTGAGGAGGAAGCGGAGGTTGCCTTTTCACCACCTCCCACCCCTCACACCCCACTTCCTTCTCCACCGGACAGCCTGGGTGAGTCAATCTCAGCAACACAGCCACCTAATTCTGCAGTCACCACCGAAGAATTAAGGAGAATAATAGAGGTGGGAAGACGAGCAGTTGAGATGGGAAACCGAATCGCCTCCGAAACCCACGAGTTCAGGGAACAATCCAAGGCAGATCTCAAAAAGAAATTAGACGCAATCCATTCACCAAACTCAACACTAAACTCAACATCGTCGGCTTCCACATCACAATCTCAACCACCTCCAAAGAAAAAGAGCCGGAAGAAGCCTAGACGGGGTTAAGCCACCTCCCTCCTTCCTTTTCCTCCTCCACCGCGCCTTGACATCCTACAACAACAACAAACAGCTAACAAGGGTCGAAAGGGGCTTGTCCTCCAAATCGTCCCTGCACGCCTTCAGCGCGTCAAACCATTTCGTTCAATCAGAAACCAGTATGAAACTATTTGTCATGGAGATCAGTAGGAATAATAAAGGAGGTCTAAAGTTGTGTTTTGGTGGCTACCTATACACCAAAAAGAGTGCCGACAAGTCTAAAATACGTTGGGAGTGTTCCCAGAGAAATGCTGAATCATGCAAGGGTTCTGCTTATACAGACCTACAGATGCAGGAGATTCTTACCACTACAACCCACAGTCATAATGCAGACCCCAACCATGTGGCTGCTGTGAAACTGAAAGCAACCATTAAGGACAGTGCTCAGAGAAATCGTGCTCGACCTGGACAATTAGTGGCAGATGTACTTGTAGAGCAACCAAATGAAGTAAGAGCAGCCGTAGGACGGATGGATTCGTTGAAGCGTACTGTTCGAAATCATCAGAAAGGCTCTCTTCCCAAGGATCCATCCACTTTGAGAGATCTAGTAGTTGAAGATACTTGGAAGACCACTGGACCACCAGACAACAACAGTTTCTTGTTCTATGATAATGCTCCAACAGCTACCAGGATGCTAGTGTTTGGTAGTGAGGAGGCTCTCCGCCATCTGTCCAGAGCTTCAACCTGGTATATGGATGGCACTTTCCCTACTGCACCCAGACTTTTCAAACAGTTATACATCATACGGGCCCCACTGGGAAATACAGCAGTAACCTGTGTGTATGCTTTCCTATCAGCTAAGACCCAGTCATGCTATGAAGAAATGCTTCAGGCTGTTCTGGATAGGTGTGATGAACTTGGTTTTAATCCAGACCCAACCACTGTTATTACTGACTTTGAGCAAGCAGTTATCAACTCAGTTCGATCCACTCTTGGACCACACGTTACATCCAGGGCATGCTTCTACCATCTAACTCAAAGTACCTGGAGAAAGATTCAGAGTCTGGGTCTAGTTGAAGCATACAGGACTGATGACAAAATCAAGCATTTCTGTGGTATGCTTGATGCACTGGCCTTCTTACCAGAAAATGAAGTCGGAGATGGAATGAGCTATTTGATGGAAAACATCCCTAGTGTTGATGGTCTGGTTGATCTGGTAGATTATTTCAATTCTACTTATGTCTCTGGTACTTACAGAAGGATCCAGCCACCTGCACAACCTGACAGACAGCTGCCTCCAATGCGGGTTAGGAGGATTCCACCTCTATTTCCACCTAGCCTTTGGAATGTATATCAGGCTACTCTGGATGGCCAGGATCGCACAAACAACCTTTGTGTGGCTTGGAACATGAGTTTCAAGGAGCTTGTGGGCCATAACCACACTACAGTCTGGAAGGCGATAGACAGTATAAGGAAAGATCAAGCCCTTGTGCAGTCTGCTCTACTTCTGGATTTCACGCGGAGAACCACCAAAGAAGAGGGTGAAGCGTGTCACAACTCAGAGACATCAACGTTTGCAAAATCTTTGTGCTGATTTTAGAGAGAGCCGAAAGAATATGGAAGAACTCATCAACGGCATTGGACATTATATTAGGTGGACATGATCTTGCCTTAGAAATGAAGTGGGGTCTATATAAAGTAATTAACGAGTGAAAGTATGCAAATATGAATATCATTGGAGTTAGCTGCTTCAGCCAGTTCCAATGATATCCACATTTGCATACTTTCAAAAAAAAAGTTGCATTGGGTAAAGGGTTATATAACATATTCAGTGCTGTAGGGCAGCTTGCCTTACAAATTAAATGGTAGACATATTTAATTAATGTATGTAGTGCTGTATTTAATGTTGTGGGGTCAAGTAATTAACGAGTGAAAGTATGCAAATATGAATATCATTGGAGTTAGCTGCTTCAGCCAGTTCCAATGATATCCATATTTGCATACTTTCAAAAAAAAAGTTGCATTGGGTAAAGGGTTACATAACGTATTCAGAGCTGTAGGGAATCTTGCCTTACAAATTAACTGTTGTGCTGATTTTAGAGAGAGTGATTAACAGGTGGAAATATGCAAATTTGAATATCATTGAAATGTATTTTTTACTATATAACATACAGATATTTTGTACTATAGAACATACAGATATTATGTTAATTGTATTCTTCACTAATGAACATATTGTCATACAAAAATAAAGTCACTAAAGAAAACGTTTTTCTGTTGTCAATATGAAGGGTTTTTTTTCCAAGGTTTTTCTTTTCTCAAGGGGTTTTTTCCAAGGGGTTTTTTACCAAGGGGCTTTTTTCCTAAGGGTTTTTTTTCCCAGGGTTTTTTTTTCCTACACTCCTCAAGACAGGTTCTACTGTAAATGCAAGAGGTGTGCAGAGAGAGTATTTGTAATGTTGAGTACCGGTCTCCATCAACCCCTTTTCGATCTTTTTATAGTGCTTTTGCACTCTTCCACTTTTTCAACTCGTTTGGAAAAGTTATTAGCTTGAGTTAGTTCCTAAGTAAGGCTTGCACTTACTTTACAGCCAACTGTAAGCAATTGTGAATAGGTTGAGAAGAAATAACAGGTCCCCAACATGACGTCTCACTTGCAAGTTACATTGATGACTGTTTGAAAGGTAACAGGTGCCCCAACATCACGTCTCACTTGCAAGTTACACTGATGACTGTTCAAAACATAACAGATGTCTCAACATGACGTCTCACTTGCAAGTTACATTGATGACTGTTTAGAACATAACAGGTGCCCCAACATGACGTCTCATTTGCAAGTTACATTGATGACTGTTTGAAACATAGCAGGTGCCCTAACATGATGTCTCACTTGCAAGTTACTTTCTATCATAAAATTGCATCACTTAATTCTACATTCTGCACCTTTTAGAAATCAGCGAGAACATCACTTTTTCAAATTTCCCGTGTACCATAGAATCAAGAAAGGATGCTGCTTCATTTACAATGACATGGAGTGGGTTCGAACCCCATGCTGAAAGACTGTCCTTCGGCACCAACCACCTAGTGAAACTATACTGAACCATGCACACCACTTGGCCACCGACAGACCCTATTTTTTTCATTTAGGGTCCGTCGAGGGCAGAGTGATGTGCGTGGTTCAGTAAAGTTTCGCTAGGCAGTTGGTGCCGGATGAAACTCTCTCGGCATGGGTTCAAACCTCTGCCATGCCACCGTACATTATAAGTGCCTGGACAGTTGTTTCTATGCAAGTCTTGGCTGCTGATATAGGCAGCCAAGACTTGCATAGACACAACTGCAACAAAGGCACAGGATCTATTTATAGACTGTCAAATGTATAGACAAAATATCTAAAATTCTCCAGACCTTTGAGGATTAAAGGCACTTTCAATAGTCAGGGTCATATTATTGTAATTGAAAATTCTAATGTCTTACCTTTCTCATCTTTATCCTTTGGTTCTTGCACTAGTATTTCTTTTTCATTTTTCTTGGCTGGAAATATAAAAAAGATGATTCAACACAATATGTTTGCTGAAACTTCAAGAACACAACCTCTACTTCTCGGGCAATAACCATGGAAGGATCCTGAGCATTGGCAACATTTTCTCTCCTCCAAATTTTCTAACACTGTTCTAAGTTGAAGTGGCTCAGTTGGTCGAGGTGCAGGCTGCAAGCCGGGAGGGCCTCGGTTCGAATCTAACCCGCGGCAACCGTGTTGTGTCCTTGGGCAAGACACTTCACCCCCATTGCATGGGGGCATGGTGACGCGGTGTACTAAGGCATACTGCACGTCGATGGAGCACCTGTCTTCAACCAATGCTAACCCTGCTTGTGTGGAGTCAGTATGCTGGGGAGCTGACAGTTGCTCGCCATTGCTCGGTGGTTCTCTCCGGGTACTCCGGCTTCCTCCACCTGTAAAACTGTCACGGTCATGGTTAGCCATTGTGCGGAAATATGTGACCTTAAACACCAATAAATAAATTCTAAGGTAAAGAGACCCGAAATCCCTAGATTTATGTACCTCAAAGCTACATATGTTCCTCCATCCTTATAAAACATGAAAATGAAAAATTTATACCAATTTTAATATTTTTAATACTTACCAATGGCCCAGACTAGCTGGTGCAACCCAATTTATTACCAGGGCCAAACACAAATTTTGAATCCCCTAAACCCCCAAAATTTGCCAAAAAACTTAAAAACGAGAAGACCAGTATGGTCCTCCATACTTTTGCGCAATGCACAACTTGTTGTCAACGACAACAATAGGCTACCACCATCTTGTCATTCTTATTGTTGTGCCTGTTAAATGTTAATAAGAACTGTAATAAAACTCAGCGGGGAGGAAGAGTGTTTACTCCAGGGAGGGCCATCCCCGTCTGGGCCATTGGTAAGTATTAAAAATATTAAAATTGGTATAAATTTTTCATATTTTTCCACTATACCAATGGCCCAGACTAGCTGAGAATAGTAAACATGCAGGCGGGTCTAGTACTTAATATTCATTGCTCCTATTTCAGAAAAACAATAAAAATATAGGTGTAACTCTATTTAAGGTCTAACATAACCCATTATGCTAATTTGATAAAGGAAGCCCAAATATAAAGAAGTCCAGAGAAATGAGACTCTTTATAAATCATTAAAAATGTCCGAGTATTGGATAGAAAAGCTCGTCTTGACACATGACATAGACAATAACGCTTCACATCGAGCTACACATTAAAAGCATATAATACATTTAAAATTGCTTCATATCTAGCTACACATTAAAACTACCATAGCCCGACCCCAGGATACTATCACTGAAGGAGGTATGTCCATGTTTCCACTTAAAGCCAGATGACTATTTGGAAATACCTACCCCCCCCCCCCCTTCCCCTTGTTTTGAAAGTAACTACATGTACACTTCAAAATGAAGAAGGGAGCAGACTGGAGACAGTGCTAGAGCAGATCAAACAGAAGATTGAATGAAAGTCCTAATTAGAATGGACGACCTTCTGAGCTACCGGTAACAGTCCTAAAAATCTGAGATTATCAGAAATTTATTCTAAATCTCGAAGATAAAATTTGGTACAAGTCATCTGTTGTGTCCAATAAGCAGCTTGCATCAAAACCTTCAAAGAAGTACTACTAGCATAAGCCCAAGAAGAAGCTAAAGCTCTAACTTCGTGAGCTAAATCTTATAAGCTATTCTCTGATTCACAGACAAAGCATTATAAGCTGACCGAATAGCTAACTGAATCCACCTAGATATTGAATGAACAGAAATATCATTTCTGTTAAGAAGAGAAAGAAATAACATTTTCCTACCTCTTCTAATAAAATTAGAACGCTGCTTATAAATCTTAAGCGCTCTTACTGGACACAACAAAGGTCTCTGACCATCTGAAGACGGTAATGCTTTAATAAGAATAGGGCTAGGCCGTTTGTACGGAACCTGATTCTTAGCTAAGAATCCCACTTTCGTAGTGTGAGTAATAGAATTACCAACACTAAGATAATGAGAGTCTTCAACAGACAAAGCATGAAGCTCACTAACTCTTCTAGCTGACGCAAAAAGAAAAAACGTGTAATAAGTAAGAAATTTAAACTCAACAGTACTTTACGGTTCAAAAGGTGCTTTCTGAAGTTTCAGAAGAACCCCAGCTAAATTCCACTGAGGGACTAGTCTCAAGGTACGAGGTCTATTCACAGAAAAATTCCTCATTAAGTATTTATAGATACATCTGACCCAATGTTTAATTTCCCTTGGTGTGCATAGGTGTCAGAGAGCATAGACCTATAGCCCTTAATAGTGACTGGCTGTAGCTTAACTTCATCAAAAAGATAAATAAAAAAGTTAGCTAATTGAGGAATAGTTGGGTTAAAAAAATCAATCGTGATTCACACCAACGAACAAAAACCTTCCACTTCCCTTCATAATTAACGAAGAGGAGGTCCTCCTACAGTTAGAAATTGCATCCATTGCTCGTCTGGAAAACTGTTATCGTGCAGGGAGCCGACAGAGTTTCCCCTGTGTCAGAAGATCCCGGAGAAGTGGTAACTTCCGTGGTAGGTCCCAAAGAAGTTCCCGGAGAAGAATTATCCACTGTCTGTGAGCCGACAGACTTGCAAGCAGTAGAATCTTGCAAGAAGACTGTTTTATCTTTAGCAAGATCTGTTGAATGAGGGGAGCTGGGGGTAAGCATACCCTACTATCCCGTTCCATGAAATTGACAGAGCGTCTACTGCATAAGCTTGAGGGTCCGGGCATGGAGACACAAAAGTCTGTAACTGATTGTTCATACTCGTGGCAAAAAGATTGATCATTGGATGTTCCCACTGGAAGCAAATCTGATTGAAGACAGATTTTTTCAACATCCATACAGAAGGTAGCAGGCGATCCTTTCTCGATAGAGAGTCTGCTTTTACATTGAGACGACCTGGAATATGACAAATCGATATCAGAATCTGATTCTTTTGAAAGAAAAGAATCTTTTCGGTGAGATTCAACAGCTGGACGGAATGAGTACCTCCCTGATTCCGAATATGGGCTACTACTGTTGAATTGTCCAACAGAATTTGAACATGAGAGTTTATTACTCGACTGAGCCAATGATTTTAGAGCTAACCAAATTGCCCTCATTTCTTTGTAGTTAAAATGACCCTTATGGGACCCAAGAAACTGACTCTCCCATAAGCCGTAACATACTTGATCACCCGGAATCAGAGAAGCACCCCAACCCTCCTGACTGGCGTCCGTCATGATTATGAATGAAGGCTCCTGAATCTGAAGTGGTATTCCCTGGGAAAACCACTGGATATACGTCCAAATTTGAAGATGTTTTACTGACTGTGTTAAAACAATCGGACTGTCCAACAACTGATGTTTTACGCTCCAATTTTGAATTAGATAAATTTGAAGTGGACGAGTGCGCAAAAGACCTGGCGGAATTAACTCCGCGGCGGCGCCGCAAAGTCGAAACAGCCACATAAACTCTCTTGCAGAAATGACTTGTGCGTTTATGCAATATTTGCGTAAATAGAAACTAATTTTGCTCTTGCTACAGGCAAACAGACCCGATTGTTGAGAGTATCAAAACTCATTCCAGATGAACAAAACGACCTCGTCGGTATTAAATCCGACTTGTCGACAATGATTATATAAAACCTACTAGTAGGCATCGTAGCAGCGATAGCAGACTCTGAACGTCGCTTTGAAGAGCATGAAAATTTTCGTACCTTTGAAGAATGTCATCCAAATATGCCGACGTCATTGTAGGCGAGTGAGCTCTAAAATGGCTCATCACCGCATTCACCACCCGAGTGAACACCCACGGAGCAGGGTTCAAGCCAAAACACATTGCTCTGAACTGGTATACTTCTCCTTTAACCGCGAAACGGATGTCTATACTTGCGGCGTAATCGTTCACTCGGATGATGCCTCTCACCGATCAAATTGACTCATTTACAATATGGAGAAATTATTAGCTTGTTATCCAACTGAGATCGATGACCAGCCTGTACGAGCCGTCTGGCTTCGGCACAAGAAGAAAGATGCCTGTAGAATCCCTTTGAATTTGGAATCTCTACGACCTCTACTGCCTCCTTGTAGGAGAGAGTCTACTGCTGAAATCAAAGCCTCTCTCTTGTTATATTTTGTGAAAGGTTCACAAAATGCGGAATCCGCGTTAATGGAGGTTTTCTCAGGAACGAAAGACGTAGACCATTTTTACAATGTCTCAAACCCAAAAATCCTGAGTTATTTGTTCCAGTTGCTTACGAATATTGAAAGCCTTCCACCAACTGAAGAACAGAGCTCGAAATCTTCAATTGTAGGACTTACGAGGCGTATACGAGAAACCATGTGAAGCTCTCGCACCCCTCTGTGACGTCGGTGTGGGGTTACGAGTTTCGTTATTTTCCGACTGCGTCATCCACTTTTTGAAATTGCTCCCCTGTTTCGAGCCACCACGACCACGATTAGCTTTAAAAGCAGCATGGGCCGAGTCTCTCTTGGAGAAAAATTTACCTCTCCGAAGAGTACCACTTGTGGAAGGCTGAGTTGCGAAGCTGAGCGCAACAAAAGCTGACATATAGCTTTCTTAGAAGCATGTTCACATACAGCTTTTAACTGATCATTGAATAATGAAGAGCCCGAAATGGGAGCGGCCCTTAGAGAGCTCTTAACACTGTCGTTAATAAATGACATAGATTTAAGGGCAGCATTGCACCTGACCAACTCTAAATTCGCTACTAAAAGAGCAGAGTGGGATGATGTATACATGATGGCACGAGAGAGCACTCTCAAAGGAGATAACAACTCCTGTAAGCTCTCAGATTCCAAATTGCCGTCCAATGCCCTGCAAATATGATCTGCATATGACAGCGTCCAAAATACTTCTGCTAGATTCAATGCAAGCGACTATAACAAAAGAACTAACGCTACACGATGACGGAAGATACATACCTAAGTCCCTAGCTCCGTCATCCAATTGCAGAGGAGCTCTTGGAATCTTATTCTCGCCTACCGTATTTAAGGAGGTATTGCCTCTAAATGGTAGGTCAAGCTTCCTTTCCGAAAGGAAAGAACTTTTTCTAGCCTGAGCCAGGTCAGCAATAGCTTCGTCACAACAATCAAACGCATCTAACGTTTGGACTGATTAAGACGGATACAGAAGGATACTTTCCTTCGACTTAATGACCACCCTGTCCAAAGAAGACAGGCGCTTGGCTCGAGAAGGCGCAGAACTCGACCAGAAGGAATTAATTCAGGTGAAAAATCCTGCAGGAAACTCATAGTTTCCATATGTTGCTCAGCCAAAGATGTAGTGTCAGTCTCGTCTTCACCAAACTCCCTAACACTACCAGCTAGAGGTTCCTGGTCTGGTCTATTATCGGCATACTGATTATTGAGGAAACCCTTCTTTCTGCCGATCCAGCACCATCCGAATCATCCAAGTCGGAGATCGATGACGGCCGCATATTATGCTGCTAGAAGTCTGCAATTAGCTGGGCAATTTGCTCCAGCAATTCCGTATTCGAGGCTATGTTCACCCCCGGTCTATGCCTTTTGGCTCCAGAAGGTGATCTGACACAGAGCCCTGTGTCCGTCTTTTAGAAAAAGACATTTGCCTCGAAATGCTAGCCTTAGAGAGAGCCAGATCCTGGCTCTGACTCTCTATCTCTGGATCTTGCCGACTAGCATGCGGTCTACTGTGCTGAGTCCTGGAAACGGATGAAGAAGAGGCTCTTATATCAAAATTACTGCCAGCCGCACTAGCAGAGAAAGGTACATCAGAAACAACTGGTTCCGAAGCATTTTCTACCGGACTACCTGCAGAACTGGCAATGAAAGTCAAATCTTTCTGTTTTGTCCCCAAAACAGAAGAATGCTTCGCTACTGATGCACCTTTCAATTTGACTGGCCTCTTCCCCTTACATGCCGTTGTCTTAACAGAGGACTGTCTTCCATCCTCCGTATCCTGGACCGCTACGGATTTTCCCGGTACGGAAGCACTAAATTAAAGGCTCTGTTACACCGGTCGAGCTAGCTGACCGTCTGCTTGCCCGAGGTACCGAGTATTCTGCGATACCTCGTAAGTCAACATGCTCTGTATCTGAAGACGACGGCAGCACAGAACTTGATGTTATACCATAACCAATACCATGTTCTTGTTCCTCTGAAATGAAAACTAAATTTGATTAGTTACCTTAGGCGAAAGCACCAAAATCGGTGCTTCGCCAACACATACAAAGTTGAGAGGGAATTCCATCGCTTGGAATCCCAAGACCAGCAAGTTGCACAGGTACCATCTTTCGAGCAACGAGTGCAAGCCAAACATGATGAATGATAATCAAGAGAGGACTTCTTCCTCTTACATTTCGAACATGAGGACTTCATAATTCACATATGTCCGAGGCAAAAATTTTAAACTGAATAGGAGCCGGTAACCAAGTCCAAAACAGGCACAACAAAGGCCCAGGTCAGACAACCGGTATCCCAAGAATACCCTTAACAATAGAGAAACTTCCCCAGAAGATTCCCAATAGAGAAGGGTGATGGCAAACAGACACGCACGACTATGTCAAAAATAACCGGTACGCGACAAAGGGGGTACGAATAATCCACATTCCGTAAATTATCTAAGATTTTTAAGAAGAATTTTAATTAATAACAAATTCGCAAACGGCATATAGTTCTTACAAATCTAATGAGAGGATTCAAGGGGAAAAAGGTGAACATTGAACACACACATAATGAATGATAAACAAAAAATGAACAAATCAGGTGCATATCCCGAAAACGGGAAAAACAAGAAATATTATTTAATTTCAATAAAGTTATAGCCCTGAAGGTTCAAAAACTCAATGTCCATATTCAGCTGGATTCTGCTGCAATTACTCCACCATTCCACTTCAAAATCGTGTCTGGCTCCATTATACTTTAGGATTTTATAGCACAAAAGTCAGGATACGTGTTGATCTGACATGGGCCAAACAACAGAATGACAAGATGGCGGTAGCCTATTGTTGTCGTTGACAACAAGTTGCGCATTGCGCAAACGTATGGAGGACCATACTGGTCTTCTCATTTTTACGTTTTTTGGCAAATTTTGGGGGTTTAGGGGATTCAAAATTTGTGTTTGGCCCTGGTAATAAATTGGGTTGCACCAGCTAGTCTGGGCCATTGGTATAGTGGAAAAATATAATTTCTGCAACACACAGGACTAAAAATTCTCACAAGGAAAACAATGAGAATCAACTTTGATTCTCGCAAATGTTCATTTGATTCTTGTTATATATTCTGAAAATGTTCTTAATCCTTTACCCAACTTAACGGCCAAAACCGGCCAGCGCTATTCTAAGAAATCGGCAATTGCAGTAGGCCTTAGTACATGGCGTCATCGTGCCCCTATGTAGGCAACCCGGATAAAGTGCCTTGACCAAGGACACAATGTGGGTCGTTTCTCCTCGAGACCTCTAGCATAGAAGTCCAACAGTCTACCAATGAGCCACTGCGCTCCCCAAACTTGCTGGGTAGGTACACCCTAAGTTATATATTTATTTATTGGTGTTTTAGGTCACATATTTCTGGACAATGGCTAAGCATGACCGCGACAGTTTTATGGGTGGAGGAAGCCGGAGTACCCGGAGAGAACCACCGAGCAACTGTCAGCTCCCCAACATACTGACTCCACACAAGCAGGGTCAGCACTGGTTGAAGACAGGTGCACCATCAACGTGCAGTACACCTTAGTACACAACGCCACCATGCCCCCACGTGGGCAATGGGGGTGAAGTGCCTTGCCCAAGGACACAACGCGGTTGCCGCAGATGGTCACAAGGTATTAAATGTCACAGTGTGGGAAAAATGTATGACAATTCTCCAGGCCTTTAAGGGTTAACTGACTGAGTGCTAGATACCCATATTTGGGTTTTATTTTCAAGTGCATATGCTACAACTTAATAGGGCTGCAACGATTCATCGCCATTTCAATGCATCACGATACATTTGTCCACGATACGTATATCATATCGTTACATGTGTATCTCGATACAAACGATACACTTCCAGAAGGTTGGCATGATGTAGTCAGAAGTTGCATTTTCAGGCCCAACAAGTCTATTTTGTGCTTTTCCAACTTATAATTCCACCACTGGAGTCTGAAATTCTATCAGTACAGCTATAATTCACTTTCAACATGATATTTACGTTCCCAACGTAATCCCCTTCAGAAGGGGATTACGTTGGGAACGTAAATATCACGGTGAAAGTGAATTATAGCTATACTGACTTCAGACTCCTGTGATTCCACTTGTTCATTTGTATTTCAGTAAAATATCAACTCTGTCTAAATTATAAGCATAGCTTGAGGCAACAGATCTCTCACCTCTGAGTTGAACCCAGACTCCCAGAGGTCCATTGGCTGAAACTTGATTGTCTTTCTCAAGCACTAAAAAAGAAATTAGATGTTACTGGCCAAATGAAAGTTGGACTCTGTGCAGTTTGTGGGCCTTTTATTACTGATAATTCACTCTCAATATACTGCATGTAATGTATCATGAAAAAGTTAAAAAATTTATAGTAATTTATATATTTTTTATACTTACCAATGACCCAGACATAGCTGGTGCTAACTCTTAAAATATAGGGCCAAACACAAATTTTGCCCCCCAATCCCCAAAATTTGCATCTAAAACTAAAGAAAACATGTCCTGAAAGGCCCTCCACACCTCGCCCCCACTGCGCATGCGCAGTGTCAAGGACGTTCCGAAATTGGCGCCATTTATCATTCTAATAACCAGTGCCTGGTAAGCGCTATGTACTCAGCGGGGAGGCAAGAGTTCCCAACTCCTGGGAGGGCCATCCCCGTCTGGGTCATTGGTAAGTATAAAAAATATATAAATTACTATAAATTTTTTAACATTTTTATACTGTACCAATGACCCAGACATAGCTGAATAGTAAAAAGGCTGGAGGGCCAAGGACATAGAGCAAAATGGAATACGCTCAATAAAATAAAATAGAGTCATCCCCTGTAGGGAAAAGAAGTAATAGGCCTTACATGTATCTTTCTTATTTATGATAAATTAGAAAGATACAACACCTTCCAAAAATTGAGCTTCATACATCCATGTACTCTATTAATATCCAATAATCCTTATACTAATAATTTTTAAAGTAAGCCAATAATAAAGTAAGTCTAGAGAATAGAGACTCTTATACTCCTAAAAGTGTGTGAGAATTGCATAATCATGTCCGTTGACATATGCAATATTCAAAAGCTATACTTTAAAAACTAAGACTTGAATGAATTTTATAAACTTAAACTTCTCACTAAACAACCATCCCAATAACAGCTCAGAATTACTAACTCCGGAGGAGGTATCCCCTTGTTTTCATAGTAAAAACAGGTGACCCAAGGGAACACCCTCCCCCCCCCCTTTTTCTTGCCCTGGGTCAAATAGCCCAGAGCGAAGAGGGCAGCCGAACGGAGACACTGCCGAAACAGACAGCCTACCTAGCTATAGTAGCAACTGTTAAGTGAATGACATTCTGAGCAGTAGATAATAGACCTAACAATAGAGGCCTCCAGAAATGGACTCGATATTTCTGAGATAAAATTCATGAATGGATGGCTGAGCGCAATGAGCAGCCTACAAAAATCTATAATAGCAACACTATTAATGTAAGCCCAAGAAGTAGAAGAACTCTTACTTCAAGAGCCGAAATCTTAAGCACAACTGCTAAGCCAATGATATACCATAAGCAGTACGCTAGTTAATAGAATCGATTAACAATAAAATGGAGCGTAACGTCCTTCTACTAGACATCAAAGACAGAAGAAGCTTACGCCCTTGTAATAAACAGATATCTGTTTATAAATACATAAACTGTACCCGGAAAGAGTAAAGGCCTATGCCCATACGAAGACGGAAGGACCTTAAAATAATAGGTTCCGGATAATAGGAGCCTAACTCTTATGCAACAATCCAACCTAAATAGTAACGGAAGTATTGATTCCGAAACTATGAAAGTGAAAATCATTCATCGATAGTGCATGAAACTCACTGACTCTACAGTAAAAGAGAAACCAACAGAATTACTGTCTAAAAGGTCAGAATTTGAAAACTACTGTTTCCAGAGGCTCAAATGATTACTTAGCTAAATAAGAACCGAAGTTAAAATCCGTATAGGAATTTAATCTAAAGATTCTAAGTCTATTTATCAAAAAGTTACTAACTGACTTAGATAAAGAGACAAAAGACTCAATTGTAAACTATCGTAGAGTGCATAGGTATGAGGTAACATAAACCTATAACCTAAATAACAACAGGCTGCAGTAGATCTTGTGAAACAAGTATACTAAAAACTAGCAATGCGTAGTATGGAGGGATCAACCATATGAACATAATGATCCCTACACCACGACGGAAGAGCCTCCACTTTAGTCGCATAGAATAGCGAAGAAGAGGATCTCCTATAGTAAGAAATCGCGTCCAAAGCTCGTCCAGTACAGTGCTTACAATGCAATACGGACCACACAACGGAATACATGAAGGTTGCGACCTTGCTGGTTGTGATAAAGATGACACGATTTACCCAGTGAAAAAAGATCCTCACATAGAGGAAGATTTCACGTTAAGATCCACAGTAGACAAGAGAGTAAATTACTCATGATCTCTGTGAAGATAGAGATGCTATCAACAGAAATGTATTGTGGTTGTTTATCTTAGCAATACCTGCTAAAACAACAGCGCCGGAGGATACGCGTATCCTATCATTGCGTCCTATAGATCAATAGAGCGTTAACAGTATTAGCTCAGAGATCTGGACAAGCCAACACATACGTCTGCAATTGATTAGCAAGCTGTGTCATAATAAAACATCATTGGGCGCTCCCATAGATAGCAAATCTGATTAAATACTTGTTTGTTGAGAGTCCATTCTGACAGCAACAAGCGACCCGTAAGAGAACGGGAGTGCGATAAAACAATCAGACGACCCCGAATATGACGGACCAAAACTGAACTTGGTGTACTATAACCAACAGACGGATTCTTTCCATTAAATTGAATAACGGAAACGAAAGAGTGCCTCCCTGGTTCCGGAGATACGCCACTACTGTCGAATTAAAGGACAGGAATTTGGGCATGCATTTCTGAATAATGTTCATGCAATGACATAAAGCAAGCCTAAAAAACATTATTCCGCGGAAGTTAAACTGATAGCTAAAAGACTGCGGAACCCAAAGACCCTGGCACTTCGAATCCGTAGGGATCAGTATATATCCCAATCTGTTTGACTGGCAACCGTCATAACAGCCACACTAGGGTCCGGCAACTGCGGCGGCACTCTCTGAGTCAACCACCGAATGTTTGCCCCAGTCTGAATCTCTTGTAACACTAGATAGACAAGAGAATGTATAAACCAAGCAATTCATGGATTGCCGGAAAGTTGCCGTCGAAGAGAAGCTCCTCCGAGAACGAAGCGACTCTGAGAGAGTTCTTAACCTACTATCCACGCGTGGATGTAGCTAGGGCTGCATCACGTCTAACCAACTCCAATCAGCCACTGAAGGGCGGAGTTATACGTGAACAAAATACTGCCCTCAAAAGAAATTACATTGAGAATAATATCCCGTAAATCTTTTCTTGAAGACGTAATGATAACGCCTCAGTAAGGCGGATTACGTATAATAAAGCGTCTAAGTTAAGTCTACTATACATAATGTCGTTCCCAATATTGAAATTGGAAAAGACATAAACGGCGAAAAAGAATATATGCAGTCTTTAATCACACCGTCTAGACGCATATGAACTCTCGGTATGCCCTGCTCTGCCAAAATAAACTATATGTAAAAAAGATAAAATGGCAGAAAAGAGCCACGCGGACAAGAAACTAAACTATCATGCTTAGTAGCAGGCTTGTATATATATATAATATATAGCGTCGAAAAATAAAACACATGTTGTAATGACAATATTGGACTGCGTCGGTAAGTCAGGGACAAAGTCCCTGTACCGATCGAAAAATCCGAGTCCAATGACGCTATAAGTCTCTTATCCAAGATCGCAGCAATGAAGTCCGAAAAATAATCACTGGAAGAAATGCCAGAAGATATGAAAGGCATCTTCCGATACTACTAAAGGGAAAACTCGAAATCTTTCGAATCCCTTTCGCCATCCTGTCGGACCCTATAAAGCGTTCGGTCGTCCGTAGCTTGATGCAACCGCGGACCGCACCGACCCAGCGCCGTCAGATAATTCCTGATTCGACCGAGAAACCGTCAATTGCTGGGATGCTGCGAAACAACTGTGCTAACTCGGATAGCACGTCCGTCACCGAGGCCTGAGGAGCAGCGGTCTTACGATGCATTGCCGCAGGAAGCTCCGAGATCGTTACCCCGTGCATACTTCCAATATGCGAGCGAACGGAGTGTATAAGCCTCGTGTCCCTTGGCTACCGGATGGCGCGACCTATTCGCTGTGGAATCACTGAATGCCGAAACTGATCGGATACTCGAGGTCACGTAGCCAATGTGCGGTCGTGTGCCCTGCTGTGAGGATGAGGAAGCATTAAAGACAGTCTCTCGGACTGTCAATATAACGGAGCGTCCCGAGCAACGGACATATGCTCCGAATGTAAAATATCTGAACCACAACATGCGGTCCCCTATGTTGTTGGCTTCCTCCGATCTGTCCTCAATCTGCCGTCACTGGGTGAGTACTAAAGTAATTAAAGTGCTCGCATCACCCAAATCTCCTTCCTAGACCGCAACGGACGAACCCGGCAGCCGAACCATTCGATGAATGTATGCTACACCGGGTGAGCTAGCGAATGTCATTCCGTAAGCGATAGACATATTCCATGAGCACTTATTGCCGCTAACTCTTCATTAACTATGACGACAGAGGCACACTTTTGAAAGACATCTCCATAACTCTTCGAACAAGAAACCAGAAATGCTTGGATAGCAAGCATAAAATAATAATATATATAGCGTCGTTCAATAATTCGAAAGTTTGTGTGACATTATTGGACTATGTCGGAACTGAGGGACGATGTCCCTGAACCGAACCAAAAATTTCTAAGTCCACCGACGCTATCAGTTTCTTATCCGGCATCGCAGCATATGTTGTTCCGAAAGGGAAAGCTTGAAATCCACCGAATCCCTTTCGGTATCCCGTCGGACCGGATGAAACTTTCGGACGTCCGTACCCGCTTCCGCGGAGCGTCCCGACCCAGCATCGTCGGATAAAATATATGCGACAGATTCAGTTGATGCTGGGATGCTGCGATAAACTGTGCTATTAAGGAAAGCACGTCCGTTCCCGAGGCCTGTGCAGTAGCGGACTTACGATGCATTGCCGCTGGAAGCTCCGTGTACGTTGACTCCCGCACACTTCCTATGCGAACGTCCGGAGTCTGCAGGCCTCGAGTCCCCGGCTACCGACCCAGCGCTGTCGGATAATTCTCGATCCGACACCGTTTCTGTCGGCTGCTGGGATGCTGCGATAAGCTGTGCTATGTGCACAAGAATGTCCGGCGTCGAGACCTGCGGAGGCGCAGTCTATCGGTGCTTCGCCGAGGGCAGCTCCGCATCAGATGGCTCCCGCATACTTCCTATGCGAACGTCCGGAGTCCATCGGTCTCGAATCCCTGGCTGCCGGATGGTGTGACCTGGTCGCCGAAGAATCCTCGATCGGCGAAGCTGGTAATATATCGGCGGTCACGCAGCCAAGGTGCGGTCGTGTGCGCTGATGAGAAGAGGAAGCCTTAGCAGTCTCAGCGGACTGCCTATACAACGGAGCGTCCCGAGCGACGGACGTATGCTCCGCTAACAACACATTTGTACCACAACATCTGGGGCCAGATGTTGTTGAACGAGAGAGGGGCCTCTCTCGCTTGCCGTCCGGATGGACCGGAACGAGCTATGAACCGGACTAAAAGGCTTCCTCCGTTCTCCCTCCGATCCGCCGTCACTGGGTGTGCATTAAGTTAATTTTATAGTGCTCGCATCACCCCAAAATTCCTTCTAGACCGCAACGGACGAACCCGGCTGCCGAACCATTCGGTGAATGGACGCTACACCGGGCGAGCTAGCGGACGTCAAAGGCCGTCGAACCTACTAGGGTCCTCTTAGGCAATTGGCGTATTACATGAGCACTTTTCCGCTAGCCCTTCATTAATTGTGACGACGGAGGCACACTGTTGGAAGACATCACAGATACATCACCCTAATCTTGATCGTCTGAAATAGAAATTGATAAAGTAGAGTGACCCTGCGGGGAAAGGACCGGAGTGTCCAAATCCCCAACAACATACCGTGACATACGCTTCCCATATTGTCATCGAAATCATACGATACAGAACAGGAGTTAATGCGAGTACACTGACCACATAAGAATGATAATAAGGTCAGAGGAAGACTTCCTCCTAAAACAATTGATCAATATCCTTTCAATGAGAAAAGAAAACAAGTCCTGGTACTCGCACTAACCCCTGGCAATCAAATACATAATAATAATATGATCCATTAATATAGAAAAAATAATTGAAATCAAAATATTTTGAAAAAATATTTTTTCAGAACAGCCCAAGTTTCTGAAAAGTAACGTTGAGCCCCAATGGATCCCAAGCCTAAGTGTGGACAAAAATTTAAAAAATATTTTAAACAATTTATTCAACACTTACGAACAATAATAATGTATCTAGTTATGATTAAAATAACATAAAGATATTATTATTTAGAAATCCCCCCCTCACACAGAGGGCTGTTGTAAATGTAAACAATGAGTGTAAAAACACTAAAATAAGACTCCAGGCACCCAGGCCCGAAATCAGTTACCAAAAATACACCATCTGATGCAAAACAGAGACTTCCAGGGAAGAAACTGCAGAACATCAGATGGTAGATGCAGAACACAACGCCTAACCACCCGTAGGTGAAGACGTAAACATGGGGAAAGAACAGAATTCATTCTGTTATTAAGCTAAAACTCCCAAGAAATTTTAGTAATAATAATTACAGAAACTATGCCAAAAGCATGGGAGAATAGCAAGGGGGAACTTAAAGGACAGGGAGAGAGGAAAAACACTTGAAAAAACAGTGTAACTAAATAATCAGAATGACAACAAAATGGCTGCTGCCTTGAAAATAGGTAACTTAACATAATTTCATTAAAAAATTTTAAGTTACAGCCCTGATAATATTCTGTCACACATTCTTTTCCTCTCCTCCTTTTCTATCCTCCTTAGAATCACCATTTCACTAATATTTATGTGTCTGGCATCATTTAAACTGAGATTTAAAAGCACAAAGATCAGTCAGATGTTAACTGATGAAGGGCCAAACTTAGAATGATAAATGGCGCCAATTTCGGAACGTCCTTGACACTGCGCATGCGCAGTGGGGGCGAGGTGTGGAGGGCCTTTCAGGACATGTTTTCTTTAGTTTTAGATGCAAATTTTGGGGATTGGGGGGCAAAATTTGTGTTTGGCCCTATATTTTAAGAGTTAGCACCAGCTATGTCTGGGTCATTGGTACAGTATAAAAATATTGTATCGTGAAAAAATATTGCGATACATATTGTATCGTGAGTGAGACGTATCGTTGCAGCCGATATTCTGCATTTTCTATGGATGGGATTCATATTATCTTTGGAATGAATTATTTCATCTGTGTGGATTTGTCTTGAAATGATTTATAGGAGAGCCTTGCTATGATTTATGGAAGAGTGCATCTAAATTGTAACAGAGCAAAGGCATGTGAACAAATTTTGATGCCCCAAAATATTTGAGTTCTCTCCCACTGATCTTCATACCACTGGATTGCTGGAATGCCAGCAAAAAAAACATTGTCACTGAAACTGCCTACCCACCCATAAGAAGCAGGGACCGACCTGGGCATGTGCCAGTGCGTATTTGGTTCTGAAACATCAGAACCTGGCTCTTAAATCTCAGAAATAGGCTTCTCAGTTGGCGCGTAACATCTCAGATCATATTTTGATATTCTTTCGATGGATAATCGAGAGACACTCTTACATGTATTATATATATGATTATCATTTATCATTGTTGTAGAGTGCTTAAGTTAATACTTCAAGTCTTAATTACCAAGCATTAATCTTCACTGTGGTTTCTGATCAAGTCTTGGCTGCCTAAATAGGCAGCCAAGACTTGATCAGAAACCACAGTGAAGATTAATGTTTGCTACAGTGTACTAAATGAAAATAATGAGAGCTATTACATACTTGCAGTGTGTGTTACAAACAGCAGTGTGACTCCGTAAATTGAAATCTGGCGTATGAATTGAAAAAATAGGCTCCGAGGCTACAGCGTATTTTAAATAGTCCTGATCGGTCCCATAAGAAGGTTCAAGTCAATCAACGTAATAACTCCTCTTAAGCCACGACGTTTGCAGATGTAAGTTATGCTGTGGCTTAACATCTTTCACTTCATCAAACACAATGGCATTGACCTTACATAAAAACTAATATCACTGTAACAGGTTTCCAGTCTCTACTCTTATCTTTTTTGCCAATAACAACTAAAATATGTTATTATGCCTCAAGTTTATAACATCGGCCGTGATTGGTTAATTTGACACCTTCTAAAAGTCATAGTACTGGAGTTTTGGGGCAAAACACGGGTACAATCGGAACGTTTTTTCCCTGGAGACAAGAGAACGAAGAAAATGTAAGCGCCACTTCCACTGATCAGCGTTGATTGGAATTTCTCAACACCAAACGCTGGCTCCGTGTCCGTTTAACTTTTTTCAACACCGGTAGGCACAAACTTACCAACAAATATATCATCTTCTGTGGGTATGTTTTCAATTTTAACTGCAAACAATGAATTCAAAAGAATCAGAAATATTAAAAAACACACTCACGTGTTTCACCACTTCAGTGAATCCTGAATATGAGTCTCAGTTATGACTTCAATGAATTATATTTAAGAAATAACTGTTGTTTTCCTTCGGTTTATGCGATATAAACCGAAAATTTTCAGCACAAGCTTCATAACAAGCATTAACAATGAATTATAACATGAACAGCATGATTCAGTTGTAAACATTGGCATTTGTTGATATAGAAACTCCCAAAGCGACGCCGGCACTTGTGAAATTCATTTTCGAAGAGACGTCATTCGTTCGAAATGACGTCATGTTTTTGGATTCGACTACATTGTTGTTACAAGATTGATGGCATGTTGCAGTTAACGCTTAACAATGAAAGTCATATTTTGTTTGGCATAATAAAATTCGCTGCTGAAGGTTTTATTTCAGAAATCACACAAACTCAGGTACTATCGACCGATAGAACATGAAAAGGAACGTTCTAATATTATATTGTAAATTCTATTTGCATTGCCACAAAAAATGTAGTACTGAAATGGTCAACCAGAAAAATAGTTTGCAACCAGTTACCTACCTAACGAATTAGAAAACTAGAGGATGGCCACCAAAGGGTGGCTGATTCCCCCCAAAAAAGCCTTGATAGCCATTCCAACCTTATTCGCGACACACCCTCTGGTTGTGGGCAATAATAATACCAAGTATCATTAATATCCTTGAAGGCTGTAAGAAGTTATGGAGCGGACACGAATTCCGTCTATGCCCGGATGGACAGACGGACAGACAGACGGACGACGTCACGGCTAGATTCCCTCGAATTTTTTTCGGGGGAATAAAAATGTCAACTGGTTATCCGAAATGTTGGTAGTGATCCTCATTCCAGGGTTAAAATGCAGTAAATCTGCTGTTTCTCCTTTGGGATAAATTACTCCTTGAAGTCATGTTGTATATATTGAGAAATAATAGACTTTGGCATTCAAGACTTTGTTAATGAATGGCAATTTCCGTGACTACTGAGTAATTACAGAAACTATTCTGTAGTATGTCTACAAATGTACGTTGTCAAGAACTCGACAATGTTTGTTTTTAGACACACTACAGAATAGTTTCTGTGAATACTGCTTTCCAGTCTCTACAATTTTGATACTATATTTGGTGAAATAATGGACATCGATAACCGGATATTATACGGTTATAGCTATCGGTGAAGGAACTGAGCCAACTGTTTCAGCCCTAGAAAAATGTGCACATCATTAACATCGTCATAATCTGCACACATCAAAAGTATATTTTTTAAAAAGCGATCGGAGATTGTAAGGTGTGGGTATACTAAAACAAGAGGCCCCAAGGGGCCTGAGGGTGCTCACCTACATGGTAGCCAAAATATCAACCCAGAGAATTGATTTCAACAAGTTGCATCTGCTCCTCCTAAGAAAGCTTATACCAAATATCCAAAGATTCTGACCAGTGGATCTAAAAAAAAGAAGAAGATTTTTAAAGAATATTCCTCATATTGAACTAAGTTATAATTCGGGCTCCCACAAGGAGCCCATATATGAACCCAGGGACTTGGCTTTAACAAACTTGAATCTCACCCCCCTAAGGATGCTGCACACCAAATATCAAAACATTCCGACTGCTGGATCTGAAGAAGAAGATTTTTAAAAAAAATTCCTCATTTTGAACTAAGTTACAATTCAAGCTCCCACAGTGAGTCCAAATATGGACCTAGGGGCATGGCTTGAACAAACTTGAATCTCACCTCCCTAAGGATGCTGCATATCAAATATCAAAACATTCCAACTGCTGGATCTGAAGAAGATTCTTAAAGAAAATTCCTCATTTTGAACTAAGTTATAATTCGGGCTACCACAGTGAGCCCAAATATGAACCCAGGGACTTGGCTTGAACAAACTTGAATCCCCCCCCCAAGCATGATGCATACCCAATATCAAAAGATTCTGCCTGCTGGATCTTGAGAAGAAGAGTTTCAAAGAAATTTGCCTGAAAAATGCATTAAGTTTGAATTCGAGCTCCTATAGTGAGCCCAAATATGAATCCAGGGGGGGGGGGGGGGGGGGGGGGCACTTTGAACAAACTTGAATCAGATCCACCCCACAATGTTGCATACCAAATATCAAAAGATTCTGCCTGCTGGATCTGGAGAAGATTTTTGAAGAAATTTGCCTGAAATGCACTAAGTTCGAATTTGGGCTTCTATAGTGAGCCCAAATATGAATCCAGGGGGGCCGATTTGAACAAACTTGAATCAGATCCACCCCACAATGTTGCATACCAAATATCAAAAGATTCTGCCTGCTGGATCTGGAGAAGAAGATTTTTGAAGAAATTTGCCTGAAATGCACTAAGTTCGAATTTGGGCTTCTATAGTGAGCCCAAATATGAATCCAGAGGGGGCCGATTTGAACAAACTTGAATCAGATCCACCCCACAATGTTGCATACCAAATATCAAAAGATTCTGCCTGCTAGATCTGGAGAAGAAGATTTTTGAAGAAATTTGCCTGAAATGCACTAAGTTCGAATTCGAGCTTCTATATTGAGCCCAAATATAAACCCAGGGGGCCGATTTGAACAAACTTAAATCAGATCCACCCCACAATGTTGCATACCAAATATCAAAAGATTCTGCCTGCTGGATCTGGAGAAGAAGATTTTTGAAGAAATTTGCCTGAAATGCACTTAGTCCGAATTCGAGCTTCTATACTGAGCCCAAATATAAACCAAGGGGGCCAATTTGAACAAACTTGAATCAGATCCACCCCACAATGTTGCATACCAAATATCAAAAGATTCTGCCGGCTGGATCTGGAGAAGAATATTTTTTAAGACATTTGCCTGAAATGCATTAAGTTCGAATTCAGGCTTCTATAGTGAGCCCAAATATGAATCCAGGGGGCCGATTTGAACAAACTTGAATCAGATCCACCCCACAATGTTGCATACCAAATATCAAAAGATTCTGCCTGCTAGATCTGGAGAAGAAGATTTTTGAAGAAATTTGCCTGAAATGCACTAAGTTCGAATTCGAGCTTCTATACTGAGCCCAAATATAAACCCAGGGGGCCGATTTGAACAAACTTGAATCAGATCCACCCCACAAGGTTGCATGCCAAATATCAAAAGATTCTGCCTGCTCGATCTGGAGAAGAAGATTTTTGAAGAAATTTGCCAAAAATGCACTAAGTTCGAATTCGGGCTTCTATAGTGAGCCCAAATATGAATCCAGGGAGCCAATTTGAACAAACTTCAATCAAATCCACCCCACAATGTTGCATACCAAATATCAAAAGATTCTGCCTGCTGGATCTGGAGAAGAAGATTTTTGAAGAAATTTGCCTGAAATGCACTAAGTTTGAATTCAAGCTTCTATACTGAGCCCAAATATAAACCCAGGGGGCCGATTTGAACAAATTTGAATCACATCCACCCCACAATGTTGCATACCAAATATCAAAAGATTCTGCCTGCTGGATCTTGAGAAGAAGAGTTTTGAAGACACTTGCCTGAAATGCATTAAGTTCGAATTCGGGCTTCTATAGAGAGCCCAAATATGAATACAGGGGCCGATTTGAACAAACTTGAATCAGATCCACCCCACAATGTTGCATACCAAATATCAAAAGATTCTGCCTGCTAGATCTGGAGAAGAAGATTTTTGAAGAAATTTGCCTGAAATGCACTAAGTTCGAATTTGAGCTTCTATACTTAGCCCAAAAATAAACCCAGGGGGCCGATTTGAACAAACTTGAATCAGATCCACCCCACAATGTTGCATGCCAAATATCAAAAGATTCTGCCTGCTCAATCTGGAGAAGAAGATTTTTGAAGAAATTTGCCTGAAATGCACTAAGTTTGAACTCGGGCTTCTATAGTGAGCCCAAATATGAATCCAGGGAGCCGATTTGAACAAACTTGAATCAGATCCACCCCACAATGTTGCATACCAAATATCAAAAGATTCTGCCTGCTAGATCTGGAGAAGAAGATTTTTGAAGAAATTTGCCTGAAATGCACTAAGCTCGAAATCGGGCTCCTATACTGAGCCCAAATATGAACCCAGGGGGCCGATTTGAACAAACTTGAATCAGATCCACCCTACAATGTTGCATACCAAATATCAAAAGATTCTGCCTGCTGGATCGATCTGGAGAAGAAGATTTTTTATGAAATTTGCCTGAAATGCACCAAGTTTGAAATCGGGCTCCTATACTGAGCCCAAATATGAGAAACCAGGGGGTCGATTTGAACAAACTTGAATCAGATCCACCCTACAATGTTGCATACCAAATATCAAAAGATTCTGCCTGCTGGATCTGGAGAAGAAGGTTTTTTAATCTTTTTCCTATTGCCTGCAGTGTTAAAAAGTGCTGACTCAGCACTTTTCCAAAGTCCTGAAAAAAGTTCCTTGTGATCAAACCGATAGGGATTTTTTTTAACCATTCTATTCTACTGGATAAAAGTAAGCTTTATACAAAACAAGAGCGCCTGAGGGTGCTCACCTGACATGGTAGTCTAAATATCAAACCAGGGACTTGACTTGAATAAGCTGCATATGCCCCCTCCCAAGAAAAGCATATACCAACTAGATGAAGCGATTGTGCCCACACAATACACAGGAGTTTCCTTCGATTTTTCAGTTCTTGCACTTTTACGTCTCAAAATTGAGATAAACGCATTAAAAACAGATTTTTTTCCCAAACAAAATACATTCAGCCTAAATTTTTTTCTTCTTCTTAAAACGCATTAAAAACGATAAAACTAAATTTCCAGATTTTGGTCCAAAATTTTCTAAGTCCCACCTGGACCCCAAATTTCCAGGGGAAAAAAAAAAAATTTTCTCTTAAAATTGATGGAAACGCATAAAAAAACAAAAAAAAATTTTTTAGGATTTTGGTCCAAAATTTTTTAAGTCCCACCCGGACCCCAAATTTTCAGGGGAAAATTTTTTTTTTTTTTTTGTCTTAAAATTGACGGAAATGCATAAAAAAACAAAAAAAAATTTTTGCGGATTTTGGTCCAAAATTTTCGAAGTCTCACCCGGACCCCAAATTTTCCAGGGAAAAAAATTTTTTTTTTTTTTTTTCACGTCTTAAAATTGACCGAAAGACAGAAAAAAACAAAAAAATTTTTTAGGATTTTGGTCCAAAATTTTCTAAGTCCCACCCGGACCCCAAATTTTCAGGGGAAAATTTTTTTTTTTTTTTTGTCTTAAAATTGACTGAAACACAGAAAACCCCCCCCAAAAAATTTTTCCGATTTTGGTCCAAAATTTTCTAAGTCCCACCCGGACCCCAAATTTTCCAGGGAAAAAAAAAAATTTTAAACCCCCAAAAATTTTTTTCTGATTTTGGTCCAAAATTTTTTAAGTCCCACCCGGACCCCAAATTTTCAGGGAAAAAAAAATTCTTTATTTTTGTTTTATGTCTTAAAATTGACCAAAAGACAGAAACCCCCCCCAAAAAAAATTTAGGATTTTGGTCCAAAATTTTCTAAGTCCCACCCGGACCCCAAATTTTCAAGGGAAAAAAAAATTTTTTTTTTTTGTCTTAAAACTAACCGAAAAGCAGAAAAAACAAAAAATGAAAGTGTCAATGACACTGTAGCTCAACTTGACAAACTTGAACTTGGTAAGTTATAAATGAAATGGCAAAATTGAAGATCATTGGGACCAATGTCAGTTTTTTTGCCAGTGGCAACATTTTTGGACAGAAACCGGAGAAATTCGATAGCTCCCATCTAGAGGCCTCCCCAAACAAGCATGCCAGCTTTCAAAGCAATCCGATCATAAATGTGCCCTGTAGGGTGTACAAAAGGGAAATATTGTGGTCTGACTAGACTAAATTCTAAGAACGTTGGCCGTGGCAACATTTTTTGACGGAAATCGAAGAAAATCGATAGCTGCCATCTAGAGGTCACCGTAAATAAGCATATCAGGTTTCAAAGCAATCTAATCATAAATGAGCCCTGTAGGGTGAGCCAAAGGGAAATATTGTGGTCTGACTAAACTAAGTTCTAAGAATGTTGGCTGCGGCAACATTTTTTGATGGAAATTGAAGAAAATCGATAGCTCCCATCTAGAGGTCACCCCAAACAAGCATGAAAGGTTTCAAAGCAATCCGATAATAAATGTGCCCTGTAGGGTGTGCCAAAGGGAAATATCGAGTCTTCTGACTAAACCAAGTTCTAAGACCGTTGGCCGCGGCAACATTTTTTTGCCGGAAATTGAAGAAAATCGATAGCGCCCATCTAGAGGTCACCCTAAATAAGCATACCAGGTTTCAAAGCAATCAAATCATAAATGTGCCCTGTAGGGTGTGCCAAAGGGAAATATTGTGGTTTGACTAAACTAAGTTCTAAGAATGTTGGCCGCGGCAACATTTTTCGACAGAAATTGAAGAAAATCGATAGCTCCCATCTAGAGGTCACCCCAAACAAGCATGCCAGGTTTCAAAGCAATCCGATTATACATGTACCCTGTAGGGTGTGCCAAAGGGAAATATTGAGTCTTCTGACTAAACTAAGTTCTAAGAACGTTGGCCGCGGCAACATTTTTTGACAGAAATTGAAGAAAATCGATAGCTCCCATCCAGAGGTCTCCCCAAACAAGCATACCAGGTTTCAAAGCAATCTGATCGTAAATGTACCCTGTAGGGTGTGCAATAGGGAAATATTGAGGTCTGACTAAACTAAGTTCTACGAACGTTGGCCGTGGCAACATTTTTTGCCGGAAATTGAAGAAAATCGATAGCTCCCATCTAGAGGTCACCCTAAATGAGCGTATCAGGTTTCAAAGCAATCAAATCATAAATGTGCCCTGTAGGGTGTTCCAAAGGGAAATATTGTGGTTTGACTAAACTAAGTTCTAAGAACGTTGGCCGCGGCAACATTTTTTGACGGAAATTGAAGAAAATCGATAGCTCCCATCTAGAGGTCACCCCAAACAAGCATAAGAAGTTTCAAAGTAATCTGATCGTAAATGCAACCTGTGAGGTGTGGCAAAGGAAATTGTGGACGTACGTACTAACGTACGTACGTACGTACGTACGTACGAGAAGTGATGGCAATAGCTCAGCTTGACTTTGTCAAGTTGAGCTAAAAATTTGTTCGGATTTTGGTCCAAAATTTCGAGGTCCGCAACGGGACCCCAAATTTTCAGCCTAAATATGAACCCAGGGATTTGGCTTCAACAAACTTGAATCTCACCTCCCTAAGGATGCTGCATACCAAATATCAAAAGATTCTTATTGCTAGATCTGAAGAAGAAGATTTTTCAAAAATACTCCTCATACTGCACTAAATTAAACATTTGGGCTCCCATAGAGAGCCCAAATATCGATCCAGGCAATTGATTTCAATAAACATGTGAAACAATCTTACAAAGATGTTATATGTGAAATTTTAAAGCTTTTGGAGCAGTGGTTTCGGAGAAAAGTAGTCTTATGTTTTTCCCATTACCCACAGTGTTAAAAAATGCTGACTCAGCACTTTTTCAAAGTCCCCAAAAAGTACCCCATGATAAAACCGATGGCCATTTGTTTTGATCATTCCATTCTGTTGGACCTAAGGAAGCTTCACAACAAATAAGAATTCTCAGTGCCGTGTAGTTTTGGAGATATGGGCGTTTTCATTTTTATCTATTTTTAGCTCCTGTGGTTCCCGGGGCTATGGGGAAAAAAATTTCGGCATAAATTAGGTACTTATGACCCAATAAGCACTCATGTAAAATTTGGTTCAAATCGGCCTCGCGATTTGGAAAGTTAAAAAATTTATAGTAATTTATATATTTTTTATACTTACCAATGACCCAGACTTAGCTGGTGCTAACTCCAACAAAACCAGGGCCAAACACAAATTTTGCCCCCCAATCCCCAAAATTTGCATCCAAAACAAAAAGAAATCATGTCCTAAAGGACCTCCATAGTACGCCTCTACTGCGCATGCGCAGTGACGCAGTCGTCCCGAAATTGGCGCCAATTATCATTCTTACTGGCAGTGCCTGGTCAGCGCTATGTACTCAGCGGGGAGGCAAGAGTTCCCAACTCCAGGGAGGGCCATCCCCGTCTGGGTCATTGGTAAGTATAAAAAATATATAAATTACTATAAATTTTTTAACATTTTTATACTGTACCAATGACCCAGACTTAGCTGAATAGTAAACAGGCTGGAGGGCCTAGGACATAGAGGAAAATCCAATAAGCTCAACTATATAGTAAAGAGGTAACCCCTTAAGGAGAAAAGGAGTATTAGGCTTTACATGTATCTTTCTTATTTAATATTAAATTAGAAAGATACACTACCCTTAATAATTGAGCACAATAACATTCATGTTCTCTATTAACATCCAGTATAACCCTTATACTAATTATTTTTAAAACAAGCCAATAAATAAAGTAGTCCAGAGAATTGAGACTCTTTATAATCATTTAAAAGTGTCCGAGTATTGTATATTAAAGCCCGTTTGACACTTGACATATACAAATGCTTCACACCGAGCTACACTTTAAAAATAAGACATGAATGAAATTAAACATTAATATTACACTTTAAAACCATCCCGGAAGCGACTCAGAAATACTGACTTGGAGGAGGCATTCCCTTGCTTTTCACTATAAAGCAGGTGACCTAAGGGAACACCCGCCCCCCCCCCCCCCCCCTCCCTTCCCCTTGCCCTGGGTCAAATAGCCCAGAGCGAAGAGGGCAGCCGGACGGAGTCACTGCCGGAACAGAAAGCCTGCATAACTATAGTTGCAACTGTTTAGTGGACGACATTCTGAGCAACAGATAACGGACCTAAACAATGCAGGTCTCCAGAAATGGACTCAATATTTCTGAGATAAAAATTCGTAAATGTGGATGGCTGAGACCAATAAGCAGCCTTCATTAAATCTGTAATAGCAACACTATTAGCATAAGCCCAGGAAGTAGAAAGAGCTCTTACTTCATGAGCCGAAATCTTAAGCACAGACTGCTGAGAAGAAGATAAATCTTCATAAGCAGTACGGATAGTTAACTGAATCCATCTAGCAATAGAATGGACTGAAATGTCCTTTCTATTAGGCATCAAAGACAGAAAGAAACGTTTCCGTCCCTTTCTGATGAACTGAGATCTCTGTTTATAGATACGTAGTGCTCTAACAGGACAGAGTAAAGGCCTACGCCCGTCTGAAGACGGAAGAGCCTTAATAACAATAGGTTCCGGATATTTATTAGGAGTCTGATTCTTAGCTAAAAAACCCACATTAGTAGTGAAGGTGATAGTGTTCCCAACACTACGATAATGAGAATCATCCACCGATAGTGCATGAAGCTCACTGACTCTTCTGGCAGAAGAGAAAGCTAAGAGAAAAGCTGTCTTATAAGATAAGAATTTGAAATCTACTGTCCCAAGAGGTTCAAATGGCTTTTCCTTCAATTTAAGGAGAACCCAAGCTAAATTCCACTTAGGAATTAATCTAAGAGTTCTGGGTCTATTTATCGAAAAGTTTCTAACCAATTTCGATAAAGAGACATTAGATCCAATTTGTAAACTATCATGATGTGCATAGGTATCAGATAACATAGATCTATAACCCTTTATAGTAACAGGCTGCAGTTTGATTTCGTCAAACAAGTATACTAGAAAGTTTGCAATGTCTGGAATAGAGGGATCAAATATATCTACAGAATGATCCCTACACCAACGACGAAAAACCTTCCACTTAGCCGCATAGTTTAGCGAAGAGGAGGTCCTCCTACAGTTAGAAATCGCGTCCACTGCTCGTCCTGTAAAGTGCTTGCCATGCAAGAAGGACCGCACAACGGAAAAACGTGAAGGTTGAGACCTTGCGGGTTGTGATGGAGTTGACGCGATTTCCCCTGCGAAAGAAGATCCTCTCGTGGAGGAAGCTTCCGCGGTAGGTCCCACAACAGACACCTGAGTAGATTTATCCACGGTCTCTGTGGCGACAGAGATGCTACCAACAGAATCTTGCATTGAGATTGTTTTATCTTTAGCAATACTTGTTGAATTAACGGCGCTGGCGGATACGCATATCCTATCATTCCGTCCCAAGGGATCGACAGAGCGTCTACTGCAAATGCTCTTGGATCCGGACACGGGGACACATACGTCTGCAACTGATTGTTGAGATGTGTCGCAAATAAGTCTATCATTGGCCGTTCCCATTGGTAGCAAATCTGATTGAATACTTGTTTGTTGAGAGTCCACTCCGACGGCAACAAGCGACCCTTTCGTGAAAGGGAGTCTGCTAGCACATTCAGACGACCCGGTATGTGACGGACCGAAAGAAGAACGTGATGTTCTAATGCAAACAGAAGGATTCTTTCCGTTAGATTGAACAACGGAACTGAATGAGTGCCTCCCTGATTCCGTATATACGCCACTACTGTCGTATTGTCGGATAGGATTTGGACATGAGCATCGTGAATAATGTCCATCCAGTGACGTAACGCAAGCCAAATTGACATCATTTCCTTGATGTTTATGTGCTTGCACAGGAATTGCGGATCCCAAAGACCCTGGCATCTCGAATCCGTTGGGATTAATGATGCACCCCAACCTGTTTGACTGGCATCCGTCATAATGGTAAAACTCGGATCCGGCAACTGCAGCGGAACTCCTTGAGTTAACCACTGAATGTTTGCCCAAGTCTGAATCTCTTGTTTCACTTGATCTGACAAGAGAACGTCTACATCGAGCGAATGAATTTTCACACTCCAATTCTGAGTCAGGAAAATTTGAAGAGGACGTGTGCGTAGCCGCCCCATCGGAATGAGATCCGCGGCGGCTCGGCACAGACCTATCAGTCTCATAAATTCTCTCGCCGTGACTTTGTCTGCGTGCAGACAATAGCGAGCGTAACAACTGACTAATTTCGCTCTGGTTAACGGCAGACGAACGAGATTGTTGTGCGTCTGGAAGCTCATTCCCAGATGAGTGAATGACTTGGACGGCACCAGATCCGACTTCTCCTCGTTTACTATGAAACCGAGACGTCGGAGCAATAGAAGAAGATTCTGAACATCGTTCTGAAGCGTTAACTCGTTGCCGTACCTCTGAAGAATGTCGTCCAGGTAGGCCGACGTTACCGCAGACGAATGAGCTCAGAAGTAGATCATTACCGAGTTCATTACCCGAGTGAAAGCCCAGGGTGCTAGATTCAATCCGAAGCACATGGCCCGGAACTGATACACCACTCCTAGGACTGCGAAGCGTAGATACTTTCGGAATGTCGGATGTACCATGACGTGAAAGTACGCATCTTTGAGATCTATGCTCGTTGCATAATCGTTCACCCGAATACTCACTCTGACCGATCGAATCGTCTCCATATAAAACTTCGGAGCGACGATCAGCTTGTTTATCCAGCTCAAATCTATGACTGGACGGAACGAGCCGTCTGGTTTCGGAACCAGAAACAGATGGCTGTAGAATCCCAGAGATTCCTGGTTTTCTACGACCTCTACCGCGTTCTTCATTAAAAGAGACTGCACCTCTGATAACAGAGCGTCTCTTTTCTGTGGATTTGACGGAAGATGAGTCCACTTTGGACTTCGAGTTAATGGAGGCTTTCGTTTGAAGGATATCTTTAGACCTTCCGAAGTCACTCCTCTCACCCACGGGTCGTCCGTAATCGACGCCCACTCTTGTGAAAAACTCGACAACCTTCCGCCAACCGGAACGCGATAGAGGTTTAAGCCATCACCTCCTGGACCTGCGAGGCTTGCGGTAGGAGAAACCACGTCTTTCACGACCCGCACCTCGCCTCGTCGACCTCGGGGCGTCCGACCGATTGTCCCGGCCTGAAGGACGTCCCGAACAAGAGTCGCTATCCTGACGGTCTCTCGAATAAGACCAAGAGGACGCACCGGAACCTCTATAGGAACCTCTCTTGGGCGCATTAGACCCAGAAGTGCCTGTCTTATTCGTGTCTGCTGTATCCGACCTTTTAGGAGCGGATCTGAACAACAGAGAATCATTAGCTTTCTTTTTAATTTTATCATAAATAGCGGAAAGCTTGCCGTCAAAGAGAAGTTCTCCTGAGACCGAAGCGACTCTAAGAGAGTTCTTCACCTTAGAATCCACTAGTGTGGATGTAGCTAGGGCTGCGTCACGTCTAATCAACTCCAGATTTGCCACTGAAAGGGCAGAGTTACACGTGGAATAAGCTACTGCCCTTGAAAGAAGTCTTAAAGAGGATTGTATATCCTGAAACTCTTCCCCTTGAAGGCGCAGTGATAACGCCTTAGTAAGGTGATCTGCGTAAGATAAGGCATCTAAATTGGCTCTGTTAGATGCAATAGCTGTTTCCAACACCGCGGTTGGAATAGAAGCTGACGACGGTAATGATAGCTCTAAGTCTTCCGCCTCGTCGTCCATACGCAGAGGAACTCTCGGTATACCCTGTCCTGCCGTGTCGAATTTATTCCTTGCATTAATGAAAGGCAGGTTAAGAGTATTAGCGGACAAGAAACCTGCTTTCCCCGTCCTGGAAGCAAGTTTAAATATAGCGTCGTTCAATAATTCAAATGTTCTTGCAACATTATTGGACTGCGACGGAAACTCGGGAGCGATGTCCCTGAACCGCTCAAAAAATTCAGAGTCCAATGACGCTATAATTCTCTTGTCCGGAAGCGCAGCAGTCTGGCCCGACGGAACAACTTGAGGGAGAAAGTGCCGGATGAAGTCCACGGCAGCTTTATGTTGTTCCGAAAGGGATAGTTCCAATTCATCCGTATCCCTTTCACCATCCGGTCGGACCTCCCGATGTTCCCGGTCGTACGCCCCCGATGCTTCGGCGGAGCGTACCGACCCAGCGCCGTCGGATAATTCTCGATCCGACACCGTTTCTGTCGGCTGCTGGGATGCTGCGATAAGCTGTGCTATCTGCACAAGAATGTCCGACGTCGAGACCTGCGGAGGCGTAGTCTTTCGCTGCTTCGCCGAGGGCAGCTCCGCATCAGATGGCTCCCGCATACTTTTCCTATGCGAACGTCCGGAGTCCATCGGTCTCGAATCCCTGGCTGCCGGATGGTGTGACCTGGTCGCCGAAGAATCCTTCATCGGCGAAGCTGGCAAAATATCGGAGGTCACGCAGCCAAGGTGCGGTCGTGTGCGCCGACGAGAAGAGGAAGCCTTAACAGTCTCTGCGGACTGCTTATACAACGGAGCGTCCCGAGCGACGGACGTATGCTCCGCTAAAGACACATTTTGTACCACAACATCTGGTCCCAGATGTTGTTGTACGAGAGAGGGACCTCTCTCGCTCGCGGCCCGGCTGGACCTGGACGAGCTAGGAACCGGACTAAAAGGCTTCCTCCGTTCTCGTTTACTATCCGCCGTCACTGGGTGTGCATCTATTATGTTTATAGTGCTCGCATCACCCAAAATTTCCTCTTGGACCGCATCGGACGAACCCGGCTGCCGAACCATTCGGTGAATGGACGCTACACCGGGCGAGCTAGCGGACGACATTTGTCTAATCTCCATGAGCACTTTTGCCGCTAGCTCTGAATTCATTTGTGACGACGGACGCACACTTGAAGAAGACAACATGGAAACATCACCCTGTTCTGGTTCCTCTGAAATAGAAACTGAGAGAGTAGAGTGACCTTGTGGAGAAAGAGCCGGCATCGCTCTTTCTCCAGAAACAACATATCGTGACACACGTTTCCAATGTTTCTCATCCCAATGTTCACATATAGGACAGGGATTAATGCGAGAACACTGACTACAATTAATACAATGATCATGAAAGTCAGAGGAAGATTTCTTCCTATTACAATTTGAACAATGTCCCTTCATTGTGAAAGAACAACAATAAGTCCTAGTTACTCGCAAAAACCCCTGACACAAAGATACATAATAACATGATCCATTAATAAATGAAAAAACAATTGCAAAACAAAATAATTTTGAAAAAATATTTTTTCAGAGAAGCCCAAGTTGCTGAAAAGTAACGTTGAGCCCCGATGGATCCGATGGCAAAGTGTGGTCAAAAATTTTAAATTTATATAAAATAATTAATGAGACACTTTTGGATAATATAAATGTATCTTATAATGAGATAAACTACCACAAAGGCAAACAGCCCCCCTCAAAAAAGGCTGTTGCCAATGAAAACAAACAGTGTAAACACACTAGAAAACATGACTCCAGGCACTGAAAAAACTGGCCCGGAATCAGTCATCAATTACACTCTATCTGATGCAAAACAGAGACTCCCAGGGGAGAATCTGTAGAACATCAGATGGAAGATGCAGAACACAAACGTTATACACCCATGGGTGAAAACGTAACTATGGGGAAAATAACAGAAAACATTCTGTAACCAAGCAACTCTCCCAGGAAATTTTAGAAATGAAACTTCTCAAAAATATGCCAAAAGCATGGGAGAATTGCCAGGGGGGACTTTAGAAGGCTAGGGGAGAGGAAACACTGAATAAGCAGTGCAACAATTAGCAAGAATGACAACAAGAGGCCCATGCCTCGAAAATAGGCAACTTAACATAATTTCATCAAAAAATTTTAAGTACAGCCCTGATTATTTTTTGCCACTTCTTTTTCCTCTCCTCCTTCTATCCTCCTTAGAATCACATTTTCTCCAAAAATTACGTGTCTGGCATCCTTTAAACTGAGATTTACAAGCACAAAGATCAGTGAGATGTTGACTGATGAAGGGCCAAACAGAGAATGATAATTGGCGCCAATTTCGGGATGACTGCGTCACTGCGCATGCGCAGTAGAGGCGTACTATGGAGGTCCTTTAGGACATGATTTCTTTTTGTTTTGGATGCAAATTTTGGGGATTGGGGGGCAAAATTTGTGTTTGGCCCTGGTTTTGTTGGAGTTAGCACCAGCTAAGTCTGGGTCATTGGTACAGTATAAAAATATAAAAATTTGGGGCGGGGCCAAAATTTTTGCCCCTCTTTTAACATCGTCAAATATAGCCCCTCCAACTTCTCTTGAACAAACTTGAGTCTACACCTCAAAAGGAAGCTGCATACCAAATATCAAGTCTCTGCTATTGCTGGTTCTTGAGAAGAAGATTTTTTAAGAATTGGAGCATTTTTGCCCCATCCCTCTGCCCAATGTGAGCCGAAACCTAATTTGACAAAAAATCAAAATGCACTTATATAACCCCTACTCACATGAAATTTCATTAATATGCGGCCAGTGGTTTGGGAGAAAAAGCCCAAACACCACCTTCACGACAGACGCCGGACGACAGACGACGGACGAAAAGTGATCAGAATAGCTCACCCTGACTTTCAGTCAGGTGAGCTAATAAGAATTCTCTGTGCCGTGTAGTTTTGAAGATATGGCAGTTTTAAGGTTTTTCCTATTTTTAGCTCCCGAGGTTCCCACGGGGCAATGAGAAATTTTTTTTGGCATCAATCAACTACTTATGACCCATTATCATCTCATATCAAATTTGGTTCAAATCGACCCCACGGTTCTGAAAATAGAAATTTTAGGCGTGGCCAAAATTTTTGCCCCTCCCATAACGAAGGCAAATAATGCCCGACAAACTTCTCTTGAACAAACTTGATTCTAAATCTCAAAAGGACTCTGTATACCACATATCAAGTCTCTGCTACTGGTGGTTCATCAGAAGATTTTCAAAAAATTTGACCATTTTTTCCCCACACATCTGCTCAATATGAGCTGAAACCTATTTTGGATAAAAATCAAAATGCCCCTATATAACCACGACTTACATGAAATTTAATTAAAATGTGGCCAGTGGTTTAGGAGAAAGAGGCTCAAACACACCTTCACGCAGGACGACAGACGACGGACGAAGAGTGGTAAGAAAAGCTCACCCTGACTTTCAGTCAGGTGAGCTAAAAATGTCAGGAATTCTTTTGGTTGAGCATTCTTCATTTATAGCAACTTATGCCCCCCAAACCTTCTCTAAGGTGGTGGCAATGGAGACTCTTTTCAAAAAGCAACCAATCAGCATTCCATCAATCCAGCTGTACAGAGACCAGTATTGTCCACCAGTTAATAATTCAGGAGCACAAATTTATTAACCCGAGACCCAATGTAATGATCAAAACCAGCAAGTGGTATTCGCAAACATCATCATTCAATTCTCATTATTTTTTTCAGTTTTTGTCTCAACAACATAGCTTATGACTCCCTCATTGGAATGAGCTCATTGAGGTAATTCCCGTGATGGTGCATAAGCAATGTTTTGGATGCAAAAAATGAAAAAAAAATTTAAGTTATTCAAGAATTTTGTTTTCAAGTGTTGTTTGCCTCTCATGTTAGGTAAAGGGTTAATGAAATGTCTCCCTGTGGGAACCTAACAAAGTGAAGTAGTGTATGTGTACTGCGGCAAACAAGCTCTGTTTTACTAGTAAAACACGACCTGGTCACCAGTGCCTGGGATAGAAGTCCTCTAAAATGTGCAACATGGACATAAGCAATTGACTGGACTTGACTTTATATCCATGCTGTGGTCATGATCAGCCATTGTGCAGAAATATGTGACCATAAACACCAATAAAAATGAAAGTATCAATGACACTGTAGCTTAACTTGTCTGTGTGTAGAGTTTGATTAAAAGGATAATGTTCAATGTTTATGAAAGGATTATGAAATAAGACAAGAATTGTGATAATTAAGAATATGTCAATTTCTGTTCCTTGTGTGCTATGTTTTCAATAAGGCAAAAAATAGGGTTGGTAGGGCGGATATTTTGGGTTTTTTTTCTCTTGAATTTGTGCTTGAGTTAATTTTTAGGACTAAATTCTTCCGAGTCTGAATTTAAAAATTACACTCAAGATGACAGTTTATCAGCCGACGATTTATTCGCAAGCGGTGACTGCAGTGGACATTTCGGGTGTAATTCCGCAACTTCAAAACCAAACTGATTTGGAGGTGTCTTGATGAAATTATCGTAAAATGTCCTCAGATTCTGAAATAAAGTCTGCCTCTGCACATCTCTCTTTATCATGGGAAGTGTTAAAATTAATACACCTCAGTAAATGAAATAAATTGACACTTTAAGTGATTGTGGTGATGGGCCGGTTAAGTATCACCATATTTATCTTGGCAGAAGCACAAATTATTGATGAACCGATTATCAAAACTTGCTATCAACCGATTACCGGTTATTTCTCTGCCGATTCCGATGGTTGAAATAGGACACAGAAGAAAATCTGTTGACAGTGTTTGTGCCTGTTGTACTACAGAATTTCGATGATAAATCATGAATTACGAAAGCTTAATACCACATAAGTTCTCAGAGTATCCATATTTAGTGCAGGGCAATATCAGCCATAATAATATTTGCACTTTGGTTGGTGTGTGGGGAAAAGATCGTTTTTAACGAAACAATCACATGATATTGTTCTCATGAAGATTGTGTTTTATTCCGGTAAATAGCTCTAATACATTTTTGTGTAAAGAAACAATACACTTGGCTGTATTAACCAGGAATATACTGAGCTCACATACTTTGTGTCTTAAATGAATAATAATTTGGATGTTAATGTGTGTTGTGAAGTCATATAACGCATGGTTTACATGTGTATCAGATGTGTTTCTCCAATGTTTACATGAACTCGACAATCTATGGAAAATGGTGGCGATCTCATACCGATTGCAGTTGGTAAATTCTGTAATATCTCTGCTCTGCAAATCCCTAAATTTTCTGCTATGCACTACACACGTTTTTAATGGGAAAACTTTATTGAAATGGCCAGATATCAAAGGGATTTGTAATAGTCAGTGTTAAATATAGAATAACCGGAAACTGCCGGTTGTCATTATCGGCCGATGCCCCATAACCGGCCGGTTCCAATTGCCGATTCTGATCATCGGTTCATACTAGCACGAATGACTTGCTTTTGTTTATTTGAAAACAATAATGTATTGTACCGCACAGTGGTCTTGTGTCAAACAATTGCGTGCACACTATTTTGAAGGCAGGCTGCTATCATGATGTCACCGTGTGCAAACAGCCAATCATTTGAAGTACTAGTGTAAAAGTATAGGGAATCCCATGGTGTTTCCCAAGAAAAGTTTCCTGGTTTTAAAAAGCAGACATGCGATTGGTAGAAAGTTCAATGTGACTGCCTACTCATGCTTGTGCAATGCAATACATGTGGTTGTGTCTTTTCACCTCCACTTGTTTCTGACAAATTCGTAGGTAAACAATGTTCTGTTTGTTTTCATAATAATGCTGACTCTTCAGACAAACCACTTGAACAGTTTGGACTGAAAAGTAATAAAGAAAGGCCCACACTCTGCAAGGGTAGACAGGGTGTTAAATGAAAGTGTCAATGACACTGTAGCTTAACCTGACTGTGTGTTGTGTTTGATGAAAAGGATAATGTTCAATGTTTATGAAAGGATTATGAAATAAGACAAGAATTGTCATAATTGGGAATATGTTAATTTCTGTTCCCTGTATGCTATGTTTTCAATAAAAATAATTTGAGGTGTAGACTGTACTAAAGAATAGAGGGGTGGGTTAATGTGGCCCCCACAGTTAATGCATGTGGCCCTCACAGTTAATGTATGTCAACGAAAGTTACCAAGTTACAGAGAAATTATTCCAAAAGGAGTCATCCTATCAAGTTACAATGAAATCCCTTCATAAATATGGCCTGCAGACTGTGCTGAAGGTTTTCGGGCTTCGTGCCTGTGTAGCATCTCGGTTGACCGATCGCAACCAAAAGGGGATGTCCTCAGTTAGACATCATACAGAGTCATCCTACCAAGTTACAATGAAATCCCTCCATATTAAATATGACATGTAGACTGTGCTAAAAGTTTTGGGCTTGGGCAGGCATAATGGCTGACAGATCATGACCAAAAGGGGACATTCTCATCTAGATATTATACAGAGTCATCCTACCAAGTTATCATGAAATCCCTTCATAAATATCACCCGTATATCGTGCTAAAGGTTTCGGGTTTTGGGCTCGGGCAGTCATCATGGTTGACCGATCGCGACCAAACGGGGATGTCCTCATCTAGACATTATACTGAGTCATCCTACCAAGTTACAATGAAATCCCTCCATAAATGCAAGCTGTTGTCTGTGCTAAAGGTCTTCGGGTTTCGGGCTCAGGCAGCCATCATGGCAGAATGATAGCAACCAAAAGGGAACGTTCTCATCTAGACAGTATTTGGAGTCATCCTACCAAGTTACAATGAAATTCTTTCATAAATATAATGTGTCGACTGTGCTAAAGGTTTTCGGGCTTTGAGCCCCTGTAGCCGTCACAGCTGACCACTCACGGCCAAAAGGGGACTTTCGCATCTAGACAATATATGGACCAATCCTACCAAGTGACAATGAAATCCCTCCGTAAATACGACCTGTAGACTGTGCTAAAGGTTTTCAGGTTTTGGGCTCAGGCAGTCATCATGGTTGACAGATCGTGATCAAACGGGGAAGTTCTCATTTAGACATCATACGCAGTCGTCCTACCAAGTTACAATGAAATACCTCCATATTAATATGATCTGTAGACTGTGCAGCCATCACAATTGACAGATCATGACCGAAAGGAAACACTCTCATCTAGATATTATACAAAGTCATCCTACCAGGTTTCCATGAAATTCATTCATAAATACAACCTATAGACTGTGCTAAATAGACTGTGCTAAAGGTTTTGGGGTTTTGGGCTTGGGCAGTCATCACAGTTGACCGATCACAACCAAAAGGGGACATTCTCATCTTGACATGACCTCAAACCTGCATATGAAATTTTGTGACGGTAAAAACTACAGGGTGTAGCCTGTGCTAAAGGAAAATGTGAACAGGCTAACAGACTTCCGCACGCGTGATGGCAATAGCTTACCTTGACTTTGTCAAGTTGAGTTAAAAAAGAAAGACCGAAATATAAACCAACAGTAATCCGCACCACTGAAGTAAATTCACTTCTTGTAATTGTGTTAACCATGATAAGCAAGTTGATAATATGCATACCCGAGTTAACCCTTTACCTAACGTAACGGCCAAAACCGGCCAGCGCTATTCTCAAAAATCGTCAGTGAATTTTCCTTATTTTTTCATTTTTTGTCTCAAAAACATAGGTTATGACCCCTCATTGGAACGAGCTCGTCGAGCTCGTTCCAATGAGGGGTCATAACCTATGTTTTTGAGACAAAAAATGAAAAAAATTAGTTGTTCAAGATTTTTTTTTGCAAGTGTCGTCTGCTTTTCACGTTAGGTAAAGGGTTAAAACAATTTTGGTATACCATTATCAATAATGTTGAATTTGCCGGTGATGGTTTTGAACATGGTACAGAATATATATACATAGAGGATATTCACGAAAATTTGATGAATACCGAAAATATCTCGTGAGTGGCTACAAAGAAATATGAGGATCTTCACGAGCGACGCAGTCGCGAGTGAAGATCCTCATATTTCTTGTAGCCACGAACGAGATATTTTCGGTATTCATCAAATTTTCGTGAATTTTCTTTTTATTTAATGCTCTACGACTACAAACTCTCCAATTTGTGGCCTTTATTTGCCATTAAGGCGCAAAATTTATGTGCCGAACCGGCGTCCATACAAAAATTACAACAACCAAACTCCAACCATTGGAATGTGTGAATATCCGCACAAAAAGTAGTCCCGTCTTATTTCTCCCCTAACTTTACGATTTACCAAGGCTGGCAAATTGAAATAATCGCAATGTGTTTCGAAGAAATAGAACAATAACAAAAAACACCACTTTCTTATTTTCAATAACAAGACACGTCATTTTATTTTTTTTGAACTCAATGCACTGAAGACGTGTGAAGTTGAACTGAAGAAATTTGAAAGTGATTTCGGCTTTTCGCTGGAAGGTGAATGAGAAAGTCAAACTTTGAAACCGCTGATTTAATGAATTGATTTAGTCACTGTCACTATCAATTATTCGAATTCGTTTGTATTTGGGACTCTGGAATTCATTACTGATGTGCTGACTCGTTTAAAGTACATGTGATTCGTCATCCGAACCTACGATGAAATATCGATTTCTAAATATCATTTTGATATTTCGTTTTGCCGACCGACAGGGGAATATGACTTCATTTTTCAGCGTGAATTGATGCCTGAGCATTAAATAAAAAAGGGTATACAAAAAAAATTTCCAATACTATTTGTGTTCTTCTAAAAGTTAGCGTTTGTGTGTTTTTTTTTCAATTTCAATAAAAAAATCATTGGGGTAGAGGCACAAAATTAGGATCAGGTGGGAGGGTAACCGGAACCAAGCCATTATTTTTTTTTGGCCTAAGAATAATTTGAGTGTAAACTGTAGTAAAGAATTAAGACCTGGATTAATGTTGCCCTAACAGTTAACGTATGTCAAGCAAAGTTACCAAATTACAGTAAAATCATTCCTACCAAGTTACTATGGAATCCCTTCATAAATATAAAACTACAAGTAAAATTTGAAAAAAAATTGGGTAAGAAATGTGGCCTGTGTAGTGAGCTAATAGACTTGTTGACAAATCCAAGATGGCTGCTGGCTAGTGCTGAAATGATTAGCCGGATAACCAGTTTGAATCGGTTATCGGTATAACTGGTTGGAAAAGCCCTCAACAGGATAACCGTAGTACCTATAGTTTACAGGATAGGGTCGGGAAAATAAATGGTATTTGACAATGAAACATTAGAATTCTTTTGCTGATGCAGGCATTCTCAAAGCTACCAAACATCTGTCGATTTACAATGATGTGTACTTGATGTAACATGAAAGGATTGTTAAGGTATAGGAATGTTGAGATGAATGAACAGTTTTTCGGTTGCTTGGGCTGTCAAGTCATGGATAAATGTAACAAACTGCCAAAAGTCGAGTGCACTGCAGGATGTTTTCTGCGTGGGCAGCAGTGAGCATGTGCCTGTCAATATAACATTGTCTTCTACATGTACAGACAAATTTGACATTCTTCTCTTTGATGAGGGTGTTGTTAATTGCAGATTATAATGCTGAAAAAATCCCTCAGTGTGAGTAATGATGCTTCCAAAATAAATTGACTGTTTGGTACTTTACCATCGTGTTTCAAAACAAGAGGGGTGTGTCCATACCCATTAGCTCACCAACACATGCCATGCCATAAATCTAGGCTTATTACAAATCTGCAAAAAATGTCCGGTCATGTACATGCAGAGCAAAACAGGTCAGAAGTCCACAGTGACAAAAAAGTTTAACACTGCATTAAAAAAGTCCAAAATCTCCAAAAAATGTCCGGCCACGGGTTAATGTCATCTTATATTGATGCATTTAACACATATATGAAATATGAAAGCCACAGCATACCAGTGGTAGCCTCCACTCAGAAACAGCAAAACAGGTCAGATAGTCCACACTGAAAAAAGTCTAATATTGCATTAAAAAATTCCAAAATCTCAAAAAAATGTCCGCTAAGGGGTTAATGTCATCTTATATTGATGCATTTAACACATACATGAAATATGAAAGCAACAGCAGATGACATTGGCCTCCACTCAAATACAGCAGAACAGGTCAGAAATTTTCTAAGTTCACACTGACAAAAAAGTCTAACATTGCAAAAACACTAAAAAATCAATAAAATATCACTAGTTAAGGGTCTGTGGGTAATTGTAAGCCATAGAAAACACAGTATGAGGTGCATCGCAACAGGGCTGAGAGTCAAAGTGGACTGGTATAATAACTTTAACACAAGTGTTGACGCCGACGTGCCTCGGGTCATGACATAAGCTCACACAACTTCGTTGGTAAGCTAAAAACCATGTTTTGATTTCATTGAACTGCTTAAAAGTATGAATGTATGTCATGAAAAAATCTATTTTAGGCCTAAAAAAATAAAAACTCTGTTTCTCAGGCCCTCCCGCATGGTCCTTTTGGCTGCCGCATGCTCTCTTTTTATAACCAATTTAAACTTAAAAAAAATAAAAATTAAATGGTTTATGTCTGATATTTTACCCAAGTTAAAAAAATTGATGAATTTGACCCTTGAGTGCAAGAAGGCTTTGCAATGCTTTAGCATTGCAAAGTCTTCTTGCACTCAAGGGATGAAATACACCACCACCCATGCTATTCTGTAGATTATGAGGCCTAAAACTTGAACCAAGAACATGAACTTTTGATGGCAAAAAAGTAATTACTAAAATTAAAAATAAAATAAAAAACCGCTCGCCCGCATGCAATTTCACAAATAATGGCCTGAGAAACAGAAGATCTACTTTGTGTGGCCTTAAAATCTTGTATTTTAGATTCATTTTTCAGTGGTCAATGTCAGACAATGAGGGGCTCTTGGTCAATGATGAGTATAATAATTTCTTACCACACCCTTTTCCTAACTGGCAACATATTCCCGCCAGAAATTTCATCACGATGAATAGATAAATGTAAATGTTGAACTGTTTGTGAAATTTGTCTTAGCAGTGAACAGAAAGAGATACTCAGAAAATTAGGAGTACATATTCACCATATGATGATATGATCACATCAAATTAATGCTAATAGAGTTAATTATGCCTAACAACAATTTACAAACTGGTTGGAAAATGAAAAATTTTAAGTAATTTGGATATTTTTAATACTTACCAATGGCCCAGACTAGCTGGTGCAAACTCGATATTATCAAGGGTCAAACACACATTTTGAACCCCCCAATCCCCAAAATTTGCATACAAAACCGAAAATTAAAAGTCCAATCTGGCCCTCCAAACTTTTACTCTGCGCATGTGCAGTGGTCAGGAAGAGACCGGAACGGACGCAACATCATTCTTTGTAGATGAGCGTACTAATAATAATTCAGCGAGGAGGAATAAGTGCCCACTCATGGGAGGGCCATTTCCGTCTGGGCCATTGGTAAGTATTAAAAATATACAAATTACTTAGAATTTTTCAAATTTTAATACTACAACCAATGGCCCAGACTAGCGGAGGGCCTAGGACTTATGAATTAGCAGACCAAATATAGCTCCTAAGCCTGCATTCTAAGGTGAAGGGGAATTAAATTTAAAAGGAATTACATGTATGTCTCTCTATACAATAATAGAAAAGACATATCATAAAAAGGAGCCAAAACCAAGTAATTCCATATTCTTAGCATGAATGATAATGCTAATTTGGGTGTAACAAGCCCCCAATTCATAAGGCTAGTCCGGACTAAGAACAATAAATTAAGATGGCGTAATTGAGAGTGAGAGACTAACCTCCACAAATCTACGCCATATATAAATAATTAACAAGCTGTATCAAGGGTCAGATATAATCTACCAGCAGCAGCAGAAACAGCTTCATTCATAGTTACACACTAATCATTAGCCGGAGGTGATTTTACAAGGAAAATTCTATCATTAATTAGTAATAATTATTGGTGCTTAATGCCACTTCAGAAGCTAAAGCTATTGTGGAAATCCCGGTAATTAACAGAGCCCACTTCTAACGTATCCGGAATCGGAATACGTAGATAGGATGAAAACCAGTGATATAAAGTGTACAAGCATACAGTTGGTCAATAAATACCAATAAAAAGGTATTTGAAGAGCAAGATACGCTTCTAAGACAACCTACAGGCAATCCCAGCATGTGCACAATTAATTCTAATAATAACACTCCAATGGACCGTTCGAATATACGAGAATGTGAACTGTATATTCATAGAAACCTGGACATAGAATGGGAACAAGCTATGATTAACAGACCCATCACGGACTGTCCCCGAAATAATACATTGTTTCTAAGGTCCGTAACAACCAATGTGTGTTCGGAGAATCTATTACTCCAAATAATGATGCCAAAAATGAGAACATATACATTGACAGCCTATTGGCAGTTACATGATTGAACCAAATAGCCCCAAAATTCTCATGAGCTCTATAAGCAGAGCAAGAATTTATACAGTCTGTCAACAATGGGTCTGTCTAATAAAACACATATGCACGCGAGCAATGAAATCCTGCATGGACTCATCTGAATACAGCCTGTAACCACGGTATGACAGAGTGATACAAGTGTAACCAGGAAACTGAATAAATAATACGACGTTAATATGCAGTTAACTGAGTAATAAACTCATTCTTCATAAGAAAGCCCAGACTGCTCTGAGCGAGACTTTTCAGAGTGGACTAATTGCCACATTGGAGAATGTTGCCCAGTTAACCGACATGTCAACCATACAGGTACACGAAGGCTAGTAATTTATTGATAAAGAATCAGATGCTCGTATATGACTTAACAACCATAGCAAACAAACCAACTAAAAAGTGGACATGCCCATGAGGTTGCCGTTAGAAAACGACCTGGCTGCCAAGCGAGAAGCCATGAAAGTGTATATGGTAATACATATGAGGCTTACAGGAAGAAAACTTTGTTCTGCCCTGTAATTAATCACCTCCTAACACATTGGCGGGGAGGAGGAGGGGGTTCAATGAAAAATTCATATCGAACCCCCCTCACCCGCATTACTTGAATCGCTCCTGTGTTAGTCATCAAAATAAAATAGGAATCGCAGGACTCCATAATGTCACTAAGGATGGAGAGGGACGTGATGAACAAATACACCATATTGACATAATCACACTAGGAAAATATGGCATCATTAATTGAGCTTATCGCCTCATATAACTAACACCAAACCATACCGGTAGGAAGAGAATGACCTCCTCAAACCTACGGTATCATGCCAGATAGGACAATGAACTCCGCCTAGCTGAAGCAGCTAAAGATCTTCCTATACGTGAAGACAATAAAGGGCTGATAACTGCGGCCTTAGAAGCTCACTAGGGGGACTTACAACACTAGCCATAGCTTATTATAAGTCTTCATCTTCGTGAAGACAGTTATTTCGGTGTAAGTTGCGACCTTGAAGGTTCACTAAATGGAGTTATGTATCTTGGTCTCCTGAAGACATATCCATGTCCCTTGTGGTCTTGAAAGCTCTTAACTGGAGACTTACAACACTAGCCGCAGGAAAAGATCGCTGTAAGAGTACATTAGGCTACTATGGCGTCCACAATAACATTAACGTCCTGATGCCAAGGAATAAAACACCGAGAGGGAAAGACATACCTACTCTCTCATACGGCTCTATTCTAAACAAGACAGCTGTCTCAGCCTATCTATGTACTATTCGTCCGGTTTCAGGACGAAAAACAGGCGATAGAAAGAACCTGCAGAACATTCGACGACCTGTATTGCTCTTCTTCAAACAGAATACCTTCGCCAGGAGAGACTCTCTTAGAAGAATTCACCAGAAAATTTGACCAACAGGTACCTGCAGTAAGTGGAGCTTGCTCGGACTTAAAGCCGCAGATGTACCAAGACTACAATCACATCCTCTGATCTTCTGCCATTTCATCCACTTTTTTGCGATAATAACCCTCCAGTAAGTGGGAACAAAAGTCTATTCTCGACGACCTGAATTGCGTCCTTCAATAAGAGAGCCTGTACCTCCATTAGGATTGACTCAGTGCCGCCGACTCGCCCATATTTCAATGACGAACGACTTTACACATGCTCGACATTTTGCCCTATGTTTGTCTTTTGAATCACTCGTAATCCATTCTTTATATTCCTTCTTATTGGTCCATTTTTCTTGAAATACACACTTTCCAGGTATTTTAATATCAAACTGAAAGACTTCAAAAGCAAACACAAGATAATTGTTTTCCAAAATGCTCAGAAAAATACAACAACACACGACCGGAAACAGAAAAAACAAGCGGTGAATTGCAGCAAGTTCGACGGTGCCCCTAAAATTTTGACTGGGTTTTCCAGGACTTTCAAGGACCAGCCTAAAAAAAACGTTTTGTTTTCCATGACTTTCCAGGCCTGGAATTTAAAACAGCCAAATTCCAGGACTTTCAAGGTTCCAGGACCCACGTGCGAACCTTGGTATATTAATGATGCAGGTAGGGACATATTTTCATCCCCGGCCTGCTCATCTAAATGCAGAGGAGCTCTCTGGCCATCTCCTCCTCTTTTAAGGAAGATAAAAAAAACCCCATTACATAACTGAAAATGTCGATAAGAAACCGCTTTCCTCTTAGTCCTAAGGAGGCTATAAGTTGCAGCTTGCTGATCATGTGGAACAAAACATTATAGTATTGATGAATACAAATTCATCGCTACCATATGCTGTTCCGAAAGGGAAGGGTAATCCACTTCCTTGATCCTTTCATCATAAACTGAATCAGCTATGACATTCGATTCAACGCATCTGTCATGTGCAGATGACTGGACCGACCCAGCCCCATCCGACAGCTCATTACCGGAGTCTGCCAGAGGTTGCTCACGCACCTGCTGGGATGCTGTGATCAGCTATGCTTTTCTTGAGGTGACAGCAATTACTCTCTATTAGTCACAGCTTGCTGATCAAGTGGAACAAGTCATTATAGTATTGATGAATAGGAATTCATCGCTACCATATGCTGTTCCGAAAGGGAAGGGTAATTCTCTTCCTTGTCCCTTTCATCTCCAACTGAATCAACCATGACGTTCGATCCATCGCATCTGTCATGTGCAGATGACTGGACCGACCTAGCACCTTCCGACAGCTCACCACCGGAGTCTGCGGAAGGCTGCTCATACACTTGCTGGGATGCTGTGATCAGCTGCGCAATCTGTGACAGCAAGTCCATCAGTGAGGCTTGAGGAGCAGCGGTTCCCTGTATTCTAGCCGCTTGCTGCACCTGGGACAACATTATGGAGATGGATCTGTTCTCCGAACGACCCGATGAACTAAGCCTCGGTTCTCTAGCTACCAGATGGTCCGACTTTACAGGCGAAGACTGACTCCGCCTTCGCGCAGCTGGCTGGATATCTGAATTCGGGTAGCTAGTCTGCGGTCGTGTGTGCTTATGAATCATAGCAGAGAAAGCAGTGACTGTAACTGAGGCCGGCTGCAGTCTAGACGGAGAGTCCCGACCGGCAGGTGTGGACGTATGCTCTGGCCCGTGCAAGTTTCTCATAACAACCTGACCCCAGAAGTTGTTGGGTTAGAAAGGGCCCTCTCCAGCTCGCGTCCCGCTCGCGGCCTTGACAGACCTCACCGAGTCTCCCAATAAGAAACTTGCACCTTGCAGCTAACTCTATTTAGCTCCTCAGAGCGCAACAACAGTAGCACACTAATATGGAGGTCACAATACCATCACCATGTTCTTGTTCCTCTGGAAACAGAAACTAAACAAGAGGCCCCAGGGGGCTTGAAGGTGCACACCTGACATGGTAGTCTAAATATCAAACAAGGGACTTGATTTGAATAAGCTGCATACGCTCTGCTAAGAAAACCATATACCAACTAGATGAAGCGTTTGTGCCCACACAATACACAGAATTTTCCGTCTATTGTCAGTTCCTGCACTTCTACGTCCCAAAATTGAGATAAACGCATAAAAAGTTAAAAAATTTATAGTAATTTATATATTTTTTATACTTACCAATGACCCAGACATAGCTGGTGCCAACTCTTAAAATATAGGGCCAAACACAAATTTTGCCACCAAATCCCAAAATTTGCATCTAAAACCAAAGAAAACATGTCCTGAATGGCCCTCCACACTTCACCTCTACTGCGCATGCGCAGTGTCAAGGACGTTCCGAAATTGGCGCCATTAATCATTCTAATAACCAGTGCCTGGTAAGCGCTATGTACTCAGCAGGGAGGTAAGAGTTCCCAACTCCTGGGAGGGCCATCCCCGTCTGGGTCATTGGTAAGTATAAAAAATATATAAATTACTATAAATTTTTTAACATTTTTATACTGTACCAATGACCTAGACATAGCTGAATAGTAAAAAGGCTGGAGGGCCAAGGACATAGAGCAAGATGGAATACGCTCAATTATATAAAAAAGAGTCATCCCCTCTAGGGAAAAAGAAGTATTAGGCCTTACATGTATCTTTCTTATTTATGATAAATTAGAAAGATACAACACCTTCCAAAATTGAGCATCATACATCCATGTACTCTATTAATATCTAGTATAATCCATATACTAATAATTTTTAAAGTAAGCCAATAAATAAAGTAAGTCTAGAGAATAGAGACTCTTTATACTCCTTAAAAGTGTCTGAGGATTGTATAATAATGTCCGTTGACACATGTTATATTCAAAAGCTATACTTTAAAAACTAAGACCTGAATGAATTTTTAAAACATAAACTTCTCACTAAACAACCATCCCAATAACAGCTCAGAATTACTAACTCCAGAGGAGGTATCCCCTTGTTTTCATAGTAAAACAGGTGACCCAAGGGAACACCCTCCCCCCTCCCCCTTTTTCTTGCCCTGGGTCAAATAGCCCAGAGCGAAGAGGGCAGCAGAACGGAGTCACTGCCGAAACAGACAGCCTACCTAGCTATAGTAGCAACTGTTAAGTGAATGACATTCTGAGCAGTAGATAATAGACCTAACAATAGAGGCCTCCAGAAATGGACTCAATATTTCTGAGATGAAAATTCATGAATGTGGATGGCTGAGCACAATGAGCAGCCTTCAAAAGTCTATAATAGCGACACTATTAATGTAAGCCCAAGATGTAGAAGAACTCTTACTTCATGAGCCGAAATCTCAAACACAACTGCTGAGTCAATGATATACCATAAGCAGTATCGATAGTTAATTGAATCCATTAGCAATAGAATGGAGCGTAACGTCCTTCTATTAGGCATCAAAGACAGAAGAAGCCTACGCCCGTAGTAATAAACAGATATCTGTTTATAAATACATAAACTCTAACCGGACAGAGTAAATGCCTATGCCCGTACGAAGATGGAAGGACCTTAATAACAATAGGTTCCGGATATTAATAGGAGCCTGACTCTTATGCAAAAATCCAACCTAAATAGTAAAGGAAGTAGTGATTCCGAAACTACGAAAGTGAAAATCATCCACCGATAGTGCATGAAACTCACTGACTCTTCAGTAAAAGAGAAGCCAACAGAATTACTGTCTAAAAGGTCAGAATTTGAAAACTACAGTTTCCAGAGGCTCAAATGATTACTTAGCTAAATAAGAACCGAAGTTGAATTCCATATAGGAATTTAATCTAATGATTCTATTTATCGAAAAGTTACTGACTTAGATAAAGAGACATAAGACTCAATTGTATACTATCATAGAGTGCATAGGTATGAGGTAACAAAAACCTATAACCTTAATAATAACAGGCTGCAGTAGATCTTGTCAAACAAGTATACTAAAAAGTTGCAATGACTAGTATAGAGGGATCAACAATATCAACATAGTGATCCCTACACCAACGACGGAAGAGCCTCCACTTTAGCCGCATAGTATAGCGAAGAAGAGGTTCTCCTATAGTAAGAAATCGCGTCGAAAGCTCGTCCAGTACAGTGCTTACAATGCAATAAGGAACACACAACGGAATACGTGAAGGTTGAGACCTTACGGGTTGTGATAAAGATGACACGATTTTACTCAGCGAAAAAAGATCCTCTCATGGAGGAAGATTTCGCGTTAAGTCCGACAGTAGACCTCAGAGTAAATTTACCCACGGTCTCTGTGAAGACAGAGATGCTATCAACAGAAATGTATTGTGGTTGTTTATCTTAGCAATACTTGCTGAAACAACAGTGCAGGAGTATACGCATATCCTATCATTCCGTCCTATTAGATCAATAGAGCATTAACAACATAAGCTCAGAGATCCGGACAAGCAAACACATACGTCTGCAATTGACAAACAAGTTGTGTCGTAAATAAATTATCATTGGGCGCTTCCATTGATAGCAACTCTGATTGAATACTTGTTTGTTGAGAGTCCATTCTGACGGCAACAAGCGACCCATAAGTGAACGGGAGTCCGGTAATACAATCAGAGGACCCGGAATATGACGGACCGAAGCAGAACTTGGTGTACTATAACAAACAGAAGGATTCTTTCCATTAAATTGAATAACGGAAACGAATGAGTGCCTCCCTGGTTCCGGAGATACGCCACTACTGTCGAATTAACGGACAGGATTTGGACATGTAAATCGAGCAATTCATGGGTTGCTGAAAAGTTGCCGTCGAAGAGAAGCTTCTCCGAGAACGAACCGACTCTGAGAGAGTTCTTCACCTTACTATCCACGCGCGTGGATGTAGCTAGGGCTGCGTCACGTCTAACCAACTCCAAGCAGCCACTGAAGGGTGGAGTTATACGTGAACAAACTACTGCCCTCACAAGAAATCACATTGAGGATTATATCCTGGAATTCTTTCTCTTGAAGACGTAATGATAACGCCTCAGTAAGGTGGATTACGTATGATAAAGCGTCTAAGTTAAGTCTATTAGACATCATTGTCGTTTCCAACATTGTGGTTGGAAAAGACATAGACGGCGAAAAAAGATTATTTCCAGTCTTTAACCACGCCGTCTAGACGCATATGAACTCTCGGTATGCCCTGTTCTGCCAAAATAAATTATTCGTATAAATGATAAAAGGCAGAAATGAGCATTGCGGACAAGAAACTAAACTATCATGCTTGGTAGCAGGCTTATATATATATATAGCGTCGATAAATAATACAATGTTCTAATGACATTATTGGACTGTGTCGGTAAGTCAGGGACAATGTCCCTGAACCGATCCAAAATTCCGTGTCCAATGACGCTATAAGTCTCTTATCCAACAACGCAGCAATGTAGTCCGAAATAACAATCACTGGAAGATAATGCCGGAAGATATGTATGGCAGCTTCCGATGCTACGAAAGGGAAAACTCGAAATCTTTCAAATCCCTTTCGCCATCCTGTCGGACCCTATAAAGCGTTCGGTCGTCCGTACCTGATGCAACCGCGGACCGCACCGACCCAGCGCCGTCAGATAATTCCTGACTCGACCAAGAAACTGTCGATTGCTGGGATGCTGCGAAAAAACTGTGCTAACTTGGATAGCACGTCCGTCACTGAGGCCTGTGGAGAAGCGGTCCTACGATGGATTGCCGCTGGAAGCTCCGTGATCGTTACCCCGTGCATACTACTAATATGCGAGCGAACGGAGTGTATAGGCCTTGTGTCCCTTGGCTACCGGATGGCGTGACCTGTTCGCCGTGGAATCACTGAATGACGAAACTGATCGGATACTCGAGGTCACGTAGCCAATGTGCGGTCGTGTGCACTGCTGTGAGGATGAGGAAGCATTATCGACAGTCTCTCGGACTGTCAATATAACGGAGCGTCCCGTGCGACGGACATATGCTCCGAATGTAAAATATCTGAACCACAATATGCGGTCCCCTATGTTGTTGGACGAGAGAGGGACCTCTCTCGCTCACAGCCCGGACGGACCTGGACAAGCCAGGAACCGGACTAACAGGCTTCCTCCGATCTGTCCTCAATCCGCCGTCAGTGGGTGAGTACTAAAGTAATTATAGTGCTCGCATCACCCAAATCTCCTTCCTAGACCGCAACGGACGAACCCGGCAGCCGAACCATTCGATGAATGTACGCTACACCGGGTGAGCTAGCGAATGTCACTCCGTCGATCCTACAAGGGACCTCTTAGGCGATAGACATATTCCATGAGCACTTATTGCCGCTAGCTCTTCATTAACTATGACGACAGAGGCACACTTTTGAAAGACATCTCCGTAACTTTGCGAACAAGAAACCAGAAATGCTTGGTAATAGCAAGCATATAATAATAAATATATAGCGTCGTTCAATAATTCGAAAGATTGTGTGACATTATTGGACTATGTCGGAACTGAGGGACGAAGTCCCTGAACCGAACCAAAAATTTCTAAGTCCACCGACGCTATCAGTTTCTTATCCGGCATCGCAGCATTCTGGTCCGACGAAAGAACCTGTAGAAGATCAAGTCAGATGACATACACAACAGCATATGTTGTTCCGAAAGGGAAAGCTCAAAATCCTCCGAATCCCTTTCGGTATCCCGTCGGACCAGATGAAATTTTCGGACGTCCGTACCCGCTTCCGCGGAGCATCCCGAACCAGCATCGTCGGATAAAACATTATGCGACCGATTCAGTTGTTGCTAGGATGCTGCGATAAGCTGTGCTATTTAGGATAGCACGTCCGTTCCCGAGGCCTGTGCAGTAGCGGTCTTACGATGCATTGCCGCCGGAAGCTCCGTGTACGTTGACTCCCGCACACTTTCCTATGTGAACGTCCGGAGTCTGCAGGCGTGTCCCTGGCTACCGGATGGTGTGACCTGGTAGCCGATGATTCTCTGACTGGTGAAGCTGACTGGATATCCGAGGTTACGTAGCCAAGAGCGGTCGTGTGCGCTACCATGAGAATGAGGAAGCCTTATTGACAGTCTCTCCGGACTGACTATATGTCGGAGCATCCCGAGCGGCGGACGTATGCTCCGAATGCGAAACATTTTGTACCACAACATCTGGGGCCAGATGTTGTTGTACGAGAGAGAGGCCTCTCTCGCTCGCCGTCCGGATGGACCAGAACAAGCTATGAACCGGACTAAAAGGCTTCCTCCGTTCTCCCTCTAATCCGCCGTCACTGGGTGTGCATTTGGTTGATTTATAGTGCTTGCATCACCCCAAAACTCCTTCTAGACCGCAACGGACGAACCCGGCTGCCGAACCATTCGATGAATGGATGCTACACCGGGTGAGCTAGCGGACGTCAAAGGCCGTCGAACCTACTAGGGTCCTCTTAGGCAATTGGCGTATTTACATGAGCACTTTTCCACTAGCCCTTCATTAATTGTGACGACGGAGGCGCACTGTTGGAAGACATCACAGATACATCACCCTAATCTTGATCGTCTGAAATAGAAATTGATAAAGTAGAGTGACCCTGCGGGGAAAGGACCGGAATGTCCAATTCCCCACTAACATACCGTGACATACGCTTCCCATGTTGTCATCAAAATCATCAGATACAGAACAGGAGTTAATGCGAGTACACTGACCACATATAGAATGATTATAAAAGTCAGAGGAAGACTTCCTCTTATTACAATTGATCAAAATCCTTTCAGTGTGAAAAGAAAACAAAGTCCTGGTACTCGCACCAACCCCTGACAATCAAAATACATAATAATAATATGATCCATTAACATAGAAAAAATAATTGAAATCAAAATATTTTTTCAGAACAGCCCAAGTTTCTGAAAAGTAACGTTGAGCCCCAATGGATCCCAAGCCTAAGTGTGGACAAAAAATTTTAAAATATTTTAAACAATTTATTCAACACTTACGAACAATAATAATGTATCTAGTTATGATTAAATTACCATCAAGATATTATTTTCAAGAAATTCCCCCCTCACACAGAGGGCTGTTGTAAATGTAAACAATGAGTGTAAAAACACTAAAATAAGACTCCAGGCATCCAGGCCCGAAATCAGTTACCAAAAATACACTATCTGATGCAAAACAGAGACTTCCAGGGAAGAAACTGCAGAACATCAGATGGTAGATGCAGAACACAACGCCTAACCACCCATAGGTGAAGACGTAAACATGGGGAAAAGAACAGAATTCATTCTGTTATACAGCTAAAACTCCCAAGAAATTTTAGTAATAATAATTACAGAAACTATGCCAAAAGCATGGGAGAATAGCAAGAGGGGACTTAAAGGAAAGGGAGAGAGGAAAACACTGAAAAATCAGTGTAACTAAATAACAAGAATGACAACAAAATGGCTGCTGCCTCGAAAATAGGTAACTTAACATAATTTCATTAAACAATTTTAAGTTACAGCCCTGATAATATTCTGTCACACATTTTTCCTCTCCTCCTTCTCTATCCTCCTTAGAATCGCCATTTCACTAATATTTATGTGTCTGGCATCATTTAAACTGAGATTTACAAGCACAAAGATCAGTCAGATGTTAACTGATGAAGGGCCAAACTTAGAATGATTAATGGCGCCAATTTTGGAACGTCCTTGACACTGCGCATGCGCAGTAGAGGTGAAGTGTGGAGGGCCATTCAGGACATGTTTTCTTTGGTTTTAGATGCAAATTTTGGGGATTGGGGGGCAAAATTTGTGTTTGGCCCTATATTTTAAGAGTTAGCACCAGCTATGTCTGGGTCATTGGTACAGTATAAAAATACAGATTTTTTTTTTATTTTTGTTCGGAAATTTTCGAAGTCCCAAATAAAACATTTTCACACTAATATTTTGTTTTCTTCTTAAAATTGACCAAAATGCATAAAAAACCAAAAAACTAATTTCCAGATTTTGGCCCAAATTTTTTAAGCCCCACCTGGACCCCAAATTTTCAGGGTAAAAATTTTTTTTTTTTTTTTGTCTTAAAATTGACCAAAATGCATAAAAACAAAAAAAACTCATTTCCGGATTTTGGTCAAAAATGTCTTAGTCTCACCCGGCCCAGTGGAAATTTTTTTTTTTTTTTTTGTCTTAAAATTGACCGAAACGCATAAAAAAAACAAAAAAAAATTTCCGCATTTTGGTCAAAAATTTCTGAGTCCGGACCAGGACCCCAAATTTTCAGCCTAAATATGAACCCAGGGACTTGGCTTGAACAAACTTTTGGTCAAAAATGTCTTAGTCTCACCCGGCCCAGTGGAAATTTTTTTTTTTTTTTTTGTCTTAAAATTGACCGAAACGCATAAAAAAAACAAAAAAAAATTTCCGGATTTTGGTCAAAAATTTCTGAGTCCGGACCAGGACCCCAAATTTTCAGCCTAAATATGAACCCAGGGACTTGGCTTGAACAAACTTGAATCCCCCCCCCCCCCCCCCCCCCCCCACTCCCTAAGGATGCTGTATACCAAATATCAAAAGATTCTGATTGGTAAATCTGAAGAAGTTTTTTAAAGAATATTCCTCACACTGCACTAATTTAAACATTTGGGATCCCATAGAGAGCCCAAATATGGACCCAGGGAATTGATTTCAATAAACATGTGAAACAATCTTCCAAAGATGTTATATGTGAAATTTTAAAGCTTTTGGAGCAGTGGTTTGGGAGAAAAGTAGTCTTAAATGTTTTCCCATTACCCAAAGTGTTAAAAAGTTAAAAAATTTATAGTAATTTATATATTTTTTATACTTACCAATGACCCAGACATAGCTGGTGCTAACTCTTAAAAATCTAGGGCCAAACACAAATTTTGCCCCCCAATCCCCAAAATTTGCATCTAAAACCAAAAGAAATCATGTCCTGAAGGACCTCCATACTTTGCCCCAACTGCGCATGCGCAGTGTCAAGGACGTTCCGAAATTGGCGCCAATCACCATTCTTGCAAGCAGTGCCTGGTCAGCGCTATGTACTCAGCGGGGAGGTATGAGTTCCCAACTCTTGGGAGGGCCATCCCCGTCTGGGTCATTGGTAAGTATAAAAAATATATAAATTACTATAAATTTTTTAACATTTTTATACTGTACCAATGACCCAGACATAGCTGAATAGTAAAAAGGCTGGAGGGCCTAGGACATAGAGGAAAATCCAATAAGCTCAACTATATAATATAGAGTCAACCCCTCAAGGAGAAAAGGAGTATTAGGCTTTACATGTATCTTTCTTATTTTATGATAAATTAGAAAGATACAATACCCTTCATAATTGAGCATAATAACATTCATGTTCTCTATTAACATCCAGTATAACCCTTTATACTAATTATTTTTAAAGTAAGCCAATAAATAAAGTTAGTCCAGAGAATTGAGACTCTTTATATTCTTTAAAAGTGTCTGAGGATTGTATATTAACGCCCGTTTGACACTTGACATATACAAATGCTTCACACCGAGCTACACTTTAAAAACCATGACATGAATGAATTTTTAACATTAATATTACACTTTAAAACCATCCCGGAAACGACTCAGAAATACTGACTTCGGAGGAGGAATTCCCTTGCTTTTCACTATAAAGCAGGTGACCTAAGGGAACACCCTCCCCCCCCCCCACCACTTCCCCTTGCCCTGGGTCAAATAGCCCAGAGCGAAGAGGGTAGCCGGACGGAGTCACTGCCGGAACAGAAAGCCTGCATAACTATAGTTACAACTGTTTAGTGGACGACATTCTGAGCAACAGATAACGGACCTAAACAATGCAGGTCTCCAGAAATGGACTCAATATTTCTGAGATAAAAATTCGTGAATGTGGATGGCTGAGACCAATAAGCAGCCTTCATTAAATCTGTAATAGCAATACTATTTGCGTAAGCCCAAGATGTAGAAAGAGCTCCTACTTAATGAGCCGAAATCTTAAGCACAGACTGCTGAGATGAAGATAAATTTTCATAAGCAGTACGGATAGTTAATTGAATCCATCTAGCAATAGAATGGACTGAAATGTCCTTTCTATTAGGCATCAGAGACAGAAAGAAACGTTTCCGTCCCTTTCTGATAAACTGAGATCTCTGTTTATAAATACGTAACGCTCTAACAGGACAGAGTAAAGGCCTACGCTCATCTGCAGAGGGAAGGGCCTTAATAACAATAGGTTCCGGATATTTATTAGGAGCCTGATTCTTAGCTAAAAATCCCACATTAGTAGTGAAGGTGATAGTGTTCCCGACACTACGATAGTGAGAATCATCCACCGACAGTGCATGAAGCTCACTGACTCTTCTAGCAGAAGAGAAAGCTAAGAGAAAAGCTGTCTTATAAGACAAAAATTTGAAATCTACTGTCCCAAGAGGTTCAAATGGCTTTTCCTTCAGTTTAAGAAGAACCCAAGCTAAATTCCACTTAGGAATTAACCTAAGAGTTCTGGGTCTATTTATCGAGAAGTTTCTAACTAACTTAGATAAAGAGACATTAGATCCAACTTGTAAACTATCATGATGTGCATAGGTATCAGATAACATAGACCTATAACCCTTAATAGTAACAGGCTGCAGTTTGATTTCATCAAACAAGTATACTAGAAAGTTTGCAATGTCTGGTATGGAGGGATCAAAAATATCAACAAAATGATCCCTACACCAACGACGAAAGACCTTCCACTTAGCCGCATAGTTTAGCGAAGAGGAGGTCCTCCTACAGTTAGAAATCGCGTCCACTGCTCGTCCTGTAAAGTGCTTGCCATGCAAGAAGGACCGCACAACGGAAAAACGTGAAGGTTGAGACCTTGCGGGTTGTGATGAAGTTGACGCGGTTTCCCCTGCGAAAGAAGATCCTCCCGTGGAGGAAGCTTTCGCGGTAGGTCCCACAACAGACACCTGAGTAGATTTATCCACGGTCTCTGTGGAGACAGAGATGCTACCAACAGAATCTTGCATTGAGATTGTTTTATTTTTAGCAATACTTGCTGAATCAACGGCGCTGGAGGATACGCATATCCTATCATTCCGTTCCAAGGGATCGACAGAATGTCCACTGCAAATGCTCTTAGATCCGGACACGGAGACACATAAGTCTGCAACTGATTGTTGAGATGTGTCGCAAATAAGTCTATCATTGGCCGTTCCCATTGGTAGCAAATCTGATTGAATACTTGTTTGTTGAGAGTCCACTCCGACGGCAACAAGCGACCCTTTCAAGAAAGGGAGTCTGCTAGTACATTCAGAAGACCCGGTATATGACGGACCGAAAGCAGAACCTAATGTTCTAGAGCAAACAGAAGGATTCTTTCCGTTAGACTGAATAACGGAACTGAATGAGTGCCTCCCTGGTTCCGTATATACGCCACTACTGTCGTATTGTCGGACAGGATTTGGACATGAGCTTTGTAAATAATGTCCATCCAATGACGTAACGCAAGCCAAATTGACATCATTTCCTTGATGTTTATGTGCTTGGAATTGTGGTCCCAAAGACCCTGGCATCTCGAATCCATTGGGATCAATGTTGCACCCCAACCTGTATGACTGGCATCCGTCATAATGGTAAAACTTGGATCCGGCAACTGCAGCGGAACTCCCTGAGTTAACCACTGAATGTTTGCCCAAGTCTGAATCTCTCGTTTCACTTGATCTGACAAGAGAACGTCTATGTCGAGCGAATGAATTTTCACACTCCAATTCTGAGTCAAGAAAATTTGGAGAGGACGAGTGCGTAACCGCCCCATCGGAATGAGATCCGCAGCGGCTCCGCACAGACCTATCAGTGTCATGAACTCCCTCGCTGTGACTTTGTCTGCGTGAAGACAATAGCGATTGTAACAACTGACTAATTTCGTTCTGGTTAACGGCAGACAAACAAGATTGTTGTGCATCTCGAAGCTCATTCCCAGATGTGTGAATGACTTGGACGGCACCAGATCCGACTTCTCCTCGTTTATTATAAAACCGAGACGTCGGAGCAATAGAAGCAGATTCTGCACATCGTTCTGAAGCGTTAACTCGTTGCCGTACCTCTGAAGAATGTCGTCCTGGTAGGCCGACGTTACCGCAGACGAATGAGCTCGGAAATACATCATTACCGAGTTCATTACCCGAGTGAAAGCCCAGGGTGCCAGGTTCAATCCGAAGCACATCGCCCGGAATTGATACACCACTCCTAGGACTGCGAAGCGTAGATACTTTCTGAATGTCGGATGTACCATGACGTGAAAGTATGCATCTTTGAGATGTATGCTTGTTGCATAATCGTTCACCCGAATACTCGCTCTGACCGATCGAATCGTCTCCATATAAAACTTCGGAGCGACGATCAGCTTGTTTATCCAGGTCAAATCTATGACTGGACGGAACGAGCCGTCTGATTTCGGAACCAGAAACAGATGGCTGTAGAATCCCGGTGTTTCCTGGTTTTCTATGACCTCTACCGCGTTCTTCATTAAAAGAGACTGCACCTCTGATAACAGAGCGTCTCTTTTCTGCGGACTTGACGGAAGTTGAGTCCATTTTGGACTTCGAGTTAATGGAGGCTTTCGCTTGAAGGATATTTTCAGACCTTCCGAAATCACCCCTCTCACCCAAGGGTCGTCCGTAATCAACGCCCATTCTTGTGAAAAACTTGACAACCTTCCGCCAACCGGAACGCGATAGAGGTTGAAGCCATCACCTCCTGGACCTGCGAGGCCTGCGGGAGGAGAAACCACGTCCTCCACGACCTGCACCTCGTCCCGTCAACCTCGGGGCGTCCGACCGGTTGTCCCGGCCCGAAGGACGTCCCGCACGTGAGTCGCTGCCTTGACGGTCTCTTGAATAAGACCAAGAGGACGCACCGGAACCTCTATAGGAACCTCTCTTGGGCGCATTAGACCCAGAAGTGCCTGTCTTACTCTTATTTGCCGTGTCCGACTTCTTAGAAGCGGACTTAAACAGCAGAGAATCTGAAGCTTTCTTAGTAATTTTATCGTAAATTGCAGAAAGCTTGCCGTCGAAGAGAAGTTCTCCGGAGACCGAAGCGACTCTGAGAGAGTTCTTCACCTTACTATCCACGAGTGTGGATGTAGCTAGGGCTGCGTCACGTCTAACCAACTCCAAGTTTGCCACTGAAAGGGTGGAGTTACACGTGGAATAAGCTACTGCCCTTGAAAGAAGTCTTAAAGAGGATTGAACATCCTGAAATTCTTTCCCTTGAAGACGCAGTGATAACGCCTTTGTAAGGTGGTCTGCGTAAGATAAAGCATCTAAACAGGCTCTGTTAGACGAAATAGTCGTATCCAACACCGCGGTTGGGATAGACGTAGACGACGGTAATGATAATTCTAAGTCTTCCGCCTCGTCGTCCATACACAGAGGAACTCTCGGGATACCCTGTCCGGCCGTATCGAATTTATTCCTTGCATTAATGAAAGGCAGGTTAAGAGCATTGGCGGACAAGAAACCCGCTTTTCCAGTTCTGGAAGCAAGCTTGAATATAGCGTCGTTCAATAATTCAAATGCCCTTGTGACATTATTGGACTGAGACGGAAACTCAGGAGCGATGTCCTTGAACCGCTCGAAGAAATCAGTGTCCAATGACGCTATAATTCTCTTGTCCGGTACCGCAGCAGTCTGGCCCGAAGGAACAACCTGAGGAAGAAAGTGCCGGATGAAGTCCACGGCAGCTTTATGTTGTTCCGAAAGGGATAACTCCAAGTCATCCGTATCCCTTTCACCATCCGGTCGGACCTCATGATGCTCCCGGTTGTCCGCACCCGATGCTTCGGCGGAGCGTACCGACCCAGCGCCGTCGGATAATTCCCGATCCGACACCGTTTCTGTCGGTTGCTGGGATGCTGCGATAAGTTGTGCTATTTGAGCAAGCACGTCCGACATCGAGGCCTGCAGAGGCGCAGTCTTTCGCTGCTTCGCCGAGGGCAGCTCCGCATCCAGTGACTCCCGCATACTCTTCCTATGCGAACGTCCGGAGTCAACCGGCCTCGTGTCCCTGTGGTCGCCGAAGAATCCCTGGTCGGCGAAGCTGGTAAAATATCGGCAGTCACGTAGCCAAGGTGCGGTCGTGTGCGCTGGTGAGAGGAAGAAGAAGCCTGAGCAGTCTTAGCGGACTGCCTATACAACGGAGCGTCCCGAGCGACGGACGTGTGCTCCGCTAACGACACATTTTGTACCACAACATCTGGTCCCAGATGTTGTTGTACGAGAGAGGGGCCTCTCTCGCTCGCAGTCCGGATGGACCTGGACGAGCTAGGAACTGGACTAGAAGGCTTCCTCTGATCTCTCCTACTATCCGTCGTCACTGGGTGTGCACCTTGAATGTTTATAGTGCTCGCATCACCCAACATTTCCTCCTGGACCGCATCGGACGAACCCGGCTGCCGAACCATTCGGTGAATGGACGCTACACCGGGCGAGCTAGCGGACGACAGCGCCGTCGATCCTACTAGGGACCTCTTAGGCAACTGTCGTATCTCCATGAGCACTTTTGCCGCTAGCTCTGCATTCAATTGTGACGACGGAAGCGCACTTGCGGAAGATAACATGGAAACATCACCCTGTTCTTGTTCCTCTGAAATAGAAACTGATAGAGTAAAGTGACCCTGCGGAGAAAGGGCCGGCATAGCCCTCTCTCCACTAACAACATATTGTGACACACGTTTCCAATGTTTGTCATCCCAATATTGACATATTGAACAGGAGTTAGTGCGAGTACACTGACTACAATTAATACAATGATCATGAAAGTCAGAGGAAGATTTCTTCCTATAACAATTTGAACAATAACCTTTCATTGTGAAAAGTCAACAACAAGTCCTAGTACTCGCACCAACCCCTAAACACAAAGATACATAATAACATGATCCATTAATAATGAAAAAAACAATTGAAAATCAAAATAATTTTTGAAAAATATTTTTTCAGCGAAGCCCAAGTTTCTGAAAAGTAACGTTGAGCCCCAATGGATCCCAAGGTTAAGTGTGGTCAAAAATTTTAAAATTATATTAAATAATTAATGTAACACTTACGGATAATAATAATGTATCTTATAGTGAGATAAACTACTCCAAAGGCAAACAGCCCCCCTCAAAAGAGACTGTTGCCAATGTAAACAAATAGTGTAAAAACACCAGAAAACATGACTCCAGGCACTGACAAAACTGTCCCGAAATCAGTCATCAAAATTACACACTATCTGATGCAAAACAGAGACTCCCAGGGGAGAATCGGCAGAACATCAGATGGTAGATGCAGAACACAACGTTTAAACACCCATGGGTGAAAACGTAAACATGGGGAAAATAACAGAATTCATTCTGTAACCAAGCTAATTCTCCCAAGAGAATTTAGAAATGATCTTTCTCAAAAATATGCCAAAAGCATGGGAGAATAGCAAGGGGGGACTTAGAAGACCAGGAGAGAGGAAACACTGAATAAGCAGTGCAACTTTATAACAAGAATGACAACAACAGGCCCATGCCTCGAAAATAGGCAACTTAACATAATTTCATTAAAAAAGTTTAAGTTACAGCCCTGATTATTTTCTGTCACTCCTTTTTCCTCTCCTCCTTCTATATCCTCCTTAGAACCACCATTTCTCCAACAATTATGTGTCTGGCATCCTTTAAACTGAGATTTACAAGCACAAAGATCAGTGAGATGTTGACTGATGAAGGGCCAAACAAAGAATGGTGATTGGCGCCAATTTCGGAACGTCCTTGACACTGCGCATGCGCAGTAGGGGCAAAGTATGGAGGTCCTTCAGGACATGATTTCTTTTGGTTTTAGATGCAAATTTTGGGGATTGGGGGGCAAAATTTGTGTTTGGCCCTAGATTTTTAAGAGTTAGCACCAGCTATGTCTGGGTCATTGGTACAGTATAAAAATATGCTGACTCAGCACTTTTTCAAAGTCCCCAAAACGTACCCCATGATAAAACTGATAGCAATTTTTTTTGCCATTCCATTCTGTTGGTCCTAAGGAAGCTTCACACCATATAAGAATTCTCATTGCTGTGTAGTTTTGGAGATATGGGCGTTTAAATTTTTTTCTATTTTTAGCTCCTGCAGTTCCCATTGGGGCGACGGGAAAAAAAACTTGGGGCATAAATTAAGTACTTATGACCCAATAAGCTTATCCCTCACATCTAATTTGGTTCAAATCTGCCTCTTGGGTTGGAAAATAGAAATTTTGGGTGAGGATAAAATTCTTGCCCCTCCCATAACAACGGCAAATATAGCCCCACAAACTTTTCTTGAACAAATCGGAGTCTACACCTCAAAAGGAAGCTGCACGCCTAATATCAAGTCTCTGCTACTGCTGGTTCATGAGAAGAAGATTTTTTAAGATTTAGGCACACTTTTTGGGCATGACCCTACTAAGGGGCGAGGCAACTTGATTTGAACAAAATCAAATTGCGATGTCATAACAAACTACTATCTCAAATATCAATTAAATTGGTTCAGCGGTTTGGGAGAAGATACAAACATCATGTTCACGGGCGACAGATGGTGAGTGATCACTATCACTCTCCTGACTGAAAGTCAGGTGAGCTAAAAACTCGAATTATCCTAAGGTGAGCGTTCCAGCATAGGAACCTCACCATCAACAACATACCATGACATCCATCTGCAATGTCTGTCATCTCAAATATATGATAACGATACATGAACAATTGCAATCAAAACTAAATTCGAAAAATTAATTTAAAATTTTTCGAAATTTGTTTTTAAAAAGTCTAAGTTCCCAAAGGGAACATGACGAGCCCAAGGGCATCCCGATAGAGCCTATGTGTGGACAAAATTCATATTTTTTGTGCTACACTATCAGAAACATAATCAATGTATCTTACAATAATCCTACCATAATATGAAATGAAAGTGTCAATGACACTGTAGCCTAACTTGTGTGTTGTGTTTGATGAAAAGGATAATGTTCAATGTTTATGAAAGGATTATGAATAAGACAAGAATTGTGATAATTGGGAATATGTTCATTTCTGTTCCCTGTATGCTATGTTTTTGATAAAAAATAATATGAGGTGTACACTGTACTAAAGAGCTGAGGGGTGGGTTAATATGACCTCACAGTTAATGTATGTGGCCCTCACAGTTAATGTATATCAACGAAAGTTACCAAGTTACAGTGAAATTATTCCAAAACAAGTCATCCTATCAAGTTACATTGAAATTCCTTCATAACTATGGCCTGTAGACTGTGCTAAAGGTTTTCGGGCTTCGGGCCCTGGCACCGTCAGTTTCCCAATTGCGTCCAAAGGGGACGTTCTCATCTAGACTTTATATGAAGTCAACCTATCAAGTTACAATGAAATCCCTTCATAAATATGACCTGTAGACTGTGCTAAAGATTTTTGGGCTTGGGCAGCCATCATGGTTGAATGATCGCAACCAAAAGGGGACATTCTCATCTGCTCATCTGGGCATCTTCTGGAGTGATCCTACGAAGTTACAATGAAATTCCTTCATAAAAATGACCTGTAGACTGTGCTCAAGGTTTTCGGGCTTCAGGCCCCGAAGCCATCACAGTTGACCAATCACGACCAAAAGGGGATGTCATCATCTAGGCATTATATGGAGTCAAACTAACAGGTTACAATGAAATCCTTCCATAAATATGACCTATAGACTATGCTAAAGGTTTTGGGCTCGGGCAGCCATCAAGGCTGAATGATCATGACCAAGTTACAATGAAATCCCTTCATAAATATGAACTGAAGACTGTGCTAAAGGTTTTCAGGCTTTGGGCTCGGGCAGCCATCAGGGTTGAATGATCGCAACCAAAAGGAGACATTCTCATCTGGGCCTCATCTGGAGTGACTTAGGAAGTTACAATGAAATCCCTTCATAAATATGACCTGTAGACTATGATCATGATTTTTGGGCTTCGGGCACCTGTAGCCATCACAGTTGACCAATCACGACCAAAAGGGGATGTCATCATCTAGGCATCATATGGAGTCAACCTAACAAGTTACAATGAAATCCTTCCATAAATATGACCTATAGACTATGCTAAAGGTTTTTGGGCTTGGGCAGCCATCAAGGCTGAATGATCGCGACCAATAGGGGACGTTCTCATCTAGACATTATTTGGAGTCATCCTACCAAGCTACAATGAAATCCCTTCATAATTATGACCTGTAGACTGTTCTAAAGGTTTTCAGGCTTCGGGCCCCTGTAGCTGTCACAGTTGCCCAATCATGTCCAAAAGGGGACATTCTCATCTAGACATTATATAAAGTCAAACCTACCAAGTTACAAAGAAATCACTTCATAAAAATGACCTGTAGACTGTGCTAAAGGTTTTCGGGCTCGGGCAGCCATCATGGTTGAATGATCGCAACGAAAGGGGAAATCTCATCTGGGCATCATCTGGAGTGATCCTACGAAGTTACACTGAAATCCCTTTATAAATATGATCTGTAGACTGTGCTCAAGGTTTTCAGGCTTCGGGCACCTGTAGCCATCACAGTTGACCAATCACGACTAAAAGGGGATGTCATTATCTAGGCATTATATAATTTTTTTTTTGCACTCAGGCGATGATTTGTCTTTAAATCAGGCTTAGTGTTATTTCTCAGATCAGTCCATTTGACTAATGGGTAACCAGCAGGGGATAAGCTCTACACTGGTCTGTGAATGTTGTTGTTTTAAACTGTCTAAGTTATGGGGTGTATAAACCTTGTTGGGTTAGAGAGGGACCTCTCCCGCCGATGGCCTTGACAGACCTCGCCAAGCCTCTCAACAAGAAACTTGCTGACTTCCTCCCTATTTCCGTCATCACTTGGGGAGCTTTATTTTTTGAGGTGCTCGCTCAACACAAATCTACACTTCTCCTCGACCACAATGGACATACCCAGTGTCACTGCTCCCACGACGGGGTAACTGCTTCACCGGTCGAGCTAGCTGCTTGCAAGGGAATAAGAACACTAACTAGCAGCCTTATCCCCTGCTATATACCAGAGCACCATGCAGCTAGCTCTATTTAGCTCGACGACGGTAGCACACTAATATGAAAATCACAATACCATCACCAAGTTCTTGTTCCTCTGGAAATAGAAACTAATGAAAGTGTCAATGACACTGTAGCTCAACTTGTCAAGACATGTACATGTATAGTATGTGACACAGCAATGACAAACATCTAGGTAATGACCTGATAACAAAGGTACATATAAAGTATTGTAATGGTCTGTACATAAATATTGACCGTAGTCTGTAACAAATGTATAGGTAAAGTACTGTAAAGATGGGTGACAGGTAGATGCTAAACTAGAAAAGAAATCTTTGAGCCCCAGAGTGGGTCTGACTGAACCCCAAAATATTTGTTCTCCTAGCACAGTGATAACAAAGGCACCCCAAAACACACTCGTTCCTGTCCCAAGGTGAAAACAAAGGTACCCAAGACGTTTCGTGAAGATCAGTTCATAAATACGAGCTGTACAGAAGTTGTGACAAAAAACTGATTGGACCTAATTTCGGTACAAAATTGCCACTGGCAGCCATCTTGAATTTTGGACTGCACCCAGAAACACTCGTTCTCGTCCCAAGGTGATAACAAAGGTACCCAAGAAGTTTTGTGAAGATCAGTTGATAAATACAGTCTCTAGCCCGAGCCGTATTGACATGTGCACTTACAGTGTATAAGTAGCACTGAATAAATCAAAGTTCATCTAATTTGCATAATTTCTGCACGAGAAAAAAAACCCGGACTATATGTTATGTATTCCATGTTACTAAACATTCATACAAAAATTTATTCAAATCAGAACTTTCATACAGAAGTTCTGTACAAAAGACTGATTGCACTAATTTTGGTACAAAATGGCTGCTGGTGGCCATCTTGCATTTCAGACCACACCCAAAAACACTCGTTCTCATCCCACGGTGATAACAAACGTACCCAAGAAGTTTCGTAAAGATCGGTTCATAAATACGGCCTCTAGCCTGAGCCATATAGAAGTTGTGTACAAAAAAATGATTAGACCTAATTTCGGTACAAAATGGCCACTGGCAGCCATCTTGAATTTTGGACAGAACCCAGAAACACTCGTTCTCGTCCCAAGGTGATAACAAATAGGGGACATAGGACATTCTAGCACTCAGGCGATGATTTGTCTTAAAAAACTGTTATTTCTCAGATCAGTCCATTTGAATAATGGGTAACCAGTAGGGGATTACCTCTACACTGGACTGTGAATGTTGTTGTTTTAAACTGTCTAAGTTATGGGGTGTATAAACATTGACCTTTTAAAATCGACCAATAAAGTCTCCTGAGCCTTTTATTTTAAGTTTTTACAACTGCACACAACACCTCCCATTCAAACGCAGAGAAAATGGAATGAGGTTTTAGATATAAATCTGCACTCTGATGACTGGAATTGTATAATATAAAATCCCATTTGCAGTCACGGACGATACATATCTAGAAAATTTGCATCTCAAGATAGTCCATAAAATTCTATATACGAATTCAAAACTTTATAAATGCAAACTCTCCGAAACGGAACAGTGCATTTTTTGTTGCAATACAAAGGAAACAATACCGCACTTGTTTTTTTAATGTTCTGTTGTGAAAACAGTTCTTCTAAATTTTTTAGAACATTTGAGGAACAAGTGTGATGTTGAATTTACTTTAACCCCAGAATATGTTATTTTAGGCAACAAAAATAACCATGCCCCTTCTAATAACACAACAGACTTCTATATGTTTATCTACAGAAAGTTTATTTATTCCTGAAAAGTGAAAAAGAGTCCACCTTCCTACAAAGGTTTTATTGAACAATTAAAAAATTACAGAAATTTAGAACTCATATCCAAATATTCATACACGAAAAAACGTACACAAGAAATACAACTAAGATGGGATACAATCAGTTCTCTGCTAACTGGTTAACCCATTTTATTTTTTTTGTGGATCGAGTCGCTTTGACCCTTTGCCTTGCATAACTTTTTCAAAATATAATGACGCCTGTTCAAAAATGTTAAATTATTTTATTTATTTAGTTATTTTTTCTTATTCTTTCTCCTGGACATTAAAATGAAAAGTGAATGCGTGTAATTCATGATGTTCAGAATGGCCTGGTCGGTGCATTTCTGGTGGTGTTAACCGTTTGAGGGCTGAATTATTTTCGTGGTCTGAACTGGTGTTCAAAATTTGTTTATGAAAAGTTATTGGAGAGTTTCCACGGTCACTGGCCAGTAACTTGGAATAAAACAAATTACACAAACAAAATAGTATTTGCGCTTGACTGACTATGAAATATAAGAAAGCAAAATGCTGGCTTTTGCACTGGTACTCGCTTGTTTTTGTGAAAGCCCCAATAGAGGCTTCTAGCACTCAACCAGTTAAATAAGGTCTCCCTCACAAAAATCGCATAACCAATTTTCAGCAGTCATTACAGATATCGTTATACGGTCACAACTTAACCCTTAAGCCCCCATATAGGCCCAAACCGGCACTTTTATATTGCATTGAAGCAGGTGCTCCCTTGTGTAATCTTTTTTATTACTCTTGTGTGTAGACTGAATTTTCCCTGGCAGTGGTTCTACATCACTGCTGGCTGCCTGTATAGGCAGCCAGCAGTGATGTAGAACCACTGCCAAGTCATCAATAACTATGAAAGCAGAAAAAGGCCATAAATACTTTAAAATTAATCTGAGGACTTAAGGGTTAACTAATCCTTCAATTTTTTGCGAAACTGAGAGGTTGCGACAATGGAGTTTATACACAACAACAGAAATGCACAGATGTAATTATATATTTGTACTTGTATGTTTAGGTTATATGCATGTAAGACACTGAATCGCTTACAAAACACACAAGGCAGTATTTTACAACATCATATTGTAGATACCCCACTCCCTATAGTGCAGCTACAAAGGAAACCCCATATCACTACAAAGGAATACTTAACTTTTTAACTTTGCTATTTTTGTATTATGTAAAATAAATTCTGTGAAATTTAACCATAGAAAAAATTGTACTTTTGCTTGTAAATAACAACCTTAGATCTGAATAATAAAAAAAAAAAAAAAAAAAAACCGTTATGAGTGTCTAAGTTTTGGGAAGATACCATTTGAAAGGTTCCTTGTACTTAATTGAGTAGTATTAAACATTCAGTTGATCTATGTTGTTATATTTCATCAAATTTCATAGGATGAGATTGACAAAATTAAACGAGATGTCGTAGATGTCAAATTAATTTACTCGCATGTGAAAAGCTGAAGAGACTTCTCACTTTTAAAAATGATATTTGGATAACAAGGTTAGGAAATATATAATGAAGTGAGCTCAACTGTATCTATGTACATAGCTGTCTCGCAATTTAGACCAGAATATCCAGTTGAACAGGTACAGATGTATCCATCATCCTTATCTGCACACGACCCTCCATTCAGACATGGTTTAGAAGCACAATTTCTGTTATCTATCAAATGATATGGAACAAACATAAAACAATTACACTGACAATGAAAGTGCTGTGGATGGTCTGAGACGAAGACTGGCACTGGCTTGTGTGTGCTTTTCAAATGATACAATCAATTATGTTTTAGAGGAATTTACAATGTTCTGACCCCCCGCCGGGATTCAAACCCTCGGCATGAAATTTTGGTATTTTGACATCGGTGTGCAGAGGATTAATTATGTAACTAACGATGAAACAAAATCGCATCTGCTATTCTCTATTTGAAAGGTTCCTTGTATTTAACTGAATAGTATTAAACATTCAGTTGATCTATGTTGTTATATTTCATCAAATTTGATAGGATGAGATTGACTAGATTAAACGAGATGTCGCAGATGTCAAATTAATTTCATCGCATGTGAAAAGCTGAAGAGACTTCTCACTTTAAACAAGCCAAGACCAATACCGGGTCTGGACCTGCGTCGCTGCATGCAACTGAATCGGCAAACAGGAAGTGGCTGCACGGCAGATCTGAAAATTGCATATACGATACAACTGATCATTATCAGGCTCCAGATGAAATATAAAATCAATCCCTTGCATAGAAGCCGAGAAAAGTTCGACGAAAAATTTCAGTGTTCAGTGGGTACAGTAAAATTTCAAAGTATCGGCAAACAGGAAGTGGCTGCACAGCAGATCTGAAAATTGCTTTCACGATACAACTCATCATTATGAAGCAGCAGACCAAATATATAATCATTCCCTTTCATAGAAACCAAGAAAAGCTTGACGGAAAAAGTGTTTCGGACGGACTGACGGATGTGACGGACGGAGTCGAGCGGTTACTAGACCTGCTCTGCCGCTGGCGATGCAGGTAAAAATGATATGTGGATAACAAGATTAGGAAATATATAATGAAGTGAGCTCAACTGTATCTATGTACATACCTGTCTCGCAATTTAGACCAGAATATCCAGTTGAACAGGTACAGGTGTATCCATTATCCTTATCTGCACACGACCCTCCATTCAGACATGGATTATAAGCACAATTTCTGTTATCTATCAAATGATATAGAACAAACATAAAACAATTACACTGAGAAATTATTCATACCATTTCTTAATTCATGTTATTTGGGTAAAGAATACACAAAATAATTATCTGATTGCAAAGAAAATCTAGTCAAATGTGTTATACAAGGCTTGTCAAAGGAATATTCTGCAGCCAACCTCTAAACAGAAGACCGGTTTGTCAGACAAATGTTCCCCATTAAAAAAGTGAGGGGAAGGATGTCCGTGATACAAGTGTACCTTTAAAAAACCCTGATAAAACAAAGTCAAATATGTGAGGATTTGTCTGTCTGTCTGTCTGTCTGTCTGTCTGTCAGTTAGACCTTACATGTCAAGAACTTTTCTAATAATAAACATTCATAAAGCTGAAATAACAGCCTATCAAGAATTTTAACCCTTTGAATCCTGGTGGTATCTTCCATATTTGTTCAATGACAGCAACTGCAAGAGCCCATGTTCATTATTTAGGTGTAGAGCAATTAATATTTTCAATGTGCAGCCTTAGGGCTGCACGTTGAAAATATTGATTGGTCTACCACACACATGCACTTTGCAACCATCCTATTTAATGAAATTATGACGTATCATGTTCCTGGCCGGAAAAAAGGCCGCCAGGGTTCAAAGGGTTAATAAATGTTGTATGTGCAATGCTTTCTTAAAATGTATTTTTGAGATATGGAACGTGGTATAGTCAGAAAACAATTTATATGCATTGTGTATGTTTTTTCAAATGACAATCATGTTTTAGAGGAATTTAGAATTTTGGTTTCTGATCCCCTGCCGGGATTCAAACCCTCGGCAACTCCACCGGACAATCAGGAATCCAACACCTAAACCACTAGACCATTGTACACCATAAAAAAAGATGGCTTGAATCTAGCTTTTTAGATGAAGATCTCATTATTACTTGGTTAATCTTCCTTTTGGCAGCAGCATGAAAGTGTTGAACACGCTGGCTACAGTATGACAAAAGTGTTGTGGATGGCCTCAGACGAAGATTGGCACTGGTTTTTGTGTGTTTTTCAAATGACACAATCATGTTTTAGAGGAAGTTAGAATGTTGGTTTCTGATCCCCGCCGAGATTCGTACCCTCGGCAAGAAATTTCGGTATTTTGACATCAGTGTGCAGAGGATTAATTATGTAAATAACGATGAAACGAAATCGCATCTGCTATTCTCCATTTGAAAGGCTCCTTGTACTTAATTGAGTAGTATTAAACATTCAGTTGATCTATGTTGTTATATTTCATCAAATTTGATAGGATGAGATTGACTAGATTAAACAAGATGTCATAGATGTCAAATTAATTTAATCGCATGTGAAAAACTGAAGAGACCTCTCACTCACCTCTCTTACAAATGTAAAATTTAATACTACAACCAATGGCCCAGAGTAGCTGAATCGTAAAAAGGCACAGGGCTTAGGGCTTAAGAATTAGCAGGCCAAGTATAGCTCCTTAGCCTGCATTCCAGGGTGAAAGGAAGATAAATTTAAAAGGAATTACATGTATGTCTCTCTGTACAATAATAGAGAAGACATATCATAATAAGGAGCCAAAACCAAGTAATTCCATATTCTTAGCATGAATCATAATGCTAAATTGGGTGTAACAAGACCCCCAATTTATAAGGCTAGTCCAGTCTGAGCCCCATAAATTAGGATGGCGTAATTGAGAGTGAGAGACTAACCTCCACAAACGTACGCCATATATAAATAAATTACAAGCTGTATCAAGGATCAGATATAATCAACAGGCACAAACAGGCTCCCTCCTAGCTACACACTAATCAAGCCGGAGGAGATTTTACAAGGAAAATTCCCCCCACCCCCTTTGTAAACAAAGAGGGAAGCGCTCTGGAATCAGTGCAAAGTGATACTAAATAATCCAACTATACTACTCAAAGTTAGCTAAGCACCAAGGATATCCAACTAACTGTTTTAAGTTTTATTTGAATTATTGTAATGAAAAGTATATATATTTTTTATTTAATTATATCTTTAATGATTTAAGTACAGACATTAAGATTTTATTTGTGTTTGACATTATTTTTTAGCTTTTGAATACGATGCCCATGGAAAATGGATATTATTGGAAAAAGAGGAAATTTTTCAATATGCCAAAAAGTTGACGGAGGAAACTGGTATGGGTTCAATATCAAATATGAGACCCATTACTGTTAATTACAGCTTGACAACGCCTTCACAATCAGGTTCCTGGTGGTCCTTTGTGGGATGTTGTTCCATTCTTGGACAAGCATGGCACCAAGCTCCTGAACACTTCTTGGCTGAACTCTCTGTGTTAACCACTGAATATCTGCCCAAATCTGTACCCTTGTTTTACTAGGTCCGTTAAAACAATACTGGTTTCGAGCGAATGCGTCTTCACACTCCAGTTCTGAGTAAAGATCATCTGGAGGAGACGTGTGCGCAGGCGGCTCATAAGAATAAGATCTGCAGCCGCTCTGCACAGCCCCATCAGTCGCATGAATTCCCTCGCTGTTAATGCGTCTGAGTGTAGACAAAAGCAAGAATAACAACTGACTAATTTTGCTCTGGGTAACAGCGGACGAACCAGATTGTTGTGAGTCTCAAAGCTAATTCCCAAGTGAGTGAATGACTTGGACAGAGCTAGATCAGACTTTTTCTCATTTACGATGAAACCGAGATGTCGGAGCAAAATAAGCAGACTCTGAACACTATTCTGAAGAATAATTCTGTTGCCGTATCTCTGCAGAATGCCGTCCAAGTAAGCCGACATTACCGAAGACGAATGAGCTCGGAAGTATGACAGTACCGAGTTCATTATTTGAGTGAATGCCCAGGGAGCCAGGGTTAGACCACAGCACACTGCCCTAAATTATGCACCTTCCCTTGTACGGCGAACTACAGGTATTTTCTGAATGCCGGATGTACCAGGACATGAAAGTACGCATCCTTTATATCTATGCTTGTCGCATAGTTGTTCACTTGAACGCTTGCTCTTACCGACCGAATGGTCTCCATATAGAATTTTGGAGCCACGATAAGGTTGTTTATCCAGCTCAAGTCTATTACTGGTCGGAACGAGCTGTCAGGCTTCGGTACAAGGAACAGTTGACTGTAAAAACCCTGAGAATCCTGATTCTCGATGACCTCTATTGCTTCCTTTAATAATAGAGCCTGTACCTCTGCTAGGAGAGACTCTCTTTTGAAAGGATCTGACGGAAGGTCTGTTCATCGCTGACATCTTGTTAGTGGGGGTACCGCTCGGAAACGGTATGTTTATGGAAGATGTAGTTAAGAAACCGCCCTTTCCTTGCACTCTCGAGGTGAATACGGCGGTGTCTACATGGGCGAAGGCCTGTGACACCTACCTACACTGAACCAGAACCTTTGTCCATATGAAGTCTGTGTCCAATGACGCCAGCGGTTTCTCACTTATCATCGTAGCATTCTGATTCATTGGAACAAAATCAGGGTAGAATTGATGGATGAAATCCATCGCAACCCTATGCTGTTCCAAAAGGGAACGGTAATCCTCTTCCTTATCCCTTTCACCATCCGAGAGAATCAGTTGCGAATCTCGGTCCATTGCATCTGCATGAACAGACGACTGAACTGACCCAGCACTGTCCGACAGCTCAGGTTTTGAGATTGAGGGAGGCTGCATCTGCACTTGCTGGGATTCTGCGATCAGCTGTGCATTTGCGACAACAAGTCCGTCATTGAGGCCTGAGGAGCAGCATTCTTCTGTTTCCTAGAAGCTTGCTGCTCCTAGGACAGTGTGTCGGAGATGGATCTCTTCTCCAAAGTCCCGATGATCGAGGCCTCATCTCCCTAGCTACCGGATGGTCCGACTTCACAGGCGAAGAGTGGTCCCTCGGTCGCGTGTGCTTTAATAACGTAGCGGAGGAAGCTGTGACTGAAGCCGACCCCACCTGCAGACTAGACGGAGCATCCGGAGCGTCCCGAGCGGCGGACGTATGCTCTGTCTCATGCAAGTTTCCAACCAGAAAACTTCATTTCGGCTTGTGAAATGTAGCAGAGGAAGTCGTGACTGAAGCCGATCCCGGCTGCAGACTAAACAGAGCGTCCTGAGTCACGATCAGTCCTATGCCCTTTTCCCGAGTGTAGGGCGGAATATGCTCCGGCTCGTGCAGGTGGGGTCTCTCCTGCTCGCATTCTATTAGACCTTGCCGAGTACAAAAAACTTGCTGACTTCCTCCCCATTTCCTCCCTATTTCCAACATCGCTGGGTGAGCTTATTTATATTCAAGTGCTCAATGGAGTGCGACGACGGTAGCACACTTGGATGGATGTCAGAATATCATCACCATGTTCATATTCCTCTGAAATAGAAACTGACAAAATGAATTATAACGCCATGAGAGGCCTAGTCACAGAACCTCACCGCCAACAACATACCACGACACCCGTTTCCAACATTAGTCATCCCAGTGAACACAAGAATGACAAGAGTCCACAGGAGTGCATCGACTAAAGTAGATATCAGTCCTCCAAACTCCACAACAAAATATATAATTAAGATACATGAATAATAGCAATCAAAATTAAATTCAAAATATTTTGGAAATTTTTTTTGAAAAAATGCCTAAGTTCCCAAAGGGAACATTAAGAGCCCAAAGGCATCCCGATAGAACCTACGTGTGGACAAAAGTTAAAAAATTTATAGTAATTTCTATATTTTTTATACTTACCAATGACCCAGACATAGCTGGTGCTAACTCTTAAAATATAGGGCCAAACACAAATTTTGCCCCCCAATCCCCAAAATTTGCATCTAAAACCAAAGAAAACATGTCCTGAAAGGCCCTCCACACTTCGCCTCTACTGCGCATGCGCAGTGTCAAGGACGTTCCGAAATTGGCGCCATTAATCATTCTAAAAACCAGTGCCTGGTAAGCGCTATGTACTCAGCGGGGAGGCAAGAGTTCCCAACTCCTGGGAGGGCCATCCCCGTCTGGGTCATTGGTAAGTATAAAAAATATAGAAATTACTATAAATTTTTTAACATTTTTATACTGTACCAATGACCCAGACATAGCTGAATAGTAAAAAGGCTGGAGGGCCAAGGACATAGAGCAAAATGGAATACGCTCAATAATATAAAATAGAGTCATCCCCTGTAGGGAAAAAGAAGTAATAGGCCTTACATGTATCTTTCTTATTTATGATAAATTAGAAAGATACAACACCTTCCAAAATTGAGCTTCATACATCCATGTACTCTATTAATATCCAATATAATCCTTATACTAATAATTTTTAAAGTAAGCCAATAAATAAAGTAAGTCTAGAGAATAGAGACTCTTATACTCCTAAAAGTGTCTGAGGATTGCATAATCATGTTCGTTGACATATGCAATAATCAAAAGCTATACTTTAAAAACTAAGACTTGAATGAATTTTAAAAACCTAAACTTCTCACTAAACAACCATCCCAATAACAGCTCAGAATGACTAACTCCGGAGGAGGTATCCCCTTGTTTTCATAGTAAAACAGGTGACCCAAGGGAACACCCTCCCCCCCCCCCTTTTTCTTGCCCTGGGTCAAATAGCCCAGAGCGAAGAGGGCAGCCGAAAGGAGACACTGCCGAAACAGACAGCCTACCTAGCTATAGTAGCAACTGTTAAGTGAATGACATTCTGAGCAGTAGATAATAGACCTAACAATAGAGGCCTCCAGAAATGGACTCGATATTTCTGAGATAAAAATTCATGAATGTGGATGGCTGAGCGCAATGAGCGGCCTTCAAAAATCTATAATAGCGACACTATTAATGTAAGCCCAAGATGTAGAAGAACTCTTACTTCATGAGCCGAAATCTTAAGCACAACTGCTAAGTCAATGATATACCATAAGCAGTACCGATAGTTAATAGAATCCATTAACAATAGAATGGAGCGTAACGTCCTTCTACTAGGCATCAAAGACAGAAGAAGCTTACGCCCATAGTAATAAACAGATATCTGTTTATAAAATACATAAACTCTACCCGGAAAGAGTAAAGGCCTATGCCCGTACGAAGACGGAAGGACCTTAAAAACAATAGGTTCCGGATATTAGGAGCCTAACTCTTATGCAAAAATCTAACCTAAATAGTAACGGAAGTAGTGATTCCGAAACTATGAAAGTGAAAATCATCCATCGATAGTGCATGAAACTCACTGAGTCTACAGTAAAAGAGAAACCAACAGAATTACTGTCTAAAAGGTCAGAATTTGAAAACTACTGTTTCCAGAGGCTCAAATGATTACTTAGCTAAATAAGAACCGAAGTTAAAATCCATATAGGAATTTAATCTAAAGATTCTAAGTTTATTTATCAAAAAGTTACTAACTGACTTAAAGAGACATAAGACTCAATTGTAAACTATCGTAGAGTGCATAGGTATTAGGTAACATAAACCTATAACCTTAATAATAACAGGCTGCAGTAGATCTTGTGAAACAAGTATACTAAAAAATTGCAATGAGTAGTATGGAGGGATCAACAATATGAACATAATGATCCCTACACCAACGACGGAAGAGCCTCCACTTTAGCCGCATAGAATAGCAAAGAAGAGGATCTCCTATAGTAAGAAATCGCGTCCAAAGCTCGTCCAGTACAATGCTAGTACAATGCAATACAGACCACACAACGGAAAACATGAAGGTTGCGACCTTGCGGGTTGTGATAAAGATGACACGATTTACCCTGAAAACGATTTACCCTTTTTACAGTGAAAAAAGATCCTCACATTGAGGAAGATTTCACGTTAAGACCCACAGTAGACAAGAGAGTAAATTACCCATGATCTCTGTGAAGATAGAGATGCTATCAACAGAAATGTATTGTGGTTGTTTATCTTAGCAATACCTGCGCCGGAGGATACGCGTATCCTATCATTCCGTCCTATAGATCAATAGAGCGTTAACAACATTAGCTCAGAGATCTGGACAAGCCAACACATACGTCTGCAATTGATTAGCAAGTTGTGTCGTAAATAAATCATCATTGGGCGCTCCCATAGATAGCAAATCTGATTGAATACTTGTTTGTTGAGAGTCCATTCTGACAGCAACAAGCGACCCGTAAGTGAACGGAAGTCCGGTAAAAAAATCAGACGACCCGGAATATGACGGACCAAAACAGAACTTGGTGTACTATAACCAACAGACGGATTCTTTCCATTAAATTGAATAACGGAAACGAAAGAGTGCCTCCCTGGTTCCGGAGATACGCCACTACTGTCGAATTAAAGGACAGGATTTGGGCATGCGTTTCTGAATAATGTTCATGCAATGACATAAAGCAAGCCTAAAAAAACATTATTCCGCGGAAGAAAATTGGTTGCTAAGAGACTGTGGAACCCAAAGACCCTGGCACTTCGAATCCGTTGGGATCAGTATTATATCCCAATCTGTTTGACTGGCAACCGTCATAACAGCCACACTCGGGTCCGGCAACTGCGGTGGCACTCTCTGAGTCAACCACCGAATATTTGCCCCAGTCTGAATCTCTTGTAACACTAGATAGACAAGAGAACGTGTAAATCGAGCAATTCATGGATTGCCGAAAAGTTGCTGTCGAAGAGAAGCTCCTCCGAGAACGAAGCGACTCTGAGAGAGTTCTTAACCTTACTATCCACGTGTGTGGATGTAGCTAGGGCTGCGTCACGTCTAACCAACTCCAATCAGCCACTGAAGGGCGGAGTTATACGTGAACAAACTACTGCCCTCAAAAGAAATTACATTGAGAATAATATCCCGTAAATCTTTTCTTGAAGACGTAATGATAACGCCTCAGTAAGGCGGATTACGTATGATAAAGCGTCTAAGTTAAGTCTACTATACATCATGTTGTTTCCAACATTGAAGTTGGAAAAGACATAAACGGCGAAAAAGAATATTTCCAGTCTTTAACCACACCGTCTAGACGCACATGAACTCTCGGTATGCCCTGCTCTGCCAAAATAAACTATTCGTATAAATGATAAAACGGCAGAAATGAGCAACGCGGACAAGAAACTAAACTATCATGCTTGGTAGCAGGCTTGTATGTATATATATAGCGTCGAAAAATAAAACACATGTTGTAATGACATTATTGGACTGCGACGGTAAGTCAGGGACAATGTCCCTGAACCGATCGAAAAATCCGAGTCCAATGACGCTATAAGTCTCTTATCCAAGATCGCAGCAATGAAGTCCGAAATAACAATCACTGGAAGATAATGCCAGAAGAAATGAAAGGCAGCTTCCGATACTACTAAAGGGAAAACTTGAAATCTTTCGAATCCCTTTCGCCATCCTGTCGGACCCTATAAAGCATTCGGTCATCCGTACCTGATGCAACCGCGGACCGCACCGACCCAGCGCCGTCGGATAATTCCTGATTCGACCAAGAAACTGTCAATTGCTGGGATGCTGCGAAACAACTGTGCTAACTCGGATAGCACGTCCGTCACTGAGGCCTGAGAAGAAGCGGTCCTACAATGCATTGCCGCTGGAAGCTCCGTGATCGTTACCCCGTGCATACTACCAATATGCGAGCGAACGGAGTGTATAGGCCTCGTGTCCCTTGGCTACCGGATGGCACGACCTATTCGCCGTGGAATCACTGAATGACGAAACTGATCGGATACTCGTGGTCACGTAGCCAATGTGCGGTCGTGTGCCCTGCTGTGAGGATGAGGAAGCATTAAGGACAGTCTCTCGGACTGTCAATATAACGGATCGTCCCGACCGACAGACATATGCTCCGAATGTAAAATATCTGAACCACAACATGCGGTCCCCTATGTTGTTGGACGAGAGAGGGACCTCTCTCGCTCACAGCCCGGACGGACCTGGACAAGCCAGGAACCGGACTAACAGGCTTCCTCCGATCTGTCCTCAATCTGCCGTCAGTGGGTGAGTACTAAAGTAATTAAAGTGCTCGCATCACCCAAATCTCCTTCCTAGACCGCAACGGACAAACCCGGCAGCCGAACCATTCGATGAATGTACGCTACACCGGGTGAGCTAGCGAATGTCACTCCGTAGGCGATAGACATATTCCATGAGCACTTATTGCCGCTAGCTCTTCATTAACTATGACGACAGAGGCACACTTTTGAAAGACATCTTCGTAACTTTGCGAACAAGAAACCAGAAATGCTTGGATATAGCAAGCATAAAATAATAATATATATAGCGTCGTTCAATAATTTGAAAGTTTGTGTGACATTATTGGACTATGTCGGAACTGAGGGACGATGTCCCTGAACCGAACCAAAAATTTCTAAGTCCACCGACGCTATCAGTTTCTTATCCGGCATCGCAGCATTCTGGTCCGACGAAAGAAGCTGTAGAAGACCAAGTCAGATGACATACACTACAGCATATGTTGTTCCGAAAGGGAAAGCTCGAAATCCTCCAAATCTCTTTCGGTATCCCGTTTCGGCTTCCGCGGAGCATCCCGACCCAGCATCGTCGGATAAAAAATATGCGACAGATTCAGTTGATGCTGGGATGCTGCGATAAACTGTGCTATTTAGGAAAGCACGTCCGTTCCCGAGGCCTGTGCAGTAGCGGTCTTACGGTGCATTGCCGCCGGAAGCTCCGTGTACGTTGACTCCCGCACACTTCCTATGCAAACGTCCGGAGTCTGCAGGCCTCGTGTCCCTGGCTACCGGATGGTGTGACCTGGTCGCCGATGAATCTCTGACTGGCGAAGCTGACTGGATATCCGTGGTCACGTAGCCAAGAGCGGTCGTGTGCGCAACTATGAGAATGAGGAAGCCTTATTGACAGTCTACTCCGGACTGACTATATGTCGGAGCGTCCCGAGCGACGGAAGTATGCTCCGAATGCGAAACATTTTGTACCACAACATCTGGGGCCAGATGTTGTTGAACGAGAGAGGGGCCTCTCTCGCTTGCCGTCCGGATGGACCGGAACGAGCTATGAACCGGACTAAAAGGCTTCCTCCGTTCTCCCTCCGATCCGCAGTCACTGGGTGTGCATTAGGTTTATTTATAGTGCTCGCATCACCCCAAAATTCCTTCTAGACCGCAACGGACGAACCCGGCTGCCGAACCATTCGGTGAATGGACACTACACCGGGCGAGCTACTAGGGTCCTCTTAGGCAATTGGCGTATTTACATGAGCACTTTTCCGCTAGCCCTTCATTAATTGTGACGACGGAGGCACACTGTTGGAAGACATCACAGATACATCACCCTAATCTTGATCGTCTGAAATAGAAATTGATAAAGTAGAGTGACCCTGCAGGGAAAGGACCGGAGTGTCCAATTCCCCAATAACATACCGTGACATACGCTTCCCATATTGTCATCGAAATCATACGATACAGAACAGGAGTTAATGCGAGTACACTGACCACATATAGAATGATTATAAAGTCAGAGGAAGACTTCCTGTTATTACAATTGATCAATATCCTTTCAATGTGAAAAAGAAAACAAGTCCTGGTACTCGCACTAACCCCTGGCAATCAAAATACATAATAATAATATGATCCATTAATATAGAAAAAATAATTGAAATCAAAATATTTTGAAAAAATATTTTTTCAGAACAGCCCAAGTTTCTGAAAAGTAACGTTGAGCCCCAATGGATCCCAAGCCTAAGTGTGGACAAAAATTTTAAAAATATTTTAAACAATTTATTCAACACTTACGAACAATAATAATGTATCTAGTTATGATTAAAATAACATCAAGATATTATTTTCCAGAAATCCCCCCCTCACACAGAGGGCTGTTGCAAATGTAAACAATAAGTGTAAAAACACTAAAATAAGACTCCAGGCACCCAGGCCCGAAATCAGTTACCAAAAACACACTATCTGATGCAAAACAGAGACTTCCAGGGAAGAAACTGCAGAACATCAGATGGTAGATGCAGAACACAACGCCTAACCACCCGTAGGTGAAGACGTAAACATGGGGAAAAGAACAGAATTCATTCTGTTATTCAGATAAAACTCCCAAGAAAATTTAGTAATAATAATTACAAAAACTATGCCAAAAGCATGGGAGAATAGCAAGGGGGGACTTAAAGGACAGGGAGAGAGGAAAACACTTAAAAAACAGTGTAACTAAATAATCAGAATGACAACAAAATGGCTGCTGCCTCGAAAATAGGTAACTTAACATAATTTCATTAAAAAATTTTAAGTTACAGCCCTGATAATATTCTGTCACACATTTTTTTCCTCTCCTCCTTCTCTATCCTCCTTAGAATCACCATTTCACTAATATTTATGTGTCTGGCATCATTTAAACTGAGATTTACAAGCACAAAGATCAGTCAGATGTTAACTGATGAAGGGCCAAACTTAGAATGATTAATGGCGCCAATTTCGGAACGTCCTTGACACTGTGCATGCGCAGTAGAGGCGAAGTGTGGAGGGCCTTTCAGGACATGTTTTCTTTGGTTTTAGATGCAAATTTTGGGGATTGGGGGGCAAAATTTGTGTTTGGCCCTATATTTTAAGAGTTAGCACCAGCTATGTCTGGGTCATTGGTACAGTATAAAAATTCCAAATTTTTTGAGCTACAATACCGGAATAATAATATCCTACAGTAATTCTACAGTAATAGAATATAAACAAGAGGCCCCACGGGGCCTGAAGCACTCATCTTGTACAGAACACAATTTAAACAGAGTTCAAGAATGAGTCTACATTAAGCAAGCCATCTCCATAGGCTACACTGTCAATCCTTGAGTCCCTCAGGAGTGACAAAAATAATCTAGGCATCATGCCTTTTCTTCAGTTGATCATAAGTAAAATGTAGAGCTCCCCTATGAAGCCCCTTGATACAAGCTATGTGGATTAATCTTAGTACCTCTAGAGGGTACTGAATACAAACTTTTTTAATTCTTCAGCAAAATGGCCAATTCCGGCTCCCATAGAGAGCCCAAATATTAACCCAGGCTCTTGCTTTGAACACAGTTAAATCTGACTTCCCTAGAGATGTTGTGTACCGAATATGAAAGCATTCTGACCGTTGGATCTGAAAAAGAGAAATTGTAAAGAAATTTCTTCGAATTGCACTAAGTTCAAATTTGGGCTACCATAGCGAGCCCAAATATTGACCTATGGATCCGATTTGAACAAACTTGAATCTGACACCCCTAGAGATGTTGTATACCAAATGTGAAAGCATTCTGACAAGTGAATCTGAAGAAGAAGATTTTTGAAGAAATTCCCTCATATTGTACTAGGTTAAATTTCATGTTCCCATATGGAGCCCAAATATTAACCTAGGCACTCGAATTGAACAACCTGGAATCTGACCCCCCTAGAGATGTTGTATACCAAATATAAAATCATTCCGACTGGTGGATCTGAAGAAGAAGATTTTTAAAGAAATTTTCTCATATTGCACTAAGTAAAAATTTGGGCTACCATAGTGAGCCCAAATATATACCTAGGGATCTGATTTGAACAAACTTGAATCTGACCCCCATAGAGATGTTGCATACCAAATATTAAAGCATTCTGACTGATGGATCTGAAGAAGAAGATTTTTTTTAAATTACCCTCCATATTGAACAAAGATAAAATTTGGGCTTCCATGGGAAGCCCAAATATTAACCTAGTGACTTGGTTTGAACAATCTAGAATCTGACCCTCATAACAATGATGTATACCAAATATTAAAAGATTCTGACTGGTGGTTCTGAAGAAGAAGATTTTTAAAGAATATTCCCCATATTACCCTATGTTAAAACTTCGGGCTCCTGTAGAGAGCCCAAATATGAACCAATGAGCTTTATTTCAACAAACTTTTATCTGACCCCCCTATGAATGCTGTATACCAAATATCAAAAGATTCTGATGATTGGTTCTGGAGAAAAGATTTTTAAAAATTTTTGCAAATATGCTGACTCAGCATTTTTTCGATGCCCATTACAGAACACCCTAACATAACCGATGGCAATTTTTTTTTACCATTCAATTCTACTGGTCAGAAGGATACTTCATACCAAATAAAAGCTCTCTGTTCCGTGGGGTTTGGGAAATATGGGCGTTTGAAAATATTTCTATTTTTAGCTCCCAGGGTTCCCATGGGGATGTGGGAAATTTTTTTTTTGCATGGGTCAAGTACTTATGACCCAATACTACCACAAACCAAATTTGGTTCATACCGGACCATCGGTTCAGAAAATAGAAATTTTGGGCGGGGCCAAAAATCTTACCCCTCCTATTACAAAGCCAAATACTAATTCACGAACTTCGTTTGAACAAACTTGATTCTACACCTCATATGGAAGCTCCATAGCAAATATCAAGTCATTGTACACACTGGTTCTTGAGAAGAAGATTTTTAAAATATTTTGGAGCATTTTCCCCCACTCCCTCCCTATGGGGCTGGGCATGCTGAGTTGAACAAAAATGAAATGCCCCTTTGGGACCATCACTCACACAAACTTTCACTTGAATTGGCCCAGTGTCTTTGGAGGAGAAGACCAAAACATGGTGTTGACGGACGGCGGATGACAGACAACGGACGGCAAGCGATGAGATTAGCTCAGCTTGACTTTGTCAAGATGAGCTAAAAACTACCTATATATGAGGACGTTGTCAATGTAAACTAGAGGGGTGTCATTTGTGTGCAAAGCACACTATAGTATATCCCCGCATTCGCATTTGTGATTATTTTCGGGGCGGAATCAAAAATCCAAAACCTTTATGCACATCTACAGATGCTATTGATTAACATGAACACACTTTTAGTGTTTTGAATTGATACCCCTAGGAGTTTTTCTCTGGAAACCATTCCTCTAACGACAAAAATGGTGCCCCTTGCACCCCTCGGGGCCAAATAAAAAATCTAAAACCTTTATGCACATCTACAGACCCTATTGATTAACAAGAACATACTTTCAGTGTTTCGAATTGAAACCCCTAGGAGTTTTTCTCTGGAAACCATTCCTCTAACGACAAAAATGGTGCCCCTTGCACCCCTCGGGGCCAAATAAAAAATCCAAAACCTTTATGCACATCTACAGACCCTATTGATTAACATGAACACACTTTCAGTGTTTCGAATTGAAACTCCTAGGAGTTTTTCTCTGGAAACCATTCCTCTAACGACAAAAATGGTGCCCCTTGCGCCCCTCGGGGCCGAATCAAAAATCCAAAGCCTTTATGCATATCTACAGACCCTATGAATGAACATGAACACACTTTCAATGTTTCGAATTGAAACCCATAGGAGTTTTTCGCCGGAAACCATTCCTCTAACGACAAAAGTGGTGCCCCTTGCACCCCTCGGGGCCGAATCAAAAATCCAAAACCTTTATGCGCATCTACAGACCCTATTGATTAACATGAACACACTTTTAGTGTTTCGAATTGAAACCCCTAGGAGTTTTTGTCTGGAAACCATTCCTCTAATGACAAAAATGGTGCCCCTTGCGCCCCTCGGGGCCAAATCAAAAATCCAAAACGTTTATGCACATCTACAGACCCTACTAATGAACATGAACACACTTTCAGTGTTTTGAATTGAAACTCCTAGCAGTTTTTCGCTGGAAATCATTCCTCTAATGACAAAAATGGTGCCCCTTGCGCCCCTCGGGGCCGAATCAAAAATCCAAAACCTTTACGCACATCTACAGACCCTCTGAATGAACATGAACACACTTTCAATGTTTCGAATTGAAACCCCTAGCAGTTTTTCGCTGGAAATCATTCCTCTAATGACAAAAATGATGCCCCTTGCGCCCCTCGGGGCCGAATCAAAAATCCAAAACCTTTATGCACATCTACAGACCCTACTAATGAACATGAACACATAGTGTTTCGAATTGAAACTCCTAGCAGTTTTTCGCCGGAAACCATTCCTCTGACGACAAAAATGGTGCCCCTTGCACCCCTCGGGGAAGAATCAAAAATCCAAAACCTTTATGCACATCTACAGACCCTACGAATGAACCTTAAAAAATTTATAGTAATTTATATATTTTTTATACTTACCAATGACCCAGACATAGCTGGTGCTAACTCTTAAAAATATAGGACCAAACACAAATTTTGCCCCCCAATCCCCAAAATTTGCATCTGAAACCAAAGAAAACATGTCCTGAATGGCCCTCCATACTTCACCTCTACTGCGCATGCGCAGTGTCAAGGACGTCCCGAAATTGGCGCCATTAATCATTCTTACCATCAGTGCCTGGTAAGCGCTATGTCTTCAGCGGGGAGGTATGAGTTCCCAACTCCTGGGAGGGCCATCCCCGTCTGGGTCATTGGTAAGTATAAAAAATATATAAATTACTATAAATTTTTTAACATTTTTATACTGTACCAATGACCCAGACATAGCTGAATAGCAAAAAGGCTGGAGAACCCAGGACATAGAGGAAAATCCAATAAGCTCAACTATATAAAATAGAGTCATCTCCTGGAGGAGAAAAGGAGAATTAGGCTTCACATGTATCTTTCTTATTTATGATAAATTAGAAAGACACAATACCTTCTATAATTGAGCATCATAACATCCATATTCTCTATTAATATCCAGTATAATTCTTATACTAATTATTTTAAAGTAAGCCAATAAATAAAGTTAGTCCAGAGAATTGAGACTCTTTATACTCTTTTAAAAGTGTCCGAGGATAGTATAATAACGCCCGTTTGACACGTGACATATTCAAATGCTATACTTTAAAACTATGACATGAATGAATTTTAAAACATAACTTTTCACTTAAAAAAACATCCCAGTAACAGCTCAGAATTACTGACTCCGAAGGAGGTATCCCCTTGTTTTCATAATAAAACAGGTGACCCAAGGGAACACCCTCCCCCCCCCCCCCCTTTTCTTGCTCTGGGTCAAATAGCCCAGAGCGAAGAGGGCAGCAGGACGGAGTCACTGCCGGAACATAAAGCCTACATAGCTATAGTTGCAATTGTTAAGTGATCGACATTCTGAGCAGCCGATAATGGACCTAAATAATGCAGGCCTCCAGAAATGGACTCAATATTTCTGAGATAAAAATTCGTGAATGTGGATGGCTGAGACCAATATGCAGCCTTCATTAAATCTATAATAGCGACACTATTTACGTAAGCCCAAGATGTAGAAAGAGCTCTTACTTCATGAGCCGAAATCTTAAGCACAGACTGCTGAGTTAAGAATAGATTATCCTAAGCAGTACCGATAGTTAATTGAATGCATTTAGTAATAGAATGGACCGTAATGACCTTTCTATTAGGCATCAGAGCCAGAAGAAGCTTTATGTCCTTACTGAAAAACTGAGATCTGTTAATAAATACATAAAGGTCTATCCAGACAGAGTAAAGGCCTATGCCCGTTCGAAGACGGAAGGACCTTAAAAACAATAGGTTCCGGATATTATTAGGAGTCTGATTCTTAACCAAAAATACAACATTAGTAGTAAAGGTAATAGAGTTTCCGATACTACGAAAGTGAGAATCGTCCACCGATAGTGCATGAAGCTCACTGACTCCTCAGTAGAAGAGAAAACTAAGAGAATTGCTGCCTTAAAAGGCCAGAATTTGAAACTACTGTCTCAAGAGGTTCAAATGGTTGCTTTAGTTAATAAGAACCCAAGCTAAATTCCGTATAGGAATTAATCTAAGGATTCTAGGTCTATTATCGAAAAGTTTCAAACTAACTTAGATAAAGAGACATTAGGCTCAATTGTAAACTATCATGATGTGCATAGGTATCAGATAACATAGACCTATAACCTTTAAAAGTAACTGGCTGCAGTTGATCTCGTCAAACAAGTATACTAGAAAGTTTGCAATGTCTGGTATGGAGGGATCAAAAATATCAACATAAAGATCCCTACACCAACGACGGAAGACCCTCCACTTTAGCTGCATAGTATAGCGAAGAGGAGGTCCTCCTACAGTTAGAAATCGCGTCCACTGCTCGTCCTGTACAATGCTTGCCATGCAAGAAGGACTGCACAACAGAATACGTGAAGGTTGAGACCTTGCGGGTTGTGATGAAGTTGACACGATTTCCCCAGCGAAAAAAGATCCTCTCTTGGAGGAAGTTTCCGCGGTAAGTCTCACAGTAGACATCTAAGTAAATTTATCCACCATCTCTGTGGAGACAGAGATGCTACCAACAGAATTGTATTGTAAATGTATAATCCCAGCAATACTTGCTGAATCAACAGCGCTGGAGGATACGCATATCCCATCATCCCGTCCTATTAGATCGATAGAGTGTTAACTACATATGCTCGGGGATCCGGACACGGTGACACATATGTCTGCAATTGATTGGAGAGTTGTGTCGCAAATAAATTATCACTGGGCGCTCCCATTGGTAGCAAATCTGATTGATTACCTGTTTGTTGAGAGTCCATTCTGATGGCAACAAACGACCCTTACGTGAAAGGGAGTCTGCTAATACGATCCGCCGACCCAGAATATGACGGACCGAAACAGAACTTGGTGTTCTATAGCAAACAGAAGGATTCTTTCCGTTAAAATCAATAATGGAACCAAATGAGTGCCTCCCTGGTTCCGGATATACGCAACTACTGTCGTATTATTGGACAGGATTTGGACATGCGTTTCTGAATAATGTTCATCCAATGACGAAGTGCAAGCCAAAATAATATCATTTCTTGGAAGTTAAGTGCTTGCCTAAAAACTGCGGAACCCAAAGACCCTGGCACTTCGAATCCGTTGGGATCAAAATTGTGTCCCAACCTGTTTGACTGGCATCCGTCATAATCGAAAAACTCGGATCCGGCAACTACAGTGGAACTCTCTGAGTCAACCACCGAATGAATCTCTTGTTACACTTGATTGACAAGAGAACGTGTATATCGAGCAATTCAAAGATTGCTGAAAGGTTGCCGTCGAAGAGAAGCTTCTCCGAGACCGAAGCGACTCTGAGAGAGTTCTTCACCTTACTATCCACGCGCGTGGATGTAGCTAGGGCTGCGTCACGTCTAACCAATTCCAGGTTGCCACTGAAGGGCAGAGTTATACGTGGAAAACTACTGCCCCTGAAAGAAATCTCATTGAGGATCATATCCTGGAATTCTTTCTCTTGAAGACGTAATGATAATGCCTCAGTAAGGTGGTCTATGTATGATAAAGCGTCTAAGTTAAGTCTATTAGACATCATTGTAGTTTCCAACGTCGTGGTTGGAATTGACATAGATGGCGAAAAAGATAATTCCCAGTGTTCAGCCTCGACGTCTTAGACGCATAGGAACTCTCGGTATGCCCAGTTCTGCCAATAAAAAATTTATTTTCCTAGAATTGATGAAAGGCAGAATAGAGCATTGCGGACAAGAAACTAGACTAGCGTGTTTGGTAGCAAGCTTATATATAGCGTCGTTCAATAATTCGAATGTTCTAATGACATTATTGGACTGCGTCGGCAACTCAGGGACAATGTCCCTGAACCGATCCAAAACTCCGTGTCCAATGACGCTATTAGTCTCTTATCCAGCATCACAGCAAAGTAGTCCGACGGAACAACCTCTGGAAGATAATGCCGGAAGAAATGTATGGCAGCTTCTGTTGTTCCGAAAGAGAAAGCTCGAAATCGTCCGAATCCCTTTCGCCATCCTGTCGGACCCTATGAAGTGTTCGGTCGTCCATACCTGATGCAACAGCGGAGCGCACCGACCCAGCACCGTCGGATTATTCCGATCCGACCGAGAATCTATCGTTTGCTGGGATGCTGCGATAAGCTGTGCTATTTTGGATAGCACGTCCGTCACTGAGGCCTGTGGAGAAGCGGTCTTACAATGCCTTGCCGCTGGAAGCTCCGTGTTCGTTACCCCGTGCATACTTCTATTATGCGAGCGACCGGAGTGTACAGGCCTCGTGTCCCTTGGCTACCGGATGGCATGACCTGTTCGCCCTGGAATCACTGAATGACGAAGCTGGCCGGATACTCGAGGTCACGTAGCCAATGTGCGGTCGTGTGCACTGCTGTGAGGATGAGGAAGCATTATCGACAGTCACTCGGACTGTCTATATAACGGAGCATCCCAAGCGGCAGACATATGCTCCGAATGCGAAATGTCTGTACCACAACATCCGGTCCCAAATGTTGTACGAGAGAGGGACCTCTCTCGCTCGCCGCCCGGACGGACCTGGACGAGCTAGGAACCGGACTAACAGGCTTCCTCCGATCTCTCCTCTAATCCGTCGTCACTGGGTGTGTACTAAAGTCTATTATAGTGCTCGCATCACCCAAATCTCCTTCCTAGACCGCAACGGACGAACCCAACTGCCGAACCATTCGATGAATGGACGCTACACCAGGTGAGCTAGCAAATGTCAACTCCGTCGATCCTACTAGGGACCTCTTAGGCGATTGACGTATTCCATGAGCACTAATTGCCGCTAGCTCTTCATTAACTATGATGACAGAGGCACACTTTTGAAAGACATCTCAGCAATATTGCGAACAAGAAACCAGACATTCTTGTAAATAGCAAGCATATAAAAAATATATATAGCGTCGTTCAATAAATCGAAAGTTTCTGAGACATTATTGGACTGTGTCGGAACTGAGGGACGATGTCCCTGAACCGAACCAAAAATTTCTGTGTCCTGAGCATTGCGGACAAGAAACTAGACTAGCATGTTTGGTAGCAAGCTTATATATAGCGTCGTTCAATAATTTGAATGTTCTAATGACATTATTGGACTGCGTCGGCAACTCAGGGACAATGTCCCTGAACCGATCCAAAACTCCGTGTCCAATGACGCTATCAGATTCTTATCCGGCATCGCAGCATTCTGGACCGACGAAGAACCTCTAGAAGATGAAGTCGGATGACATATACAGTAGCTTATGTTGTTCCGAAAGGGAAAGCTCGAAATCCTCCGAATCCCTTTCGGCATCCCGTTGGACCGTATGAAATTTCCGGACGTCCGTTCTTCCGCGGAGCGTCCCGACCCAGCGTCGTTGGATATTACATGATGCGACAGAGATTTTGTCGTTGCTGGGATGCTGTGATAAGTTGTGCTATTTGGGATAGCACGTCCGTCACCGAGGCCTGTGCAATAGCGGTCTTACGATGCTTTGCCGCTGGAAGCTCCGTGTACGTTGACTCCCGCATACTTCTTTTGCGAACGTCCGGAGTCTCCAGGCCTCGTGTCCCTGGCTATCAGATGGCGTGACCTGGTTGCCGAGGATTCTCTGATTGGCGAAGTTGACTGGATATCCGAGGTCACGTAGCCAAGAGCGGTCGTGTGCGCTACCATGAGGATGAGGAAGCCTTAATGACAGTCTCTCAGGGCTGTCTATCTAACGGAGCGAGCGGCGGACGTATGCTCCGAATGCGAAACATTTTGTACCACAACATCTGGGGCCAGATGTTGTTGTACGAGAGAGGGGCCTCTCTCGCTCGCAGTCCGGATGGACCTGGACGAGCTTGGAACCGGACTAAAAGGCTTCCTCCGTTCTCTCCTCTAATCCGCCGTCACTGGGTGTGCATTTGGTTGATTTATAGTGCTCGCATCACCCAAAACTCCTTCTGGACCGCAAGGGACGAACCCGGCTGCCGAATCATTCGATGAATGGACGCTACACCGGGCGAGCTAGAGGACGTCAAAGGCCGTCGATCCTACTAGGGACCTCTTAGGCAATTGACGTATTTTCATGAGCACTTTTCCGCTAGCTCTTCATTAATTGTGACGACGGAGGCACACTTTTGGAAGACATCACTGATACATCACCCTGTTCTTGATCGTCTGAAATAGAGATTGATAAACTAGAGTGACCCTGCGGGGAAAGGACCGGAATGGCCATTTCCCCACTAACATACCGTGACACATGCTTCCCATGTTGTCATCGAAATTAACACATACGGAACAGGAGTTAGTGAGAGAACACTGACTACATTTATACAATGATTATGAAAGTCAGAGGAAGATTTCCTCTTATTACAATAGAACAATATCCTTTCAATGTGAAAGGAAAAAAAAGTCCTAGTTCTCGCACCAACCCCTGACAATCAAAATACATAATAACATGATCCATTAACATAGAAAAAATAATTAAAATCAAAAAATTTTGAAAAAATATTTTTTCAGAAAAGCCCAAGTTTCTGAAAAGTAACGTTGAGCGCCAATGGATCCCAAGCCTAAGTGTGGGCAAAAATTTTAAAAATATTTTAAAAAGTTAAAAAATTTATAGTAATTTATATATTTTTTATACTTACCAATGACCCAGACTTAGCTGGTGCTAACTCTAACAAAACCAGGGCCAAACACAAATTTTGCCCCCCAATCCCCAAAATTTGCATCCAAAACCGAAAGAAATCATGTCCTATAGGACCTCCATACTTCGCCCCTACTGCGCATGTGCAGTGTCAAGGACGTTCCGAAATTGGCGCCAATTATCATTCTTACTGGCAGTGCCTGGTCAGCGCTATGTACTCAGCAGGGAGGCAAGAGTTCCCAACTCCTGGGAGGGCCATCCCCGTCTGGGTCATTGGTAAGTATAAAAAATATATAAATTACTATAAATTTTTTAACATTTTTATACTGTACCAATGACCCAGACTTAGCTGAATAGTAAAAAGGCTGGAGGGCCTAGGACATAGAGGAAAATCCAATAAGCTCAATTATATAATATAGAGGCAACCCCTTAAGGAGAAAAGGAGTATTAGGCTTTACATGTATCTTTCTTATTTAATATTAAATTAGAAAGATACAATACCCTTTATAATTGAGCACAATAACATTCATGTTCTCTATTAACATCCAGTATAACCCTTATACTAATTATTTTTAAAGTAAGCCAATAAATAAAGTTAATCCAGAGAACTGAGACTCTTTATAATCTTTTAAAAGTGTCCGAGTATTGTATATTAAAGCCCGTTTGACACTTGACATATACAAATGCTTCACACCGAGCTACACTTTAAAAATAGGACATGAAGGAATTAACATTAATATTACACTTTAAAACCATCCCGGAAGCGACTCAGAAATACTGACTTTGGAGGAGGCATTCCCTTGCTTTTCACTATAAAGCAGATGACCAAAGGGAACACCCCCCCCCCCCCCCTTCCCCTTGCCCTGGGTCAAATAGCCCAGAGCGAAGAGGGCAGCCGGACGGAGTCACTGCCGGAACAGAAAGCCTGCATAACTATAGTTGCAACTGTTTAGTGGACGACATTCTGAGCAACAGATAACGGACCTAAACAATGCAGGTGTCCAGAAATGGACTCAATATCTCTGAGATAAAAATTCGTGAATGTGGATGGCTGAGACCAATAAGCAGCCTTCATTAAATCTGTAATAGCAATACTATTAGCATAAGTCCAAGAAGTAGCAAGAGCTCTTACTTCATGAGCGGAAATCTTAAGCACAGACTGCTGAGAAGAAGATAAACTCTCATAAGCAGTACGGATAGTTAATTGAATCCATCTAGCAATAGAATGGACCGAAATGTCCCTTCTATTAGGCATCAAAGACAGAAAGAAACGTTTTCGTCCCTTTCTGATAAACTGAGATCTCTGTTTATAGATACGTAACGCTCTAACAGGACAGAGTAAAGGCCCACGCCCGTCTGAAGACGGAAGAGCCTTAATAACAATAGGTTCCGGATATTTATTAGGAGCCTGATTCTTAGCTAAAAAACCCACATTAGTAGTGAAGGTGATAGTGTTCCCGACACTACGATAGTGAGAATCATCCACCGACAGTGCATGAAGCTCACTGACTCTTCTAGCAGAAGAGAAAGCTAAGAGAAAAGCTGTCTTATAAGATAAGAATTTGAAATCTACTGTCCCAAGAGGTTCAAATGGCTTTTCCTTCAATTTAAGAAGAACCCAAGCTAAATTCCATTTAGGAATTAACCTAAGAGTTCTGGGTCTATTTATCGAGAAGTTTCTAACCAACTTAGATAAAGAGACATTAGATCCAATTTGTAAACTATCATGATGTGCATAGGTATCAGATAACATAGACCTATAACCCTTAATAGTAACAGGTTGCAGTTTGATTTCGTCAAACAAGTATACTAGAAAGTTTGCAATGTCTGGTATAGAGGGATCGAAAATATCTACAGAATGATCCCTACACCAACGACGAAAAACCTTCCACTTAGCCGCATAGTTTAGCGAAGAGGAGGTCCTCCTACAGTTAGAAATCGCGTCCACTGCTCGTCCTGTAAAGTGCTTGCCATGCAAGAAGGACCGCACAACGGAAAAATGTGAAGGTTGAGACCTTGCGGGTTGTGATGGAGTTGACGCGATTTCCCCTGCGAAAGAAGATCCTCCCGTGGAGGAAGCTTTCGCGGTAGGTCCCACAACAGACACCTGAGTAGATTTATCCACGGTCTCTGTGAAGACAGAGATGCTACCAACAGAATCTTGCATTGAGATTGCTTTATCTTTAGCAATACTTGCTGAATTAACGGCACTGGAGGATACGCATATCCTATCATTCCGTCCCAAGGGATCGACAGAGCGTCTACTGCAAATGCTCTTGGATCTGGACACGGAGACACATACGTCTGCAACTGATTGTTGAGATGTGTCGCAAATAAGTCTATCATTGGCCGTTCCCATTGGTAGCAAATCTGATTGAATACTTGTTTGTTGAGAGTCCACTCCGACGGCAACAAGTGACCCTTTCGTGAAAGGGAGTCTGCTAGCACATTCAGACGACCCGGTATGTGACGGACCGAAAGAAGAACCTGATGTTCTAGCGCAAACAGAAGGATTCTTTCCGTTAGATTGAACAACGGAACTGAATGAGTGCCTCCCTGATTCCGTATATACGCCACTACTGTCGTATTGTCGGATAGAATTTGGACATGAGCATTGTGAATAATGTTCATCCAATGACGTAACGCAAGCCAAATTGACATCATTTCCTTGATGTTTATGTGCTTGCCCAGGAATTGCGGATCCCAAAGACCCTGGCATCTCGAATCCGTTGGGATCAATGATGCACCCCAACCTGTTTGACTGGCATCCGTCATAATGGTAAAACTCGGATCCAGCAACTGCAGCGGAACTCCCTGAGTTAACCACTGAATGTTTGCCCAAGTCTGAATCTCTTGTTTCACTTGATCTGACAAGAGAACGTCTATGTCGAGCGAATGAATTTTCACACTCCAATTCTGAGTCAAGAAAATTTGGAGAGGACGTGTGCGTAACCGCCCCATCGGAATGAGATCCGCAGCGGCTCCGCACAGACCTATCAGTCTCATAAATTCTCTCGCTGTGACTTTGTCTGCGTGCAGACAATAGCGAGCGTAACAACTGACTAATTTCGCTCTGGTTAACGGCAGATGAACGAGATTGTTGTGCGTCTCGAAGCTCATTCCCAGATGTGTGAATGACTTGGACGGCACCAGATCCGACTTCTCCTCGTTTACTATAAAACTGAGACGTCGGAGCAATAGAAGTAGATTCTGAACATCGTTCTGAAGCGTTAACTCGTTGCCGTACCTCTGAAGAATGTCGTCCAGGTAGGCCGACGTTACCGCAGACGAATGAGCTCGGAAATAGATCATTACCCGAGTGAAAGCCCAGGGTGCTAGATTCAATCCGAAGCACATCGCCCGGAATTGATACACCACTCTTAGGACTGCGAAGCGTAGATACTTTCTGAATGTCGGATGTACCATGACGTGAAAGTACGCATCTTTGAGATCTATGCTTGTTGCATAATCGTTCACCCGAATACTTGCTCTGACCTACCGAATCGTCTCCATATAAAACTTCGGAGCGACGATCAGCTTGTTTATCCAGCTCAAATCTATGACTGGACGGAACGAGCCGTCTGGTTTCGGAACCAGAAACAGATGGCTGTAGAATCCCGGAGTCTCCTGGTTTTCTACGACCTCTACCGCGTTCTTCATTAAAAGAGACTGCACCTCTGATAATAGAGCGTCTCTTTTCTGCGGATTTGACGGAAGTTGAGTCCACTTTGGACTTCGAGTTAATGGAGGCTTTCGTTTGAAGGATATCTTTAGACCTTCCGAAGTCACTCCTCTCACCCAAGGGTCGTCCGTAATCGACGCCCATTCTTGTGAAAAGCTCAACAACCTTCCGCCAACCGGTACGCGATAGAAGTTTAAGCCATCACCTCCTGGACCAGCGAGGCCTGCGGTAGGAGAAACCACGTCCTCCACGACCCACACCTCGTCCCGTCGACCTCGGGGCGTCCGACCGGTTGTCCCGGCCCGAAGGACGTCCCGAACAAGAGTCGCTACCTTGACGGTCTCTCGAATAAGACCAAGAGGACGCACCGGAACCTCTATAGGAACCTCTCTTGGGCGCATTAGACCCAGAAGTGCCTGTCTTATTCTTGTCTGCCGTATCTGACTTCTTAGAAGCAGATTTGAACAACAGAGAATCCGAAGCTTTCTTTGTAATTTTATCATAAATAGCAGAAAGCTTGCCGTCAAAGAGAAGTTCTCCGGAGACCGAAGCGACTCTGAGAGAGTTCTTCACCTTAGTATCCACGAGTGTGGATGTAGCTAGGGCTGCGTCACGTCTAACCAACTCCAGGTTTGCCACTGAAAGGGCGGAGTTACACGTGGAATAAGCTACTGCCCTTGAAAGAAGTCTTAAAGAGGATTGTATATCCTGAAATTCTTTCCCTTGAAGGCGCAGTGATAACGCCTTAGTAAGGTGATCTGCGTAAGATAAGGCATCTAAACTGGCTCTGTTAGATGAAATAGCTGTTTCCAACACGGCGGTTGGAATAGAAGCCGACGACGGTAATGATAGCTCTAAGTCTTCTGCCTCGCCGTCCATACGCAGAGGAACTCTCGGAATACCCTGTCCTGCCGTGTCGAATTTATTCCTTGCATTAATGAAAGGCAGGTTGAGAGTATTGGCGGACAAGAAACCTGCTTTCCCCGTTTTGGAAGCAAGTTTAAATATAGCGTCGTTCAATAATTCAAATGTTCTTGCAACATTATTGGACTGCGACGGAAACTCGGGAGCGATGTCCCTGAACCGCTCAAAAAATTCAGAGTCCAATGACGCTATAATCCTCTTGTCCGGAACCACAGCAGTCTGGCCCGACGGAACAACTTGAGGGAGAAAGTGCCGGATGAAGTCCACGGCAGCTTTATGTTGTTCCAAAAGGGATAGCTCCAAATCATCCGTATCCCTTTCACCATCCGGTCGGACCTCATGATGCTCCTGGTCGTCCGCCCCCGATGCTTCGGCGGAGCGTACCGACCCAGTGCCGTCGGATAATTCCCGATCCGACACCGTTTCTGTCGGCTGCTGGGATGCTGCGATAAGTTGTGCTATCTGCACAATTTAGTCCGGCATCGAGACCTGCGGAGGCGCAGTCTTTCGCTGCTTCGCCGAGGGCAGCTCCGCATCTGATGGCTCCCGCATACTTTTTCTATGCGAACGACCGGAGTCCATCGGCCTCGTGTCCCTGGCTGCCGGATGGTGTGACCTGGTCGCCGAAGAATCCCTGATCGGCGAAGCTGGTAAGATATCGGCGGTCACGCAGCCAAGGTGCGGTCGTGTGCGCTGACGAGAAGAAGAAGCCTGAGCAGTCTCCGCGGACTGCTTATACAACGGAGTGTCCCGAGCGACGGACATATGCTCCGCTTGCGACACATTTTGTACCAGATGTTGTTGTACAAGAGAGGGGCCTCTCTCGCTCGCGGCCCGGCTGGACCTGGACGAGCTAGGAACCGGACTCAAAGGCTTCCTCCGATCTCGCCTACTATCCGCCGTCACTGGGTGTGCACGTTGAATGTTTATAGTGCTTGCATCACCCAACATTTCCTCCTGGACCGCATCGGACGAACCCGGCTGCCGAACCATTCGGTGAATGGACGCTACACCGGGCGAGCTAGCGGACGACATTTGTTAATCTCCATGAGCACTTTTGCCACTAGCTCTGTATTCATTTGTGACGACGGAAGCGCACTTGCGGAAGATAACATGGAAACATCACCCTGTTCTTGTTCCTCTGAAATAGAAACTGAGAGAGTAGAGTGACCTTGCGGAGAAAGAGCCGGCATAGCCCTTTCTCCAGTAACAACATACCGTGACACACGTTTCCAATGTTTGTCATCCCAATATTGACATATAGAACAGGGATTAGTGCGAGAACACTGACTACAATTAATACAATGATCATGAAAGTCAGAGGAAGATTTCTTCCCATTACAATTTGAACAATATCCTTTCATTGTGAAAAGTCAACAAGTCCTAGTTACTCGCACAAACCCCTGACACAAAGATACATAATAACATGATCCATTAATAATGAAAAAACAATTGCAAATCAAAATAATTTTTGAAAAATATTTTTTCAGCGAAGCCCAAGTTTCTGAAAAGTAACGTTGAGCCCCGATGGATCCGATGGCTAAGTGTGATCCAAAATTTTAAATTTATATTAAATAATTAATGCGACACTTACGGATAATATAAATGTATCTTATAGTGAGATAAACTACAGCAAAGGCAAACAGCCCCCCTCAAAAAAGGTTCTGCCTATGTAAACAAACAGTGTAAAACAGTGTAAAACACCAGAAAACATGACTCCAGGCACTGAAAAAACTGGCCCGAAATCAGTCATCAAAATTACACTCTATCTGATGCAAGACAGAGACTCCCAGGGGAGAATCTGCAGAACATCAGATGGAAGATGCAGAACACAACGTTTATACACCCATGGATTATTTTTTGTCACTCCTTTTTCCTCTTCTCCTTCTATATCCTCCTTAGAATCACCATTTCTCCAATAATTACGTGTCTGGCATCCTTTAAACTGAGATTTACAAGCACAAAGATCAGTGAGATGTTGACTGATGAAGGGCCAAACAGAGAATGATAATTGGCGCCAATTTCGGAACGTCCTTGACACTGCGCATGCGCAGTAGGGGCGAAGTATGGAGGTCCTATAGGACATGATTTCTTTTGGTTTTGGATGCAAATTTTGGGGATTGGGGGGCAAAATTTGTGTTTGGCCCTGGTTTTGTTAGAGTTAGCATCAGCTAAGTCTGGGTCATTGGTACAGTATAAAAATATTAATGCAACACTTACGAACAATAATAATGTATCTAGTAATGATTAAACTAACATCAAGATATTATTTTCAAGAAATCCCCCCCTCACACAGAGGGCTGTAGTCAATGTAAACAAGAAGTGTAAAAACACCATAAACAAGACTCCAGGCACTGATAACCCTGGCCCGAAATCAGTTACCAATAATACACTATCTGATGCAAAACAGAGACTTCCAGGGAAGAAACTGCAGAACATCAGATGGTAGATGCAGAACACTACGCCTAACCACCCATAGGTGAAGACGTAAACATGGGGAAAAGAACAGAATTCATTCTGTTATCCAGCTAAAACTCCCAAGAAATTTTAGTAATAATATTACAGAAAATATGCCAAAAGCATGGGAGAATAGCTAGGGGGGACTTAAAGGAAAGGGAGAGAGGAAAACACAGAACAAGCAGTGTAACTTGATAACAAGAATGGCAACAACAGGCTCTTGCCTCGAAAATAGGTAACTTAACATAATTTCATTAAAAAAAATTTTAAGTTACAGCCCTGATTATTTTCTGTCACTCATTTTTCCTCTCCTCCTTCTATATCCTCCTTAGAATCACCATTTCTCTAATATTTATGTGTCTGGCATCATTTAAACTGAGATTTACAAGCACAAAGATCAGTCAGATGTTAACTGATGAAGGGCCAAACAAAGAATGATTAATGGCGCCAATTTCGGGACGTCCTTGACACTGCGCATGCGCAGTAGAGGTGAAGTATGGAGGGCCATGCAGGACATGTTTTCTTTGTTTTTAGATGCAAATTTTGGGGATTGGGGGGCAAAATTTGTGTTTGGCCCTATATTTTTAAGAGTAAGCACCAGCTATGGCTGGGTCATTGGTACAGTATAAAAATATGAACACACTTTCAATGTTTCGAAATGAAACCCCTAGGAGTTTTTCGCCGGAAAAAATTCCTCGTATGACAAAAAGTGGTGCCCCTTATGCCCCCGAGGGCCGAATCAAAAATCCAAAACCTTTATGCACATCTACAGACCCTATGAATGAACATGAACACACTTTCAATGTTTTGAATTGAAACCCCTAGGAGTTTTTCGCCGGAAACCATTCCTCTAACGACAAAAGTGGTGCCCCTTACGCCCCCGAGGGCCGAATCAAAATTCCAAAACCTTTATGCACATCTACAGACCCTATGAATGAACATGAACACACTTTCAATGTTTCGAATTGAAACCCCTAGGAGTTTTTCGCCGGAAACCATTCCTCTAACGACAAAACTGGTGGCCCTTATGCCCCCGAGGGCCGAATCAAAAATCCAAAAGCATTATGCACATCTACAGACCCTATGGATGAACATGAACACACTTTCAATGTTTCAAATTGAAACCCCTAGGAGTTTTTCGCCGGAAACCATTCCTCTAACGACAAAACTGGTGCCCTTTACGCCCTGAGGGCCGAATCAAATATCCAAAACCTTTATGCACATCTACAGACCCTATGAATGAACATGAACACACTTTCAATGTTTCGAATTGAAACCCCTAGGAGTTTTTCGCCGGAAACCATTCCTCTAACGACAAAAGTGGTGGCACTTATGCCCCCAAGGGCCGAATCAAAAATTCAAACCTTTATGCACATCTACAGACCCTATGAATGAACATGAACACACTTTCAATGTTTCGAATTGAAACCCCTAGGAGTTTTTTGCCGGAAACCATTCCTCTAACGACAAAAGTGGTGGCACTTACACCCCCGAGGGCCGAATCAAAAATCCAAAACCTTTATGCATATCTACAGACCCTCTGAATGAACATGAACACATTTTCAATGTTTCGAATTGAAACCCCTAGGAGTTTTTCGCCGGAAACCATTCCCGGACGTACGGACATACAGCCGTACAGACGGACGAAGACGACCAATATATCCCCGCATTTTTTCAAATGCGGGGATAACAACATCAATGTAAACAAGACATCAGGCACACAAAAAGGCCCAAAGTCAACAAGAGGGATGTTACATCCCAACGCTCACCTACATTCGCACTTGATAATGTCGTTCCAATGTAACATGCCTAATATTTAGTTAATATAAATCATTAACTAGGCATCAAATGATTAATGTGGTTTATGTGATGGCTTTGGAAAGTCTATATTTCTGCATTTATTATATATCAATTCAACATAGAATCATTGGATATATATATATTTTAGAAATGTTTATGATTAAGAATATGAATCGTGAGGCCAGATATTAAATTATAAATAAGAATTAGGAAAAGCTTTCATAAATCACTGAAATTGTAATTGAAGTACATTCATTGGTTAAAGAGGAGTTGCGGAAAAACATTCGTTCAACAAAATGACTATAAGTCCCAACAAAAATACATCACATCAACAACTAAAATAAGCCTTAATGTTACTAGTAACAAGTATGAGAAAGTATTAAATAAAAAAAAAAAGTAAAAAATTTTTTTTTTTAAAGAAAGTGAATATAAGTCCCAAAAATCCCCCTCAAATTCCTCAAATATGCATGTAATAAGGGCGCAACGTTACCGCAATGTAGTTTAGTAACCCATGTGTTCAATATCAATTGCCTGGAAAGACACATAGAAACAGAACTCACCTTAACACCTCACTTTAACACAAACTTTTAGAACTTAAAATTGAGTAAGTCAGAGAAAAACGTGAACATTGTGACTGAAAAAAAGAAAAGAAATCAGTTAAATTTCTGCATACAGTAGGGTTAATACCTACAGTTGTTATTGAAATGAGAAAATAAACAGTAATGAGAGGTGAAGGCACCACAATTTACACAAAAGCTGACTTTAACGCAAATTCTTACAACACCTAAACGCAAATTCTTACAACAACTTTTGGCAGAAAATTTTAGGTGAAATTTGGAAAAAAGTCGTAGTATCAGGGTTAAATACTGTTCTGATAGTCCCCTACAACCTACATATGCAATATCAAAGGCCTGAGCCCACTGATCTTTGAGAACACACCTTAACACCTCACCTAAACACAAACTTTTAGAACTTAAAATTTACTAAGTCCGAGAAAAACATGAAAATTTTGATTGAAAAAAAAGAAAATTTCCGTTAAATTTCTGCATACAGTCGGGTTAATACCTACAGTTGTTATTGAAATATGAAAATCAACAGTAATGAGAAGTTAAAGCACCATGATCTGCACAAAAGCTGACTTTAACACAAATTCTTACAACACCTAAACGCTAATTCTTACAAGTTTTGGCAGAAAATCAGCCTCAAATTCCTCAAATATGCATGTAATGAGGGTTAAATATTACTGCAATGGAGTTCAGTAACCCAAGTGTAGAATATTAATCGCTTGGAAAGACACATAGAAACACAACTCACCTAAACACAAAGTTTACAAAGTTTTACAACTCAAAATTTACGAAGTCCGAGAAAAACATGAAAATTTTGAGTGAAAAAAAAGAAAATTTTCGTTAAATTTCTGCATACAGTAGGGTTAATACCTACAGTTGTTATTGAAATATGAAAATCAACAGTAATGAGAAGTTAAAGCAGCACAATCTGCACAAAAGCTGACTTTAACACAAATTCTTACAACACCTAAACGCAAATTCTTACAACTTTTGGCAGAAAATTTTTGGGGAAATTTGGAAAAAAAGTCGTAGTATCAGGGTTAAATACTGTTCTGATAGTCCCATACAACCTACATATGCAATATCAAAGGCCTGAGCCCACTGATGTTTGAGAAATTAACCTTAACATTAAATCTTACAATATTGGACACGCCGGACGCTGACGCCGACGCCCGAGATTATCACAATAGCTCACCACATCTTACAGATGTAAGTGAGCTAAAAACCAATTTAAATGCTACCAGATGCAAAGCTAGATCTTCATATGAAGAAGAAAAGATACATTGGATAGAAGATGCAAGACTAATCAACCTAAAATCCCTAAGGTGAGGACGTAACCATGGGGAAAAGCAGAAAAATATTCTGTAATACATGTTAAACTCCCAAGAAATTTGATAAAAAATTTCAACAAGAGGGATGTTACATCCCAACGCTCACCTACATTCGCGCTTGATAATGTCGTTCCAATGTAACATGCCTAATATTTAGTTAATATAAATCATTAACTAGGCATCAAATGATTAATGTGGTTTATGTGATGGCTTTGGAAAGTCTATATTTCTGCATTTATTATATATCAATTCAACATAGAATCATTGGATACATCTTTTAGAAATGTTCATGATTAAGAATATGAATCGTGAGGCCAGATATTAAATCATAAATAAGAATTAGGAAAGGCTTTCATAAATCACTGAAATTTTAATTGAAGTACATTCATTGGTTAAAGAGGAGTTGCGGAAAAACATTCGTTCAACAATGTGACTATAAGTCCCAACAAAAATACATCACATCAACAACTAAAATAAGCCTTAATGTTACTAGTAACAAGTATGAAAAAGTATTAAATAATAAAAAAAAAAAGTTAAAAAAGAAAGTGAATATAAGTCCCAAAAATCCCTGTCAAATTCCTCAAATATGCATGTAATAAGGGCGCAACGTTACCGCAATGTAGTTCAGTAACCCATGCGTACAATATCAATTGCCTGGGAAGACACATAGAAACAGAACTCACCTTAACACCTCACCTTAACACAAACTTTTAGAACTTAAAATTGAGTAAGTCAGACAAAAACGTGAACATTGTGACTGAAAAAAAGAAAAGAAATCAGTTAAATTTCTGCATACAGTAGGGTTAATACATACAGTTGTTATTGAAATGAGAAAATAAACAGTAATGAGAGGTGAAGACACCACAATCTGCACAAAAGCTGACTTTAACGCAAATTCTTACAACACCTAAACGCTAATTCTTACAAGTTTTGGCAGAAAATCAGCCTCAAATTCCTCAAATATGCATGTAATGAGGGTTAAATATTACTGCAATGGAGTTCAGTAACCGAAGTGCAGAATATTAATCGCCTGGAAAGACACATAGAAACACAACTCACCTAAACACAAAGTTTACAAAGTTTTACAACTTAAAATTTACTAAGTCCGAGAAAAACATGGAAATTTTGACTGAAAAAAAAGAAAATTTCCGTTAAATTTCTGCATACAGTCGGGTTAATACGTACAGTTGTTATTGAAATATGAAAATCAACAGTAATGAGAAGTTAAAGCACCACAATCTGCACAAAAGCTGACTTTAACGCAAATTCTTACAACACCTAAACGCTAACTCTTACAAGTTTTGGCAGAAAATCAGCCTCAAATTCCTCAAATATGCATGTAATGAGGGTTAAATATTACTGCAATGGAGTTCAGTAACCCAAGTGTAGAATATTAATCGCTTGGAAAGACACATAGAAACACAACTCACCTAAACACAAAGTTTTACAACTTAAAATTTACTAAGTCCGAGAAAAACATGAAAATTTTGAGTGAAAAAAAAGAAAATTTTCGTTAAATTTCTGCATACAGTAGGGTTAATACCTACAGTTGTTATTGAAATATGAAAATCAACAGTAATGAGAAGTTAAAGCAGCACAATCTGCACAAAAGCTGACTTTAACACAAATTCTTACAACACCTAAACGCAAATTCTTACAACAACTTTTGGCAGAAAATTTTAGCTGAAATTTGGAAAAAAGTCGTAGTTTCAGGGTTAAATACTGTTCTAATAGTCCCCTAGAACCTACATATGCAATATCAAAGGCCTGAGCCCACTGATGCTTGAGAAATTCACCTTAACATTAACTCTTACAATATTGGACACGCCGGACGCCGACGCTGACGCCCGAGGTTATCACAATAGCTCACCACATCTTACAGATGTAGGTGAGCTAATAAATGAAAGTGTCAATGACACTGTAGCTCAACTTGACAAACTTGAACTTGGTAAGCTATAAATGAGATGGCAAAATTGAAGATCATTGGGACCAATGTCAGTTTTTTTGCCAGTGGCAACATTTTTTGACAGAAACCAAAGAAAATCAATAGCTCCCATCTAGAGGCCTCCCCAAACAAGCATGCCAGGTTTCAAAGCAATCCAATCATAAATGTGCCCTGTAGGGAGTACAAAAGGGAAATATTATGGTCTGACTAGACTAAATTCTAAGAACGTTGGCCATGGCAACATTTTTTGACGGAAATGGAAGAAAATCGATAGCTCCCATCTAGAGGTCACCGTAAATAAGCATACCAGGTTTCAAAGCAATGTAATCATAAATGAACCCTGTAGGGTGAGCCAAAGGGAAATATTGTGGTCTGACTAAACTAAGTTCTAAGAATGTTGGCTGCGGCAACATTTTTTGATGGAAATTGAAGAAAATCGATAGCTCCCATCTAGAGGTCACCCCAAACAAGCATGAAAGGTTTCAAAGCAATCCGATCATAAATGTGCCCTGCAGGGTGTGCCAAAGGGAAATATCGAGTCTTCTGACTAAACCAAGTTCTAAGAACGTTGGCCGCGGCAACATTTTTTGATGGAAATTGAAGAAAATCGATAGCTCTCATCTAGAGGTCTCCCCAAACAAGCATACCAGGTTTCAAAGCAATCAAATCATAAATGTGCCCTGTAGGGTGTGCCAAAGAGAAATATTGTGGTCTGACTAAACTGAGTTCTAAAAACGTTGGCCGCAGCAACATTTTTTGACGGAAATTGAAGAAAATCGATAGCTCCCATCTAGATGTCACCCCAAACAAGCATGCCAGGTTTCAAAGCAATCCGATCATAAATGTACCCCTTAGGGTGTGCCAAAGGGAAATATTGAGTCTTCTGACTAAACTAAGTTCTAAGAACGTTGGCCGCGGCAACATTTTTTGACAAACATTGAAGAAAATCGATAACTCCCATCTAGAGGTCTCCCCAAACAAGCATGCCAGGTTTCAAAGCAATCTGATCATAAATGGGCCCTGTAGGGTGTGCCAAAGGGAAATATTGAGGTCTGACTGAACTAAGTTCTACGAACGTTGGCCTGGCCGTGGCAACATTTTTTACCGGAAATTGAAGAAAATCGATAGCTCCCATCTATAGGGCACCCTAAATAAGTGTATCAGGTTTCAAAGCAATCAAATCATAAATGAGCCCTGTAGGGTGTGCCAAAGGGAAATATTGTGGTTTGACTAAACTAAGTTCTAAGAACGTTGGCCGCGGCAACATTTTTTGACGGAAATTGAAGAAAATCGATAGCTCCCATCTAGAGGTCATCCCAAACAAGCATAAGAAGTTTCAAAGTAATCTGATCATAAATGCGACCTGTGAGGTGTGCCAAAGGAAATTGTGGACGTACGTACTAACGTACTAACATACTAACGTACGTACGTACGTACGTACGTACGCCGACGGACGAGAAGTGATGGCAATAGCTCAGCTTGACTTTGTCAAGTTGAGCTAAAAATGGTTATTTCGTACTAATTTTAATTTGGCAATTAAAGGCAGTTTGCTGAAAACAAAAAGTAGTAAGAAATTACAAAGCAACCTAGAGAAACACAATTTACTGCACCAGTAAATATGAGTGTGTGTGAAGATGGTGAAAGCATTAGAACTAAATTATATAGAAATTTATCATATATTATATTAGCATTAAAAAAAAATGGTTATTTCGTACTAATTTTAATTTGGCAATTAAAGGCAGTTTGCTGAAAACAAAAAGTAGTAAGAAATTACAAAGCAACCTAGAGAAACACAATTTACTGCACCAGTAAATATGAGTGTGTGTGAAGATGGTGAAAGCATTAGAACTAAATTATATAGAAATTTATCATATGACTAGTCTGGTTTGTTCACTTTAAAACATTTGATATTTTGCTTTCATATTAATCAGTGATAAATAAAGCCTTCCATCAATTTCATTGGTCAATTTCAAAACGAGACAATATGATTGGCTGAACAAAATAAAACTGGGCCACATTTGCATAATTTACATAATTAGTGTGGAGAGCTTTCATTGGCCAATTTCAAAACTGGACAATTTGATTGGCTAAACAAAATACAACTGGATTACATTTGCATAATTTCAGTAGGGAGAATTTACGTTATCTGTCTTATTTAGGGTGGGTTATATTGTATCAATATTTTACCTACAAGAAAAGCGCCATTCATTTTTTTTTATATTTTCACTTTTTGCTTCCAAAACATAGGTTATGACCCCTCATTGGAAGGAGGGGTCCTAACCTATGTTTTGGAAGCAAAAAATGAAATTTTTCAGTTATACGAGGATGTTTTTTCCAAGTGCCATCTGTAACTCAAGTTAGGTGATGGGTTAAAAAGTTATATTAAGTGGCTAATTTGTGCGTGTGTGTGTCATATGATAAATAGAATATGAAATGAGTGTTTTTCTCATATAATATTTATGAAACTCGTCCGAATTTTCCGTTTGCGCTCGCCAGAGGCTCACCAAAATGGAAAATTCTTAGACTCGTTTCATAAATATTATATGAAAAACACTCATTCCATATCCTCTATATATAGAAAAAGAATTTATGGAGACTTATTTTTCTGAACTAAAATATCTTTAAAGAATTCAGAAATAGGTTTTTGTAAACAGCATTTAAAGATTTTCATACAGGATTCAGATAAACTTTTTCAAGAAACTGGAAATAACTTCTGTGAATAGCATCGAGAATGATATATAAAGGAATCAGCAATGGATATTTTGATTATGTTTTGTGTTAAAATGAATGTATGAACTTTAGAAATGCATTTGGGGTAAAAAATGTGATTGCAGCAATTCTGAAAAATTACCTCAGTGACCCCTGGTGACCTCAGTGACCTTGACCCATATTTTGAACCTTCATTGAGTTTCTACTCAATTGGTGTTGGTCCCAGGTCCATATGGCATACCATCCTTGAGATATGAGCATGACCACTTTCAAAAATTCTGGCCACACCCACTTTTTTATCTGGAAAATGCACTGATTGACCTCTGGGTGACCTCAATGACCTTGACCCATCTTTTGAACCTCTATTAAGTTTCTACTCATATACTGTTGGTCTCAGGACCATTTGTCAACCCATCCTCGAGATATCAGCGTGACCCACTTTCAAACTTAATGGCCACAACCACTTTTTTTCCATATAAAAATGCATGTATGAACTTTGGGAATGCATTAAGGGGGAGGGTCAAAAAATGTGATTTCCAGCAATTCTGAAAAATGCACTCAATGACCCCTGGGTGACCTCAGTGACCTTGACCCATATTTTTGTACCTCCAACGAGTGTCGACTCATTTGGTGTTGGTCCCAAGTTCACAGATCATAACATGCCTGAGATATGGGCGTGATCCACTTCAAAACACCCTCTGGACACCCCTAATGCCCTAGAAATCTGAAAAACATAGGTGGCCGAGTACTTGTGACTGTAGGGCCATGTTAAGTCAGTAGGTATAGGTGCAGGCTGCAAGCCGAGAGATCGCGATACGAATCTCAACTGTAGGAACCACATTGTGTCCTTGGACCAGACACTTCGCCCACATGGGGGAATGGTGGCATTGTGTACTAAGGCATACTGCATGTCGATGGTGCACTTTGTCTTCAACCAATGCTAACCCTGCTTGAATTGAATCTGAACCCTCAAAGGATGCTACATACCAAATATAAAAAGATTCTGCTTGTATCTAAAGAAGCAGATTTTTCAAGATTATTCCTCATGTTTGACTACGTTAAAATTCTGACTCCAATAGGGAGCTCAAATATTTACAGAAATGACTCCTATTAGTCTAAGCCTTTTTGTTGAATCCATGTCTACTTATATGTTGATTACTGCTACTGTTTTACTGTGTACAACTATGTCAACTGTCTGTTGTTGTTATATTATTTTGTTATGTAATGTGTATGTATGACACTATTTTCTTGAATACATTTTTCTTAACCCTTTCAAAACTGCTGATATCTTCCATGCCAGTTAAATGGCAGAAACTGGAAGAGTCCATATCCATTATTTGGGGGTAAAGCAATTAAATAGGCTGCACATTGAAAAGATTAATTGTTCTACCACACACATTCATTTAGTAGCCAACCTACTTAATGAAATTATGACGTATTGTGTTCCTGGTCCGGAAAGGTGGCCTCTTGTGTTGAAAGAGTTAAACTAAATATTTACCGAAAGACCCGATCTGAACAAACTAAGATCTGACTTCGCTGTGGATACTGTGTACCAAAATATCAATATATTCTTATAGATGGTTCTGGTGAAAAAAGATTTTTAAAGAAATCCCCTCATTTTGAATCAAGTTAAAATTTTGGCTCCCATTGGAAGCCTAAATATTAACCCAGGATCCTGATTTGAACAAACTTGAATCCACCCCCCCCCCCCCCCCCCCCCCCCAGAAATGTTGTATACCAAATATGAAAGCATTCTAACTGGTGGATCTGAAGAAGATTTTAAAAGAAATTTCCTCCTATTAAATTTCCTCCTATTGCGCTAAGTTAAAGTTCGGCCTACCATAGGAAGCCCAAAATATTAGCCTAAGCACTCAATTTGAACAATCTGATTCTCATCACCCCCTTCAGATGTTGAATAACAAATATGAAAGCATTTTGACAGCTGCATCTGAAGAAGATTGTAACAGATTATTCCCCATATTGCCTCAAGTTAAAACTCAGGCTCCTGTATTGAGACCAAATATGAACCACAGAGCTTAATTTTAATAAACTTGCATCTCCACCCCCCCCCCCCCCAACCTTCCCCCATGGATGATGTACATCAAACATCAAAAGATTCTGATCAGTGGTTGGAGAGAAGAATTTTTTTTTGTTGGCAAATATGCTGACTCATACTGCACTAAGTGAAAATTCAAATACTAACTTAAGTACACAATTTGAACAAATTTAATTAATCCGCCCCCCCCCCCCCCCCCCCCCCCCCCCCAACAAGAAATTTTGTATACCAAATATGAAAGGATTCGATAGGAGGATCTGAAAAAGAAAATTAAAGAAATTTCCTCATCTTGCACTTGGTTAAACTTTGGGTGCCAATAGAGAGCCCAAATATTAACACAGAGACCCGATTAGAACATATTTGAATCTGAGCCCCCTAAAGATGTTGCATACCAAATAATATCAAAAGATTCTAATGGATGGTTCTGGAGAAAAAGATTTTTAAAGAAATTCCCTCATATTGCACTAAGTTAAACTTTGGGCTCCAATAGAGATCTTAAATATTAACTCAGGGCATCTGACCCTCTTAGATATGTTGTATACCAAATATGAAAGGATTCTGACTGGTGGATGTAAAGAAGATTTTTAAAGAAATTTCCCCATATTGCACTAAGGTAAAATTAGAAAGCCCAAATATTAACCCAGTAATTTGATTTTAACAAACTTGAATCTGACACTCCAAGAGATGCTGCATACCAAATATGAAGGGATTCTGACTAGTGAATCTGGAGAAGATTTTTAAAGAAATTTCCTCATATTGTACTAAGTTAAAATTCGAGCCCCCGCAGGAAACCCAAATATTAACTGAGACTTGATGCAAACAGACTTGAATCTGACCCTCATAACAATGTTTACCAAATATTAAAACATTCTGACCAGTGGTTGTGAAAAAGAATTAAGATTTTTAAAGCTTATTTCCCATACTGCCCTAAGTTAAGATTTGGGCTCCTGTATTGAGCACAAATACAAACCAAGGGGCTTAAATTGAACACATTTGTATCTGACACCCTTATGGATGTTGTATGACAAATATATGAAGATTCTGATCAGTGGTTCTGGAGAAGAAATTTTTTTTTAATATTTTTTATCATTCGATTCTACTGGTCCTGAGGATGCTTCATACCAAATAAAAGTTCTCTGTTCCGTGTGGTTTAGAAAATATGGGCGTTTGAAATTATTTCTATTTTTAGCTCCTAGAGTTCCCGTGGGGAACATGGGAATTTTTTTTAGCACGAATCAAGAACTTATGACCCAATAATACCACATACTGAATTTTGTTCAAATCCGACCATCGGTTCAGAAAATAGAAATTTTGGGCGGGCCAAAAATCTTGCCCCTCCCATTACGAAGGCAAATATTGCTTCACAAACTTTTGTTTGAACAAACTTGATTCTGCACCTCAGAAGGAAGGTACATACCATATATCAAGTCACTGTACCCAATGTTCATGAGAACATTTTTCTAGAATTTTGGAGTATTTTCTCCCACTCCCTCCCTTTGGAGCGTGGCAACTTTATTTGAATAAACTTGAATTGAGATATGATAAGGACCATGCATATCAAATTTGGTTTTAGGAGAAGTTGATAATGTAAAGTTAAGGCTGGACAGACGAATGACAGACAAGAGTATTCACTTAAGCTCCCCATGACTTTCAGTCAGGTGAGCTAAAAATTAGCATTTCCCCCCTGCCCCCCCCCCCCCCCCTCAGTCAGGTGAGCTAACAGCTGGCGGAAGGCACAAGCATACTAGAGAGGCCAGGGGGGGATGATGCACCCCCCCCCCCCCCCAAACTTAAATTTAGTATCAAATGGAGCCTTCTGGTGGCCTTTAGGGGATTTATTTGCATTTTCCTTTCTTGAAAGAATATAAAACGGGAGTCGGTTAGAATCGGTCCATTCCTTTGATTTCCACTCTTGATCTGTCATTGTTATTTCAAAACCTAAAACAAGGATTTTGATACATCTTGGTGCTCTAATTATATACCACAATGTATCACCTTACTTTCTCACAAGGGTGCGAAATAACAGAGTCGGAGTCTGTCATTCCGGATGTTTCACCCAACAAGTTTTTGTGACAACGGTCAACCAGTCCCTTCCTCAGATTTCCACTGCATATTTTTTGTTAGTTAATCATCAAAATACAATCTGGTATCGAGTACTGGTAAAATAAATGTAATTCCACGTCATATTTATGTTATTCCTGTGTCATTCTGTGTCCTTCCGCGTGATTCTGTGTCATTCGGGTGTTTAGGAGGACCCGTGGCAGCACGTGTAAGTCTCGATTCGAAGCAGTCTGACAGTAAACAACAATTAGACTGATATACATTTCAACATATTCATTCTAAAATGTCTTGATAATTTCGTTTGACCACACAGTGATTTATTTGAATCGCTATAACTGTTGAAATAATGAGAAATAATTTAAAAACAAAGATCACCGGAATGATTACGTCACGTGTGCGCTCGACAAATTGAGAGTGGAAACAAAGCAGACATTTGCTTCTGAGAGATACTCGATGCTTCCATTAAACCAGAAATAAACATACTGCTTTTCCTTCCACATGGTATGGGCTTATCATCGAGTATTTACAAACGCGCGGGTGCAAAATAAATTCCAATATACCTATTGTAGATTGAACATCCGAAACGAACTTTGAATGGCGCGCTATTTTGCAAACGTACTGATAATGTTCTTTTGCCAGTTTTGGTTACGGGCCGTCTCGTCCCATAGGCAGTTCGTCTTGAAATCGAAACCGGGACGTTTTATGAAAATTATGATAGGTTTTATTCCAAAGTTGTAATTCCTCATTTGGAATTGAATTGTTTTATTGTTTGTTTTTTGATACTTATATGTATGTTACTATTTTTTTGCAAAATTATATTAAATTTAAATGAGATGGGACCTACAGAAAAATTCATCTTGTGTCCCTTCACATTTTTTAACTCAAAAGATCCTCTGCAGAGTAATTTATATTGCTTAGGATTTTATTTATCTATCTACGTATGCTCACTTCTGCTTTTCATCAGCCAAATAAACATAACAATTGCATACTGTCCCCACAAACTTTACTATCCCCACAAACTTTGGTAAGAGCTTAGCTTTTCTTATAAATTTTTGCATCTTGACAAAGCCCCAAATCTGACAGAACATTTCAGTTCTCACCACTGGTGGAGCCATGGTCTTAAAGCATGGTGGGTGAGGGTGTGTGGGGGCATGTTAGTGATGAGTGGGTGGTAGGGTGGAATCTCAAGACTTGAGGGTTCTGTACCTGTATTAATGACTTGGGGGTCCGAAAAGTCATCTGGTGAAATTGTGTGTGTGGTTGGGGGGAGGGGGTGGGGTGGGGGGGGAGGGGGGGGGGGGTAGTGGGCTCCCTAGAACCCCCATGGCTCCACTGGATCCAACTGACTTGATTAGGTTGATTTTCATTTGACAAAATTTTGTCCAAGCATGTATATTTCCTTTAGGGCTGTCGCGACTATCATTTTTTGTAATCGACTAATCGTGACCAGTAATCGACGGTTAGTCGATTAATAGTCGCTTCCCATGATTTTTTAGCAAATCATTCTTCTGTTCGTAAAACTCTGAAAATGACAATGGCACCAGTGTGTTCAGACGAAATGGGGTTGTGGGAACAACAAATCGGTCCCGACTGAAGCTACATGTAGTCCAATCTTGGACCCCACAGTCCGTAATATAATTTTTGGGGTTGGTACGTCCTGTAGGACGTACCAACCCCAAAAATAATATTACTGACTGCGGGTTCAAGTTTGAACTAGATTGAAGCCGATGAATTAAAATGAATTTACCAAAGAACATTCCTGCACATGTTTCCTTTCTGCAATAAGTTTCTCGAAATTTTGAACATTGAGATATATGCATTCCCTCGTCAGTTGTTAAAATTGGATCTTAGTCTGAAGTTCCGAACTTTGAGAAGTGATCTGACGTTCTGACTTTCGTCATAATTTTGTCACTTCCGCGCTTTGGGTTTTCCAATGGGTGCATTCGTGTGTACAAGACTGGAGAAATTCAGAAGAATCTATTCTTCTCGAGTTACTGTGAGAACTTCTTACACAGTCAGTGACATTCGTACAGTCTTCCGGATATGAATGTTAACTATGGTTAGATATTTAAAGTTATTCACCTTCATTGATCATTCACCTCACAAAACAATGCAATTTAGCCCCGACGTGTAGTAGACGTGTACCACCTTGAAAATGAACGACGATCGACTAAAAATAATAAAAAAAACGTCAACTACTTCAATAGTCGACGGTTAGTCGACTAATTGAATAATCGCGACAGCCCTAATTTCCTTATCACTGTTGTTCATTAACTGGATCTGTGCTCATGTTCCAGTTCTTTCCCCTCAGTTTTCGGACTGGAAATTGACAGGAGGGCTAGGTATATACTAGTCTGTAAATCGGTTTTATATCCCCCCCCCCCCACCCCAGGGCTCAAACCCAGGTGAAGGAGAGGCACTATATAGCTGCCTTACGTGTGTATTACATAATTTCAAAAAAGAGTTATGCAAAGCAAAATGAGTTAGTAAGCAAATTTATTTTGCTTAACCTTTTTCAGGTTATGCAAATTTTGTGTTTTTCAAGCCCTGATACGCCCATATTTCCCAAACCACACAGAACAGAGAACTCTTATTTGGCATGAAGCATCCTTTGGGCCAATAGAATTGAATGGTAAAAAAAAATGTCATCGGTTAATATGCCGGGGTGTTATATAGGGGATATCGAAAAAATGCCGAGTCTGCATATTAGATGAAAGTGTCAATGACACTGTAGCTCAACTTGTCAAGACAAAGACATGTACATGTATAGTATGTGACGCAGCAATGACAAACATCTAGGTAATGACCTGATAACAAAGGTACATATAAAGTATTGTAACGGTCTCAGACATGTTAACCTCCAGAATAATTCTTCAGGGAACCTGAGGGTGATTTTCATGGAAATGGGATGGATTTCAGGGAAAAGTTCGCGCGGGAACAAAATAAAAGAAAAAACTTGTGAATTTTTAGCGCATGGACCACTATTAACACCAGGTTATATCCAGAACTAGTTGTCAACTATGCTGATGCATTTGTGCTATGTTAAAAAATCATAAAATAACTGTTGATTTGCCCCCCCGCAGGATCCTCTTCTTCATGAGCCCCCCTCCCCACCACCACCCACCCACACTGTCCCACCGAGCACCCCACCTGTGGTTTGCTCTTATCAAAGTCAACTTAGCTAATAATTTCCCAAGTTTGGAAATGTTAACAGGAAAAGATGTCCTAATGTTCAGTGACTTCAAGAACATTATGCATGTGGGACATTTGTGCCCTACACAAAACTTTTCTTTTCATTATTGAAGCATTTTTTTTTAATTCCATTCGAAATTTTCTGGGTACAGATGGCCAACAGTTAACAGTTCTGTAGTCAGCACAACAGAATAAATGTAGTGTTAAAAAATAAGTCCATTCGCACATTGATCACGAATCTCCGAAGAAAAAAAAACAGAAATAAACATGAACACAGTTGAAATATATATCATAAAATACCCTTTTCTTAAATAAATTTAACTTAAATCCATATTTTACTGCTTCGTGAGTTTTTACCAGAGTTTGAAATGCATGTGATTTGACTCCGAACGTTTTTCATAAGTTACAGTGGGAACGAAATATTTGACTGTTGTTTTCCGGGATTTGGGGTCTAAAACTGATTCCCGTCCGGGAGACCGGGAACTACACTGAAATCCCAGGATTTTCCCGGGCATTCCGGGAGAGTTAACATGTCTGAACGGTCGGTACATAAATACTGACCGTTGCCTGTAACAAATGTATAGGTAAAATATTGTAAAGGTGGGTGACAGTCAGATGCTAAACTAGAAAAAAATCTTTGAGTCCCAGAGTGGGTCTGACTTAACCCCAAAATATTTGTTCTCATAGCACAGTGATAACAAAGGCACCCCAAAACACACTCATTCTTGTCCCAAGGTGAAAACAAAGGTACCCAAGAAATTTCGTGAAGATCAGTTCACAAATATGAGCTGTGTAGAAGTTGTGACATAAAACTGATTGGACCTAATTTCGGTACAAAATGGCTACTGGCAGCCATCTTGAATTTTGGACCGCACCCAGAAACACTCGTTCTCGTCCCAAGGTGACAACAAAGGTACCCAAGAAGTTTTGTGAAGATCGGTTCATAAATACAGCCTCTAGCCCGAGCCGTATTGACATGTGCACTTAAAGTGTATAAGTAGCACTGAATAAATCAAAGTTCATCTAATTTACATAATTTCTGCATGAGAAAAAAACCCGTACTATATGTGATGTATTCCATGTTACTAAACATTCATACAAAAATTTATTCAAATCAGAACTTTCATACAGAAGTTCTGTACAAAAGACTGATTGCACTAATTTTGGTACAAAATGACTGCTGGTGGCCATCTTGAATTTTGGACCACACCCAAAAACACTCGTTCTCATCCCACGGTGATAACAAAGGTACCCAAGAAGTTTCGTAAAGATCGGTTCATAAATACGCCCTCTAGCCTGAGCCGTATAGAAGTTGTGAACAAAAAACTGATTTGACCTAATTTCAGTACAAAATGGCCACTGGCAGCCATCTTGAATTTTGGACCGCACCCAGAAACACTTGTTCTCGTCCCAAGGTGATAACAAAGGTACCCAAGACGTTTCGTGAAGATTGGTTCATAAATACAGACTCTAGCCCGAGCCGTATTGACATGTGTACTTACTGTAAGTAGCACTGAAACAATCAAAGTTCATTTAATGTGCATAATTTCTGCAAAACCCGTAATATATGTGATGTATCCCATGGTACTAAACATTCACACAAAAAATTATTCAAATCAGCGCTTTCATATGGAAGTTCTGTGCAAAAATCTGATTGCACCAAATTTTGTACAAAATGGCTGCTATCGGCCATCTTGAATTTTGGACGGGACACAAAAACACTCGTTCTCGTCCCACGGTGATAACAAAGGTACCCAAGGAGTTTTGTAAAGATCGGTTCATAAATACAGCCTCTAGCCCGAGCCGTATTGGCATTTGCACTTACAGTGCTGAAAGTAACACCAAAAAACATCAAAGTTAGTCTAATTTGCATAATTTACGCACGAGAAGAAAACCTGTATTATATGTGATGTATCCCATGGTACTAAACATTCATACAAAAAATTATTCAAATCAGAGCTTTCATATGGAAGTTCTGTACAGAAAACAGATTTCTGCATCATCGGGACAAAATGGTGGCTGGCAGCCATCTTGAATTTCGGACTGCACCCAAAAACACTCGTTCTCGTCCCACGGTCATAACAAAGGTTTGCCAAAGTTGAGCTAAAAAATTTTTAAAAAAAGATTTTCTCCAGAACCAATAATTAGAAACATTTGATGTTTGGTATACAAATATAAGTTTGTTAAAATGAAGCCCTATGGTTCATATTTGTGCTCAATACAGGAGCCCAAATTTTTTACTTATGGCAATATGGGGAATCATTTTTAAAAATCTTCAGATCCACCTGTCAGAATGCTTTCATGATTGGTAAACAACATCTCTAGGGGGATTTACTGATTAGATTCAAATTTGTTCAAATCTGAGTCCCTGGTTTAATATTTGAGCTTCCTATGGGACCCCAAATTTTAACTTTCCGTACCGACCTGTCAGTAAGCCCAGGGGGCACGTGAAAAAAATGGGGATGGGCTTATCCACAAATGAGACCGAAGTAAAATGAAAAGTTGACCAGCCAGGAATGATCTGTTTACAGGAGGACAGTTAATCTTGTCAGTGTATGTTGTGTTCCCATTCACATTAAATAAATTAATAATGTACATAAAATTTTATGTCTTAGTTTTATTCGTTTTTTCCATCGGAATCATCAATCTTTAAAAGATACATTTAAATAAAAAAAAAATAGGCACAAAATATCAATGTTGACAATTTGACAAATGAGGTAAAAAATGCATGTGGTCAATTTGTTTTCACCTGGAAACATGTTCGTTCAGTCATCACATTTCCATTTTGAATTGTGTTTATTAAAAACATACTAGAACTGTATTTTATATTACTCATGTAAGAAAAGGTGCCCTCAGTATTCATAACTCCCATTGTAAAAAAACAAACAAAATAATCCATTCACGTGTGAGCATTTACATGTACATGCATCGGTGGATCGCTTCTCGGTAAATTCTGTTGCGTTCACTTTCTCCAAGTGCAAGATGAACAGGGGGGCAGTTCGCAGCAAATATTTTTGGCACCAGATAACTATCTGCACTATCCATTCACCAGTTATTGACATATTGACACTGAACCTGTCTGTTATTGCCAGAGAAAAAAAAAATTGCAAATTTTTCTTGCGGTCATCACACAACTTATTTTATTGGTAATAAGTTGTGGGACAACCGCACGAAACATAATCAATTTTTGCTTCTTGAACAATGACAGGACCCCCTCCCCTCCCCTCCCCCCCCCCCCCCCCACAAACACACCCACCTTAACCAGTGGCATTCACTTTCTCCAAGCGCATGATGAACAGGGTCAGGTCAGTTTCATTTTGAACACACGGTGGTATCATGCAACGTATTTTCACTGGTGCTGTATTTACAAAAAGAAATTCATGAATCATTATGTCTCCCCTATTGTTTTAGTTATTTCTCCCCTTCCCAGAAAGGGGACATACTGTTTTGGTGCATATTCTTCTTCTCCTTCTTCTCATACAAACATTGTCTGGGGCATAACTTTTTTGTCTTTTGACCTAGACCTTAGATATTTGGCATGTGGATGTATCACCGTGAGCCGGTGTGTCGCGTACCATACTGACCTTCATGTGACCTTGACCTGAAGGTCAGATTTATGTGCTTTTTTAAGGGAAACTTTGTCCGGACCAGAACTTTTTTGTCTTTTGACCTAGACCTTAGATATTTGGTATGATTGTCAATATTATTCTTGTATATATAATTTGGAGTGCATTAAATAGAAAGGAAGGGCAGACATATGTTTTAGTGTGCTAAAATAGATTTTAGTTGTCACTTGTCCTTAATTTGCTGCCTGTAGAATTAAGCATGGGGGATGGGGGTAACTGAAATATGCATGTGGATGGAATGGGTGGAAAACACTGCTGGTTCAAAATGAAGACAAAATACACAGCTCGACATGAACCGAATCTGTTTGTATATAAGTAAGGGGAAATAACTTAATTCTTGTTAGCTCAACTTGACAAAGTCAAGCTGAGCTATTGCCATCACTTCTCGTCTGTCAACGTACGTACATCCGCAATTTCCTTTGGCACATCTCACAGGTCGCATTTATGATCAGATCACTTTGAAACTTGGTATGCATGTTTGGAGTGACCTCTAGATGGGAGCTATCGATTATCTTCAATTTCCGTTAAAAAGTGTTGCCGAGGCAAACGTTCTTAGAACTTAGTTTAGTCAGACCTCAATATTTTCCTTTGGCAACCCTACAGGCCACATTTACGACTGGATTGCTTTGAAACCTGGCATGCTTGTTTGGGGTGACCTCTAGATGGGAGCTATCGATTTTCTTTCATTTCCGCAAAAAAATGTTGCCACTGCCAACGACCTTTGAACTTAGTTTAGTCAGGCATCAATATATTCCTTTGGCACGCTGTTCAGGGTACATCTTTGATCAGATCGGTTTGAAACATGGTATGCTTGTTTGGGGTTACCTCTAGATGGGAGCTATCGATTTTCTTTGATATTTGCCAAGAAAAGTTGCCGCTGACAATGACCTTTGATGAACTTCGTGCAGTTATGCACCAAAATTTCCTCTTGGCACACCCTGCAGGGCACATTTATTATTGGATGACTTTGAAACTTGGTATGCTTGTTTGGGGTGAGCTCCAGATGGGAGCTATCGATTTTCTTCCATCTCCGTCAAAAAATGTGGCTGCTGGCAACATTTTCAGAACTTAGTTTAGTCAGACCTCAATATTTCCCTTTGGCACACCCTACAGGGCACATTTATGATCGGATTGCTTTGAAATCTGGCATACTTGTTTGGAGTGACATCTAGATGGGAGCTATTGATTTTCTTCCATTTCCATCAAAAAATGTTGCTGGCATTGACCTTTGAATTTAGTTTAGTCAGGCATCAATATATTTCTACGGCAGGCACACTGATGATCAGATCGGTTTGAAACTTTGTATGCTTCTTTGGGGTTGCCTCTAGATGGGAGCTATGGATTTTCTTCGATTTCCGTCAAAAAATGTTGCCACTGACAATGACCTTCGATGAACCCTACAGTTTACTTTCAAAAATGCATGGAGTACTCTGAAGTTGTGCACACACACACACAATGCTGTTATGTAATGTTGAAGTTTCACCAAATAACATTGGTACCAATGATCTTCAATTTTGCCATTTCACTTATAATTAACCAAGTTCAAGTTTGGCAAGTTGAGCTACAGTGTCGTGACACTTTCATGTTATCTCACAACAGAATTTTTTTCAGTTTTCAACAAACTTTCCATTCCATTTTTTTTTACACAAAACGGATCAATTTGGTATAAACCATAACAGTAGTTTTTATAAGAGGTCACCTGAAGTTAATTATACTTGAGATGTATAGTTTTTATTTAATTTATATTTTGAGTTTATATAATTTTGATTTCACATAACAGCGGCAATTTGAAAATATATTTGGCATACAATGGCATACACTACACTGATAAAAACATGTGGGTATGTTTCATAAACAAACTATATTTAAACTGACCGCCCTGGTGTACATAATGTGTCCCCATTGTTGTAAACAGTATGACTTTCCCTTGTTTTGTTTTCAAATAAGCCTTTCGTGTAGCATGGATCAAACTAGATATATTACAACCCAGGGTATTAATTCATGCTTATTTTTGAGCAGATATTTTTGCAGGGATCACATCAGGTAATTTCTCAACTCATTTTCTGAAGTAATAAAAATAAAAATTTGGGTCACTGAACACGCTGTCATTAATAATTTATGAATTGGGAATTTCCCAACTTCTTCAACATAAAGTTGATAAACACGAGGGCTGACAGTAATAAATAACACTACAGCATGTAGTTGGGAATTTTATTTTTTTAGCTGAAAATGTGAAAAGATTAAATTGCGAAAAAAAACAACTCCAAAACACTTTCACGTATCAAAATTAAAAAGTTGGGGGGGGGAGGGGAGGGGGAGGGGGGGTGAGCTTATCCACGAGAGTGGGCTTACTGACGAGTCGGTACGGTAGTGCAATATGAGGAAATTTATTTTAAAATCTTCAGATTTACCCGTTAAGATGCTTTCATATTTGGAAAATACAACATATCAAGGGGTGTCAGATTCAAGTTTGTTCAAATTAAGTACCTGGGTTAATATTTGGGCTCCCCATGTGTGAATAAGAGGGAATTTCTTTCAAAAAATGTCTTCAAATTCAACAGTCAGAATCCTTCATTCCTCTGTTGTGTTAACTAGCCATAGATGGTAATTAAATTTAAACAACTTTTGGTCAGGTGAGTGCCTCGCAGGGCCTCTTGTGTTGCTATTGCAAGCATGCAAATGTTGCTAATATTGTGAACAAGCAAACGTTCAAATTTGAAAATGGCTGTAGTATGCCCTGTCTGGTGTGCTCTTCTTTGTATTCTAAATGGCATAGCAAATTACCTGTAGGTAAATTACTATGTCATTCAGAATACCAGCAAAAATAATTCGACTGTTTATACCCCAAATTAAAATTCACAGTTGTGTGTAAAATACTTGTGTAAAAGTTATAGTATTGGGTCCAGGCCTGATCGACCCAGAATTTGTAACTGTCGAGTCATTTGTATGAAAGTTCACATAAGTGGTAAAAGAAAAAGTGAATGTGTGCTTTGTGACATCCTATTTTTACCATATCTCTGATCATCTGAAAAATGGACAAAGGGATGTGTTGTGCAGATACAGTTTGTGACAAAGCTCCATGTGAAGACAAAAATCTGGAGGGAAAATATCACAAATAAAAGTCATTATGAAATGGGGTGGGATGGCAGTAGGTGCTCACCGTTTTTGTTGTTTATATAATTCAGATTTTCCGAGAAGTTTTCTCATTGACGTTAAATAAAAATGTTACTTGCAATTATAAAATGTGTTTTTTGGCTCACCTGACTGAAAGTGAGGGTGAGTTTCAGTGATCTCTCTTCGTCCTTCCTCCATGAAAATGGTGCTTGCGACTTTTCCAAAACCGCTGAACCAATTTAAATGAAATTTGAGGTGATTGTTTGTTATGACATCGCATTTGATTTTGTTCAAATCAAGTTGCCCTGTCCCTGGGTAGGGCAACACCCAAAAAGTATGCCTAAATGTTAAATGAAAGTGTCAATGACACTGTAGCTCAACTTGTCAAGACAAAGACATGTACATGTATAGTATGTGACACAGCAATGACAAACATCTAGGTAATGACCTGATAACAAAGGTACATATAAAGTATTGTAACGGTCTGTACATAAATACTGACCGTTGTCTGTAACAAATGTATAGGTAAAGTATTGTAAAGGTGGGTGACAGTCAGATGCTAAACTAGAAAAAAATCTTTGAGTCCCAGAGTGGGTCTGACTGAACCCCAAAATATTTGTTCTCATAGCACAGTGATAACAAAGGCATCCCAAAACACACTCATTCCTGCCCCAAGGTGAAAACAAAGGTACCCAAGAAGTTTCGTGAAGATCAGTTCACAAATATGAGCTGTGTAGAAGTTGTGACAAAAAACTGATTGGACCTAATTTCGGTACAAAATGGCCACTGGCAGCCATCTTGAATTTTGGACCGCACCCAGAACACTCGTTCTCGTCCCAAGGTGATAACAAAGGTACCCAAGAAGTTTTGTGAAGATCGGTTCATAAATACAGCCTCTAGCCCGAGCCGTATTGACATGTGCATTTAAAGTGTATAAGTAGCACTGAATAAATCAAAGTTCATCTAATTTGCATAATTTCTGCACGAGAAAAAAATCCATACTATATGTGATATATTCCATGTTACAAAACATTCAAACAAAAATTTATTCAATTCAGAACTTTCATACAGAAGTTCTGTACAAAAGACTGATTGCACTAATTTTGGTACAAAATGGCTGCTGGTGGCCATCTTGAATTTTGGACCACACCCAAAAACACTCGTTCTCATCCCACGGTGATAACAAAGGTACCCAAGAAGTTTCGTAAAGATCGGTTCATAAATACGCCCTCTAGCCTGAGCCGTATAGAAGTTGTGTACAAAAAACTGATTAGACATAATTTCGGTACAAAATGGCCACTGGCAGCCATCTTGAATTTTGTACCACACTCAGAAACACTCGTTCTCGTCCCAAGGTGATAACAAAGGTACCCAAGACGTTTCGTGAAGATCGGTTCATAAATACAGACTCTAGCCTGAGCCGTATTGACATGTGTACTTACTGTGTGTAAGTAGCACTGAAAAATTCAAAGTTCATCTAATTTGCATAATTTTTGCACGAGAAAAAACCCATATTATATGTGATGTATCCCATGGTACTAAACATTCACACAAAAAAATTATTCAAATTGGTGCTTTCATATGGAAGTTCTGTGCAAAAATCTGATTGCACCAAATTTTGTACAAAATGGCTGCCATTGGCCATCTTGAATTTCGGACCGGACCCAAAAACACTCGTTCTTGTCCCACGGTGATAACAAAGGTACCCAAGGAGTTTCGTAAAGATCGGTTCATAAATACGGCCTCTAGCCCGAGCCGAATTGGCATTTGCACTTACAGTGCTGAAAGTAACACCAAAAAACATCAAAGTTAGTCTAATTTGCATAATTTCTGCACGAGAAAAAAACCCGTACTATATGTGATGTATTCCATGTTACTAAACATTCATACAAAAATTTATTCAAATCAGAACTTTCATACAGAAGTTCTGTACAAAAGACTGATTGCACTAATTTTGGTACAAAATGGCTGCTGGTGGCCATCCTGAATTTCGGACGACACCCCAAAACACTCTTTCTCATCCCACGGTGATAACAAAGGTACCCAAGAAGTTTCGTAAAGATCGGTTCATAAATACGGCCTCTAGCCCGAGCCGTATAGAAGTTGAGTACAAAAAACTGATTAGACCTAATTTCGGTACAAAATGGCCACTGGCAGCCATCTTGAATTTTGGACCGCACCCAGAAACACTTGTTCTCATCCCAAGGTGATAACAAAGGTACCCAAGACGTTTCGTGAAGATCGGTTCATAAATACAGACTCAAGCCCGAGCCGTATTGACATGTGTACTTACTGTGTGGAAGTAGCACTGAAAAAATCAAAGTTCATCTAATTTGCATAATTTCTGCACGAGAAAAAAACCCGTATTATATGTGATGTATCCCATGGTACTAAACATTCACACAAAAAATTATTCAAATCAGCGCTTTCATATGGAAGCTCTGTGCAGAAATCTGATTGCACCAAATTTTGTACAAAATGGCTGCCATCGGCCATCTTGAATTTCGGACCGGACCCAAAAACACTCGTTCTCGTCCCACGGTGATAACAAAGGTACCCAAGGAGTTTCGTAAAGATCGGTTCATAAATACAGCCTCTAGCCCGAGCCGTATTGGCATTTGCACTTACAGTGCTGAAAGTAACACCAAAAAACATCAAAGTTAGTCTAATTTGCATAATTTACGCACGAGAAAAAAACCCGTATTATATGTGATGTATCCCATGGTATTAAACATTCATACAAAAAATTATTCAAATCAGAGCTTTCATATGAAAGTTCTGTACAAAAAACAGTTTTCTGCATCGTCGGTACAAAATGGCAGCTGGCAGCCATCTTAAATTTCGGACCGCACCCAAAAACACTTGTTCTCGTCCCACGGTCATAACAAAGGTACCCAAGAAGTTTCGTAAAGATCAGTTCATAAATACGGCCTCTAGCCCGAGCCGTATCCAATTGTTGACGGACAGACGGACGACAGGCCATGGCATAAGCTCAAATTTGGCTCCGCCAAAGTTGAGCTAAAAATCTTCTTCTCATGAACCAGCAGTAGTAGAGACTTGATATTTAGTGTGCTGCTTCCTTTTGAGGTGGATCATCAGATTGTTCAAGAGAAGTTCCTGCAAGAATTTTAGCTCTGCCCAAAACCCCATGAGAACTGCTGGAGATAAAACTAGAAAAAATTTAAAATGCCCATATCTCCGAAACGACATGGCACTGAGAATTTTTATTTGGTGTGAAGCTTCCTCAGGACCAGCAGAAAGGAATGGTAAAAAAAAAAAAATTGCCATTGGGTTTATCATAGGGTATTTTTCTCTGGGACTTTTGAAAAAGTGCTGAGTCATCATTTTTTAACACTGGGTAATGGGAAAAACATTAAGAAACTTCTTCTCCCATACCACTGCTCCAAAAGCTTTTCAAATTTCACATATAACATCTTTGGAAGATCCATTCACATGTTTGTTGAAATCAAATTCCTGGGTCCATAGTTGGGCTATCAATGGGAGCACAAATGTTCAGATTAGTGTAATATGAGGAACATTCTTTAAAAATCTTCTTCCGATCCACCACTCAGAATGTTTTGATATTTGGTATGCAGCATCCTTAGGAAGGTGAGATTCAAGTTTCTTCAAGCCAAGTCCTGGGTTCATATTTGGGCTCCCTGTGGGAGCCCAAACTACAACTTAGTTCAATATGAGGAATATTTTTTAAAAATGTCAGGTGGGACCTCTTGTTTTCAATTATTAGCACACTGAAGAAAAATAGATATTACCCCTTGGTTCTCTTCCTTGACTATGGACCCCCCTCCCCCCAAAAAGGTTGCCCTCCTTGAATGTTTGTGTGGTTTGGCCATAGGTCTTATATATACATAAAGTTTTATGGCCATTAAAATCTATTAGAAACTTAATGCCCATTAATAAATTTGATGGCCATTAAAATCTACTATAAGTTTAATGCCAATGGTGATTAATATGACTGAATTCAAACCCATTAAATGAAAAAGGTTTAATGGGCATTAAAACATGGAAACAGGAGGTATTTTTCCTCTGAAAAATTCCAATTAAAGGCCATTAACTTTGCATGGCGCTAAATTTTTTAATGGCCATTGAACTGATTTTTCTGAAATTTAATGCCCATGATATGTACCCATTAATATTAATGGCCATTAGTTCTCATCCCATTTTAATGCCCATTATAGTGTACAGCAGTACCCATTAACATCTAATGCCCATTAAGTTTTCTGTGGAAAAAAATTCCCGTTAGTTTGGTCTTCTTCATGGCCATTACATTTGCCTTGCCCATGAAAATAATGCCCATGAAAATGATGTTCATGGTCATTAATTTTTTCAATGCCCATCACCCACATTAATGGCTATTGACCATATAATTTTAATGGCTATTATTGTTTAATTTAATGGCCATGAAGAAGACCAAATTAAGAGGTATTTTAATGGCATTTTTAATAGCATTTTAATGGCATAATAAATGATCCATTTAATGGTCATATGTGCAGTAGTGAAAGACAATCGTCTTTCTCAGAAAGGAAACAAATTAATTGTTTCGAGAGCCAGAGGGCGCCACGAGTTGGTACTGCAGATCTTCAGTACCGTTAATACTATAGATTTATACCCCCACAAGTACAGTAATGATTGAAACACGCTGTATGATAACCATATGAGCATTCTGTTCTCGTTTTTGTTCACTGCAGTGCTTCTTTTAAATCAGTGGGAGGAAAAACGTTGAAAACTTTTCTCATTGCGTAACAACCAACTTCCTCGGCCATCGGAGCGATTTTTGGTTAACCGATCGAGTGTTCACCTGAAAACAAATCTGCGTAACCAATAGGAGAACGGTACGAGCGTTCACCTCTTATTTCAAGGCCTGTTCCGTCCCCTGAGTTCCAATGTGTCCTCTGTACCTACAAGCAGAGAACACAGTGGAACTCAGGGGATGATTTGTCAATGTTGCATTGATTCACAATAATTAATGACCCATTCTGTGTTGCATTTGATACATTTTGAGTGTAGAAAACAGTCACATAAGAATTGAATGTAACATTTTGAATAACGAGATGTGTGTGCCAATTTTTCCACTATGTAGATGAATGTAGTACAATTTTTCAGTCACAATATTAATACCTTGAAATGAATATAACCAAAATAGCATACAAGTTTTTGCATTGAAAATTTCAGGTGCAATTGCACTCCCAAGCAATCTGATGAGGGCAACTGTTTTGTACTCCTTGATTTTCTAGATTGCCAGGCCTGCATTGTGTATGTTTTTCGAATGACAATCATGTTTTAGAGGAATTTAGAATTTTGGTTTCTGATCCCCTGCCAGGATTCGAACCCTCGGCAACTCCACCGGACAATCAGGAATCCAACACCTAAACCACTAGACCATTGCACACCATAAAAAAGATGGCTTGAATGTAGCTTTTTAGATGAAGATCTCATTATTACTTGGTTCATCTTCATTTCGGCAGCAGCATGAAAGTGTGGAACGCGCTGGCTACAGTACGACAAAAGTGCTGTGGATGGTCTGAGACGAAGACTGGCACTGGCACAAATGATACAATCAATCATGTTTTAGAGGAATTTACAATGTTCTGATCCCCTGCCGGGATTCGAACCCTCGGCATGAAATTTCGGTATTTTGACATCAGTGTGCAGAGGATTAATTATGTAACTAACGATGAAACAAAATCGCATCTGCTATTCTCTATTTGAAAGGTTCCTTGTACTTAACTGAATAGTATTAAACATTCAGTTGATCTATGTTGTTATATTTCATCAAATTTGATAGGATGAGTTTGACTAGATTAAATGAGATGTCATAGATGTCAAATTAATTTATTTGCATGTGAAAAGCTGAAGAGACCTATCACTTTTAAAAATGATAAATTTATTGTAATTTTTATATTTTGCATACTTACCACTGGCCCAGACAAGCTTACTCTTATTCTTATGAATATAGAGTCAAACATCAATCCCCCCTCCCCCCCACCCACAGGCCCAGACACTAAGTCCCTCCCATGAGTATAACAATGCTCATGGGAGGGACTTAGTGTCTAGGCCAGTGGTAAGTACTAAGGCATAATACATAATGCAAGTCAATGGTGCACTTGTCCTCAACCAATGATAACCCTGCTTGTGTGGAGTTAGTTCGTTGGGGAGGCTTTGCAGTAGCTTGTCAATGCTAGGTGGTTCTCTCCAGTTTCCTCCACCCACAAAACTGTCCGACATGAGATGACCATGGCTGTTGAAAGTGTCATTAAACCCAATAAATAAATAAATAAAATGGAAATCTTGGGACTTAATGTTTGGCCTTAGATGTGCCGTCTTGTTTGAGGCCAAAACATGCCGACTCGAAATGAGAAATGTCCCATTCATCAAGCCTATGAGAGAATATTTGCAAACGGTATTCATTTTTAGCATTACTGTTCCAATATCACAGGGCCATCTCTTTTCTTCAGTGGAGTGAAAAATTTCTGAACCTTGGTGAATTTGGGACAACAAACTATTGTTAGAATTTGGAAGGGTTTTGATGGTCGCAATGTCAGCTGGTTGCGAGGAAAGAATATATTTGAGTACACAGGGAAAAAGGCTCAGGTGCCACGTCTCGCATATCAATTAATTGTCTGCAATCTGCCATTTTATGCGAGAATATATTGCTAGGACGAATAGAACTTAGAACTGACGAACCTATACACAATGGCGACTTTGGTTTATTTATTTATTTATTTATGTTTAAGGTCACATATTTATGCACAATGGCTAATCATGACCGTGGCTTTTATGGGTGGAGGAAGCCGGAGTACCCGGAGAGAACCACCGAGCAACGACGAGCAGCTGCCAGCTCCCCAACATCGTAACTCCGCACTGCAGCACAGGCAGGGTTAGATTGGTTGAAGACATGCGTACCATCAACGTGCAGTACGCCTTAGTACACGGCGTCATCGTGCCCCCACATGGGCAATGGGGGACTTTGGTTTAAATGAATTCATTGAAATCTCAGTCGCATTCAATTTAATTTTATTGTTATTTTTGGCACAAAACGTTACTTAAAATAATCGATGCATTAATTAACTGAGATTACATTAAGACTATCTAAAAAAAGAAATTGCTTGACTTTGTAAAGATCATCAATAATCTATCTGCGTGGCCTATAATCCCAACATGGCAATGTCCATGGAACATATTAATGCTGTGGGCAGTTGAGCAAGATGCCCATGCCGTATATTTTCTTCTGTTCATGGTCAATTATCGTGGACAAATTTTGTTGTCATTTCACATGCTTGTTCACACCCATTGAAAGAAAAGTGCCATTCCACGGCAACTGTGCTGTAAATCTGCACTCGGGTGATTGGAGTTTCATGCATAAAATCCCATTTACAATCACAGACAAAACATATTTACAAAGTTTGCATTTCAAAATTGTCCACCAAATTTTATATATGAATTCAAAACTTTCTAAATACAAACTCTCTGAAATGGAACTATGCACTTTCTGTTGAAATACAAAGGAGACAATACTTCATTTGTTCTTAGAATGTTCTGCTGTGAAAACAGTTCTGTATTTTTTGGAACGTTTGAGGGACAAGTGTGATGCTGAGTTTCCTCAGACTATCTTATTTGGCAACAAAAATATCCATGCTCCTCCCAATAACACAATAGACTTCTATATGTTTATCTACAGAAAGTTTATTTATTCCTGCAAAGTGAGAAATAGTCTACCAACCTATACAGGATTTATTGAACAATTAAGAATTTACAGAAATCTATTCATACTCGCATAAATGTACAAAGGAAATACACTTAAGGTGGGATATAATCATTTCTCTGCTAACTAGTTAACTCCATTAAACTCTTTCGTATGCTGTTTTGTCATGATAATGTAGTGACATCGCAGATTGCGATCAGCATTTCTAACACAACGAGTTTATATGTTACTTGGAGCGATGTTACACCATCTGGAGGGGTGCTGTGCATTGCTTGGGTTGAGTCGCCTTGACCCTTTAAGTAATATAACATTTTGAAAATATAATGTTGCCTACTCAAAATTAAAGTGTCAATGACACTGTAGCTTAACTTGTCTGTGTGTTGGGTTCGATGAAAAGGATAATGTTCAATGTTTATGAATGGATTATGAAATAAGACAAGAATTGTGATAATTGGCAATATGTTAATTTCTGTTCCCTGTATGCTATATTCTTAAATAGAAATAATATGAGGTGTACACGGCACTAAAGAGCTGAGGGGTGGGTTAATGTGACCTCACAGTTAATGTATGTGGCCCTCACAGATAACGTATGTCAAAGAAAGTTATCAAGTTACAGTGAAATTATTCCAAAATGAGTCATCCAATCAAGTTACGTTGAAATCCCTTCATAAATATGGCCTGTAGACTGTGCTAAAGGTTTTCGGCTTCAGGCCTGTGCAGCCATGACGGTAGACCGATTGCAACTAAAAGGGAACGTCCTCATCTCGACATTATACTGAGTCATTCTACTAAGTTACAATGAAATCCCTTCACAAATACGACCTGTAGTCTGTACTAAAGTTTTTCGGGTTTTGGGCACGGGAAGCCATCATGGTTGAATGATCACGACCAAAAGTGGGCATTGTCACCTGGGCATAATCTGGAGTGATCCTATGAAGTTACGATGAAACCCCTTCATATATATGACCTGTAGACTCTGCTAAAGGTTTTTAGGCTTCAGGCCCCTGAATCCATCACAGTTGACGAAACAATACCAAAAGGGGATGTCATCATCTAGACATTATATGGAGTCAACCTAACAAGTTACAATGAAATCCTTCCATAAATACGACCTATAGACTATGCTAAAGGTTTTGGGGTTTTGGGCCTGGGCAGCCATCAAGGTTGAATGATCGCGACCAAAAGAGGACGTTCTCATCTAGACATTATTTAGAGTCATCCTACCAAGTTACAATGAAATCCTTTCATAAATATGACCTCCAGACCATGCTAAAGGTTTTTGGGCTTCGGGCCTCTGTAGCCATCACAGTTGCCCAATTGTGTCCAAAAGAAGACGTTTTCATCTAGACATTATATGAAGTCAATCTTCCAAGTTACAATGAAATCCCTTCATAAATATAACCTGTAGACTGTGCTACAGGTTTTTGGGCTTTGGGCTCAGGCAGCCATCATGGTTGAATGAGCACAACCAAAAGGGGACATTCTCATCTGGGCATCATCTGGAGTGATCCTACAAAGTTACAATGAATCCCTTTATAAATATAACCTGAAAAATGCGCTAAAGGTTTTCGGGCTTCAGGCTCAGGCAGCCATCATGGTTGAATGATCGCAACCAAAAGGGGACATTCTCATCTGGAGTGATCCTACGAAGTTAGAATGAAACCCCTTCATAAATATGACCAGTAGACTGTGCTCAAGATTTTCGGGCTTCGGGTGCCTGTAGCCATCATAGTTGACCAATCCACGACCAAAATGGGATGTCATCATCTAGGCATTATATGGAGTCAACCTAACAAGTTACAATGAAATCCTTCCATAAATACGACCTATAAACTATGCTAAAGGTTTTTGGGCTCGGGCAGCCATCAAGGCTGAATGATCGCGACCAAAAGTGGACGTTCTCATCTAGACATTATTTGGAGTCATCCTACCAAGCTACAATGAAATCCCTTCATAATTATGACCAGTAGACTGTTCTAAAGGATTTCGGGCCTCGGACCCCTGTAGCTGTCACAGTTGCCCAATCGTGTCCAAAAAGGGATGTTCTCATCTAGACATTATTTGGAGTCATCCTACCAAGTTACAATGAAATCCCTTCATAAATATGACCTGTAGACTGTGCTAAAGGTTTTCGGTCTTCGAGCTCGAGCAGCTATCACAGTTGCCCAATCACGTCCAAAAGGGGACTTTCTCATCTAGACATTATATGAAGTCGACCTACCAAGTTACATTGAAATCCCTCCATAAATATGACCTGTAGACTGTGCTAAAGGTTTTCGGATTTTGGGCTCGGGCAGTCGTCACGGTTGATAGATCACATCAAAATGGGGATATTCTCATCTAGACATCATACGGAGTCATCCTACCAAGTTACAATGAAATCCCTCCATATTAAACATGACCTGCAGACTGTGCTAAAAGTTTTTGGGTTTCGGGCTTGGGCAGCCATCACGGCTGACAGATCATGCCCAAAAGGGGACGTTCTCATCTAGGCATTATACAGAGGCATCCTACCAAGTTACAATGAAATCCCTTCATAAATACGACCTGTAGACTGTGCTAATGGTTTTCGAGTTTTGGGCTCAGGCAGCCATACCGGTTGACCGATCACTACCAAAAGGGGATGTTCTCATTTTGACATGACTCCAAACCTGCATATGAAATTTCGTGACGATCAGACAAGAACTACGGGTGTAGCCTGTGCTAAAGGAAAATGTGAACAGACTCAAAGGCAGACTCAAAGACTAACAGACTTCCGCATGCATGATGGCAATAGCTTACATGTATCTTGACTTTGTCAAGTTAAGCTAATGACAAATTTTTCACATTTTTCCTTCTAGACTGCAGCCTCTGTCCCCTCGGTGGAATGAACATAACAAGCTCATTCTAGTGAGGTGTCATGGGCTGTATTTTAGGAGAGGAGGATATTAAAAAATAACGAAACTGCAGAGTGTGTTTTGCATATGGTGCTGGTCAGTTTTAGTCATTATGTTGGGTAAAGGGCTAAGGCACTTCCGGAAATTTCACATTACTTCACTTGGGTTAAGCAGTAAGGTGGAAAGTAAATGCACAGAACAACACGCGTGTGTGAATGGGTTAATTGATATGGCACGAACGCCAGCGTAGAAGGATAGAACAAGAGGTAACACACGCATATCATTCTGTGTTTATTACACACCTTCACAGCTATAAAAACAATCATTTGAAGGACACTCAGCAACTCATGTAACAACAATCAACAACTAGAGGTACTGTGAGCAAACTCACAAAGTGATACTCCCCACGCCTGAAATGTATAAGTTAGATTATCTCCCCTTGGAAATGTCAGAACGGAATTATATTGCTTCATGCACATCTTCATATGGAGTTCTTCCATTGCGTAGAGTTTCATGAAAATTCTTCAAATGGTTTAGGAGGAGTTGCGCTTACAAGGATGGATAGATGGTATAAGTTAGATTATCTCCCCTTGGAAATGTCAGAACGGAATTATATTGCTTCATGCACATCTTCATATGGAGTTCTTCCATTGTGTAAAGTTTCATGAAAATTGTTCAAACGGTTTAGGAGGAGTTGTGCTTACAAGGATGGTCAGACGGACAGATTATCTCCCCTTGGAAATGTCAGAACGGAATTATATTGCTTCATGCACATTCCCATATGGAGTTCTTCCATTGTGTAAAGTTTCATGAAAATTCTTCAAACGGTTTAGGAGGAGTTGCGCTTACGATGGATGGACAAACGGACAGACGGACAGAAGGACAGATAGACGGACAGATGGATGGACAGGGTGATTCCTATATAACCCCCCCCCCCCCCCCCCCCCCCCCAAAATTTGTTTGCGGGGGGTATAAAAAGAACACATTTTATCGCCAACCAAATTTGTGTTATTTCGTCCCCTGAATTCCAAGTGTTCTTTGTGCCACATTGGAACTCAGGGCATCATTGTCAGTTATCGCTAGCGATTCAAATTGTAATTGTGTTTCACAATTTCTAGAAAATTCCAGTGACATTTCCCTTGTATTAAAAATGGTATGTCAACGATTTACGGCTTGCTCATATGTGCGTAACAGATTTTCATTTTCCGCATTGTTTAGTGTTGCTGTAGATGGGGATTTCATAGAACAGGTCTGTAATAAATGCATATAATCCACTAATTAATATATAGAATGGTGTAGTCACATATTTGTACATGTACATAAATTGATATGCATGTTGAACCTTGATCCTCTACCAAAACACAGATGGCAGCTTCTTGCTAAATAGGTTTTTTTTTTTTTTTTTTTTATTTGGGTTTAACGACACATTAACAGCCAGGGTCATATCATGTCGGTGACAGTTTTATGGGTGGAGGAAGCCAGAGTACCCGGAGAGAACCACCGAGCAATGACGAGCAGCTGTCAGCTCCCCAACATCGTAACTCTGAACTCTGCACCGCGGCACAGGCAGGGTTAGATTGGTTGAAGACATGCGCACCATCGACGTGCAGTACGCCTTAGTACACAGCGTCATCGTGCCCCCATGTAGGCAAGCGGGGTGAAGTGTCTTGCCCAAGGGCACAACGCGGTTGCCGCAGGTGGGATTCGAACCGAGGACCACTCGGCTTGCAGCCTGCACCTCTACCTACTAAGCCACCGCGCCCCCTCTGCTAAATAGTGCAGCTACAAACAAAACTTCTTATCACTACAAAAGAATAACAAACTTTGCTATTTTTGTGCCATGTATAACAACTCTTTGTAAAATTAACCGATGGAAAAATTATGCTTTTGATTGTAAATAAAAACCTAAGATCTGAATAAAAACTATGAAAGAGAGAAAAATTATAAAAAGATTCTACACCTCAAAAGAGAGCTCCATACCAAATTTCAAGTCATTGTATCCACTGGTTCATGAGATTTTTGAAGGAAAGTGTCAATGACACTGTAGCTCAGCTTGACAAACTTGAACTTGGTAAGTTATAAATGAAATGGCAAAAATGAAGATCATTGGTACCAATGTTATTTGCCGAAATTTCAACATAACAGCATTGTGTGTGCACAACGTCAGAGTAATCCATGCATTTTTAAATGTAAACTGTAAGACTGGCTAAAGGAAGAATGTTGATACACAAATGCAATATGTTCAGAGGTTATTGTATATTGCAACTTTTTTAACAGAAATGAATGCTAATCAACAGCTTTTATCTAAAGGTCTTGCCTAATGAGCACACGAAGTTCAAAAACAATCCCATGATAAATGTGGCCTGTAGGCAATGTCAAAGAATGTTGATGCACAAATGTAATAAATTCAAAGATTGTTGCTAACAGCAACAGTTTTTGATGAAAATGAAAAGAAAATCAATAGCTCCTATCTTTGACACCCTGCATAAGCATACAAAGTTTCAAAACAACCTGATAATGAAAGTGCCTTCTGAGGCATGCCAAAGGAAGATGTTAATGCACAAATGCACTGAGTAGAAGGCCATTGCTTGTGGCAATGGTTGTTTTGAGTTTTTTTTAAGGAAATTCATAAATATACCCTGCCGAGAGTGCAAAAGGGATAATTTCATGCACAAATGCAGTAAGTTCAAAGGTGGGTGATAACGACAATAATTTTTTATGGAAATGAAAAAAAGCATAGCTCACATCTAGACGTCACCCCGAACACACATACCAAGTTTCAAAGTGATTCGATCATAAATGTGCCCTGAAGGGTGTGTTAAAGGAAAATATTGAGGTCTGACTAAACTAAGTTCAAAAGTCAGCGGCAACATTTTTTAACAGAATCGGAAGAAAATCAACAGCGCCCATATATATGTCACCCCACACAAGCACACCAGGTTTGCAAGTGATCCAATCATATATGTGCCCTACAGGGTGTGTCAAAGGGAAATATTGATGCTTAACTGCACTAAGTTTTTACTAAGTTCATCGAAGGTCATTGCCAGTGGTAACATTTTTGGATGGAAATCGAAGAAAATCGATAGCACCCATCTAGAGGTAACCCCAAACAAGCATACAAAGTTTCAAACCGATCTGATCATAAATGTGTCCTGCCTGTAGGATGTGCCGAAGGGAAATATTGAGGTCTGACTAAACTAAGTTCTAAGAATGTTGGCCAAGGCAACATTTTTTGACGGAAATGGGAGAAAATCGATAGCTCCCATTTAGAGGTCACCCCAAACAAGCGTGCCAGGTTTCAAAGCAATCCAATCATAAATGTGCCCTGTAGGGTGTGCCAAAGGGAAATAATGAGGTCTGACTAAACTAAGTTCTAAGAACGATGGCCACGGCAACATTTTTTACGGAAATGGAAGAAAATCGATAGCTCCCATCTAGAGGTCATCCCAAACAAGAATGCCAGGTTTCAAAGCAATCCGATCATAAATGTGCCCTGTAGGGTGTGCAAAGGGAAATATTGAGGTCTGACTAAACTAAGTTCTAAGAACGATGGCCGCAGCAACATCTTTGATGGAAATGGAAGAAAATCGATAGCTCCCATCTAGAGGTCATCCCAAACAAGCATGCCAGGTTTCAAAGCAATCCAATCTTAAATGTGCCCTGTAGGGTGTGCCAAAGGGAAATATTGATGTCTGACTAAACTAGGTTCTAAGAACGTTGGCCGCGGCAACAATTTTGGACGGAAATTGAAGAAAATTGATTGCTCCCATCTAGAGGTCACCCCAAAACAAGCATACCAAGTTTCAAAGCGATCTGATCATAAATGCGACCTGTGAGGTGTGCCAAAGGAAATTGTGGACGCATGTACGTACGTACGTATGTACGTACTTCGATGGACGATAAGTGATGGCAATAGCTCAGCTTGATTTTGTCAAGTTGAGGTAAAAATCTTGTAGCATGTTCCTCACCCCCTCCCTTTGAAGCTTGGCAAATTTATTTGAACAAGCTTGATTTGACATATGATAAGGACCATACATATCAAATTTGGTTCAATTCAATCGAGGGGTTTAGGATAAATCGATAATGTAAACATTGGATGGAAAGGGATCAGTAAAGCTCCCCCTGAGCTTTGCTCAGGTGAGCTAAAAATGAGGAGTATTTGCTCCACAGTTCCTCCCATATTTCCTATTTTCATTTTTTGAAGACCGCCCTCCCCATATAAAATGTAGATTTCGGAGGAAAATATTAAATACAGGAACCCTTTGATAGTGTTCAGTGTTGATAGTGTTTAGGTCCATGTGTTAATTTTTCTGAAATCCTTCAACGGCACATAGTGACCTCTTTGTCGTTGTATCTAACAATCATATAGATTTTGGCTTGAAAACGAGAAACGGTATGTATCACATAATGTGTTCTGATTCTGCATCATAGACGACTCATTCTGATTCCATATCATATAGATTTAACTTCCGGTAAACACCGCGCTATGACAAATAATATCATTATATGCACTGTTATTACGCATTAAAATATGAAATTCAAAATTTTGACCAATTTCAACCCAGTTTAAACTGGAAAACGGGGAAAACAGGCTTTATGTAACGGGATTGTTAGATAAATGTATTATCATGACCAAATGCATGTCCTGTAATTTGTATCAGATTCTCGGTCATGTTTACAATCGGATCACAACTCGCCCTGATGGGCTCGTTGCAATCTGATTGTAAATACGACATCGTATATGATACAACTTACAGGACATGCACATGGTCATGATAATGTATATGATCTATTTTTATTGTTGGGAATTATTGTTGCTGTTCAATGCACTAAATGTGTTTAATCGAAACAATAATTGTGGTAGTGAGAAAATTGCATATTCACAGGGAGTCTTGAGCTGTGTTAGGTAAAGGGTTGATTGCTTTGGATCCTCTATTCATAGGTAGTCAGCTTGTGTTCAGTTCTAGCTGGAAATTCTATTGTTTGCAGGAATCTTGGTTTGGTTTTCACAACAGACAATAGAATCTGTTATGGAAGATGTTGCTGCTGATGAAATCTATTTATTTTTGTAAAACCTATGTCTTTTTGAAATGGTAAGCATGTTTAAAGCTTATATTTTTAATTATTAATTGTTGGTCTGCTTGCAATACGATTGGCGATGAAACCCCAATCACATTGCAGTCAGATCGTCAATGAATCGTTTACTTTACCTTTTTTTGTTAAAGGGTTATCCTCCATAACCTTATTGTGCAATGATACTTATGTCATTTTAATTATATATTTCAGGGTTTATTATAATTTATTGATGTTGTGAGCCGTTTAAAATTAAAATGGAGAGAAGAGATTTTTATGTAAATAAACATTATGTATACATTCAATGGATGTTCCAATAAGTGTTTTATTTGAAATACTGCCCACATTTTATTGCAAAGGGAATCAACTCGAATTTACTACCTCTGCGATATAATTACCCTGTTTTGTTGGTGGTGATTGGTCTATACTGCATTATATGGATTTATTTATGGGACCCTTTAATTATTGTGATTATTTAAGGTCACTACAACATAATATTTGTGGGTTTTCTCTTCCCATATATCGAAGAAGTTGGAACTGAAAACCAAAATTTGATTGGTCAGTAAGGAAAACAATACTTACCTCTCAATAAAATTATTTCAAACATATATCACATATTCTAACATGTTAGGTAACATTTTGAACACAATAAGTGGAAAATGGATTGAAATCAGCCGATTATCTGTGGCAAAAAATTGGTAATTGGTTTGTAGGCCAAGATCACAATTGGCCAAACACCAATGCAATGAATATAAACATGTGTAATCAAATTTTATCTTTATTCTTCTAAGAAAGAGAATTTTGATGACTATGGAAACTGAAATTGTACAAAATATTCAAAGTGTGATCAGCTAACAAGATCAAGATGGAAAAATGCTGCCTGCCTTGTTTGGGAAAAATTAATACCTTCCTGCTATTTAATTGACATTACCTCTTTTCTTTTAAATGACATATGAAATACTAGAGGCTCTAAAGAGCCTGTAATCGCTCGCCTGCAACTATATATAATAAACATCTGCGCCATGAGCGCTTGATATGCCTGTTATTAATTACAAGAGGGAAGCACACAATATGAGTATACGTCAGGGTTTTTTTATATTCTTGTACATTTGACGAATGAAGTCCCATAACACTGGAATGACAAATCTTTCAGCGATACAAATCGAAAGGGAGATTCCTTCCATCAACATATACCTGCAACCACAAAATCATGAAAATTGCTCTAAGCATTTGCTCTAAGAATTTTCAAGTTATTGTTTGACATGCGGAAAATTGCTTATATTTTTACGAATAAAGTCCCATATGACATATCGGATGGTGACACAAATAGAAAGGGAGATTGCTTCCATCAACATATACTTGCCACCAAAAAATCATGAAAATTGCTCAAAGCATTATTTTCAAGTTATTGTCCGACATGTGGAAAATTGCCTATATTTTGTTGTGACAGTGACACAAATCGAATGGGAGCTTCCTTTCATCAACATATACTTTCCACCCAAAAATCACAAAAATTGCTCGAAGCGTTTTCGAGTTATTGTATGACGTGTGGACAGACAGCGGTATACCATAATACGACCCATTTTTTCAAAACGGGCGTATAAAAAAGTGATTTCCCATAGGCTTTCCATGGTAACTATGAGCTGCAATTGTGGCCATGTTTGCAACATTACATCAACATTACATGAGGATCATTGGTAGAAGGTGTCCCAGTCCTCAATCATGTGAAGTTTCAAAACATTTGACTTTGTAGTTTCATAAGGGAAGATTTTTGCAAAATCCATCAATCAGAATCAGAGAATGTCTGGTGGCCATATTTTCCAACCAACGGGAACAAAAAGAGGATTGTTTGTAGAGGGCCTCCTATAGACCATTCCTGATAAGTTTGGTTCATGTCGGGTAAATAGTTCCAGAGAAGAAGATGAAAATGTGATTTCCAATAGGGTTTCTACAGTAACTATAAGCTGCAATTGTGGCCATGTTTACAACGCGATCAAGATTGAATGAGGATCGTTGGTAGAGGGTGTCCCAGTCATAAACCATGCAAAGTTTCAAAACATTTGGCCCTCTGCTTTCAGAAAATAACACCAATCAGAATCAAAAAATGATTCTGGCAGCCATGTTTTTCAATGCACGTTAACAAAATGAGTAGCATTTGTAGAGGACCTGCCATAGACTATAACCTGCCAGGTTTGGTTCACATCAGCTCAGTAGTTCCGGAGAAGAAGATGAAAATGTGATTTCCCATAGTAACTATAAGCTACAACTGCAGCTATGTTTGCAACCCGATCAACATTAAATGAGGACCGTTGGTAGAGGTTGTCTCAGTCATCAATCATGCAAAGTTTCAAAACATTTGGCTCTGTGCTTTCCGAGGAGAAGAGTTTTCAAAATCAACCAATCAGAAGCAAAAAATGCTTCTGGCAGCCATGTTTTTCAATGCATGTTAACAAAAATTTGGAGAATTTGTAGAAAACCTCCCATAGACTATCCCTGCCAGGTTTGGTTCACATCGGCTCAGTAGTTCCAGAGTAGAGGATGAAAATTTGATTTCTCATAGGGTTTCTATAGTAACTATAAGCCGCAACTGCGTCCATGTTTACAACCCGATCAACATCAAATGAGGATCGTTGTGAGAGGGGGGTCCCATTCATCATTTATGTGAAGTATCAAAACATTTGACCTGGTGGTTTCAGAGGAGATTTTTAAAAATCCATCAAGCAGAATCAAGGAATACCTCTTGCGGCCATGTTTTTCAACCCACGGGAACAAAATGAGGATTGTTTGTAGAGGACCTCCCATAGACCATTTTCATGTTTGGTTCACGTCGGATCAGTAGTTCCAGAGAAGAAGATGAAAATGTGATTTCCCAAAGAGTTTCTATAGTGACTATGAGGCACAAATGAAGGCTTGTTTGCAACCTGATCAACATTAAATGAGAATTGTTGGTAGAAGGGGTCCCATTCATCAACCAAGTAAAGTTTCAAAACATTTGGCCCTGTGGTTTCAGAGGAGAAGATTTTTCAAAATCCACCAATCAGAATCAAAGAATGCCTCTGGCGGCCATGTTTTCAAACCCATGGGAACAAAATGAGGATCATTTGTAGAGGACCTCCCATAGACTATCCCTGCCAGGTTTGGTTCACGTCAGCTCTGTAGTTCCAGATAAGAAGATGAAAGTGTGATACCCTATGAGAAATGTTTGTAACCCGATCAACATTAAATGAGAATCGCTGGTAGAGGGAGCCCCAGTCATCATTTATCTGAAGTTTCAAAACATTTGGCCTGGCGGTTTTAGAGAAGAAGATGAAAATCCACCAACCAGAATCAAAGAAAGCCTCTGGAAGCCATCTTTTTTATCCAACGGGAACAAAATGAGGATTGTTTACAGATGACCTCCCACAGACCATTCCTGCCAAGTTTGGTTCACACCGGCTCAGCGGTTACAGAGAAGATGAAAATCTGAAAAGTTTACGGACGGCGGACATCAAGTGATTTGAAAAGCTCACATGGCCTTTTAGGCCAGGTGGGCTAATGAGGATACTTTTGCAGAACTTACATTTTGACGAGAATCCGAGAATCGATTCAAACAAGAAAATCAGCAAGAATCCATGTATATTCTCACTACACTTCTGCTTGGATTTGCATGAAAAGAATCGAGTCATTTTAACCCTTTACCTAACATAGCGGCAGCAAATTAACCAGTACAATGCTAACACAACCTGAATATCTGGACACTTTGTCAATAAAATTGTACAAATACAACTGTCATTGGCACTGGCTCAATGAACCGGTTCCAATGACATCATTATTTGTAAGGTTTTACTAGAAAATATTGTTTATTTTTTTTTAAATTATCAAATTCAGTCTATGTTTTAAAAATTAACAAGGCGCAATACCACCAATATCTCCCTCCAAGAAGAGGTTTACTAAAAAGTTCAGCCAGAACACATAAAAACTGAAATTTTCTAAGTAGAAAAAATTGGAATTTTCCAAGCTGAAAAAAGTGGAAAAAGACCCATAACTCTAGAAAAGAAAATGGACAAAATCTGTTACTTGTGAATATTATAAATTCATAGTAATTTCTATATTTTCCATACTTACCTATGGGCCAGACTTAGCCCGGACACGGACTTGTGAGAAAAAAAAAATCTGAATAATTTGACCTTGAGGTCAAACTTCAAGGTCAAAGCATGGCAACCTTGGTACACGACACATCATCTTGAGATAATCTATCCACATACCAAATAGCAAAACCCTATCTATTAAGGGAAAAAAGTTACAACCTGGACACGAACTTGTCAGAAAAGAACCCCAAATTTGGAATTAGACCTTGAGGTCAAAGTTCAAGGTCAAAGCATCGCAACCGTGGTACGCGACACATCGTCTTGAGATAATCTACCCACATACCAAATATCAAAACCCTATCTATTAAATGAAAAAAGTTACAGCCCGGAAAGAAAGAGGGGACAGCTCTGGAATCAACAAGAGTGGTACCAAAAAACGATACTAGATATCACAGAGATGGAATCCATCTCTGCTGTGCTGTAAGCAGCACCATGGGACATTTAATTTTTTTAGTTGGTGAAAATAAACTGTGTTGTCCTCTTTCATGGAGTTGCAATAAAATTAAAAGAGTGGTTCGATCTACACTTGGGGCGGAAACAATGAGTCTAGAGAATGGATTAGACAATGCAATATATGTGCGGACAATTTTAAGTGAAATTACTTGCATGAAGGACAAGGATATCCCAATCATAGCATATGTAGACAATAGAAGTGTTATAGAATCTATTCATTCCACCAAGTTAGTTGATGAAAAACGTCTTAGAATTAATATAGGAGCAATAAAACAAAGCTTAGCTGACCAAGATGTTAATAGTATTCGTTGGTGTCCAGGGAACGATCAGCTCGCAAACTGTCTTACAAAAAAGGTGCATCTGGATATCAACTACGATCGATTCTTCAAACGGGAAGGATCGATTTGGATGTATAAAAGAACAAAAAACTTGTACTTTTCTTGTACATATGTATATAAATACAGAAAAAAGAAAAGAAAGAAAAAGAAAGAAGAAAAAGATGTTAGTGTTAAATATATGGTGAAGGGTTATTTTAGTATGACCGGTAATGGATATTTTAGTATCACCGGTACTGTAGATAAGAGTTACTTCCCACTGGATATTGCGACGAGAACGAGGTGCGACATGAGGCTTATTTGGTTGATGTTTAACTGGTAGAGTGCTGGAAGCCCTATTTTGGGCTTTACTAAAAGTGACAGGCAATAACTGTCTGTAGCTACATTCTACCTGAGGAATCCTTTATTGTCCCTGATATGAATCAGAATTTTTATACAATACCTTGCTCTCTGACATTTAATTGGATAGTGCCTATAAGGCACTATCCAATTAAATGTAATAGAGCAGTATATGATGAGCTTTGATTTGTTGTCAGAAAAAACTCAGCACTTTACCAGTTAATGAGGAGCTTGACAAACATTTGTGAGGTAAGCTATCATTAACACCCACAACAACTAACCCATGTTAGGTATAAACTGATTTGAACCGTAATACTAAAATATTTCAAGCAATAGGTAAAATCTGATTAAAAATCCCTTCCCGGACACGAACTTGTCAGAAAAAAATTAATATAGCCCGCTATATAAACGTACACCACAGACGGCGTACACAGATACGTCAAAAACCGGTGATATAAAATATAACATACACATGTCCAATCAAGCCACACTGAATGATCCCTGAAGAGAAACACACACTTCCTAGGTAATTCACAGGGGGATCAGGACAACTCGGACCAAGACAAGTTGGACCACTTTTGAAGACAACTCGGACCACCTTTGAAGACAACTCAACCATCTTTGAAGACAAGTCAGCCCAACTTTCAAGACAACTCGGACCACTTTTGAATACAACTCGGACCAACTTTCAAGACAAGTCGGCCCAACTTTCAAGACAAGTTGTAACGACTATAAGACAGGTTGGACCAACTGTGAAGAAAAGAATGATGTCGAAAATAATTAAATGTGATCTCAAAGACTTCAATAGATGCGACGGAACACTTTTCAGTGCAGCTTGTGTTGTCTTTGAAGTTACTCTGTAAAATGAAAATGCTTCTCACCACAAACTTTGATATGTGATGAATGTTTGCATTGCAACTAAACAAGTAATCACACAGAAATCATGTGTGAAAGTTTGTTGCTTGCACTAGCTCGTCTTTTCAACAGGTGGCTCAAAAGATTACCGACATGTTGTTTTAGGCACTAGCTTTTCTACATATTATGTTCGTTTCGAGAATTTAGTCATTCAATCATGGTTGATGACTGTATAGAGTGTAAGGCAACAGTCCATCCTCGACAAGAGGCTATACTTTGTGACACATGCAACAGGTGGCAACACCACACCTGTAATACCGGCATTAGTAGGCACCAATACCACAGAATGGTCAAGGAACTGACAGCAATTGATTTCACCTGCCAAGAGTGTAGACAAGTAGCACAACCTGATGATATTAAAACACTTACCCCAAATGCCAAGAGCACTAGAATAAGCATGTTTGCTTCTACTTCAGAAACCGAAATAGCTCCCGCCACGTTAAATGCAACGTCAGCAGTCGAACAGCCACCAATCACCACAGAAGAGTCAACGTTTAACTTGAGCAATCCAGCTCCATTCTCTATGCCAGCTCAAATACAGAAAAAGTAAGTCGCAAATTATTATATGTTTGAGTATAAAACCCTATATATTTGTCACAGGCCTGCAACCAGGGTCGGCATCAAGGGCTGGGGGCATTTTTCCATCCAGAATCATCCCCCCCCCCCCCCCCCCCCACAAGTTGGATACATCTTGTCAAGCACGTGTGTCCCAGGTCGACCATGTTTCCACCCCGCGTGTAAAAATTTTAAAATTTGGCATTAAAAGGAGCAAGTTGTGTATAATCTGTGTGTTGAATAAACACCTCAAATATAACAATAGAGACTCAGTCATGGGATTATATTCAATGTAATTACAGGTTAAAATTGACAACTCTTGAGTTAATTCACTGATCGGTTCAGCCATACAGTTTTAAATGAACGCAAAGCAAGTTGGTTAGGGAGGTAGGGAGGGAGGGATGTATGTCAATTGAATGCAATGTCATACCTATTTTAACCTCATTTCTCATTTCATTTTTCTAGTTCACTGACAGATGAGGTTGCACACATATACCAGAGAGAATCAGAGGTCGAGGCACAGGTTACCTCCTTGTGGTTGACACAGGGACTCAAAGAGGGAAACGTAAGCTTGTTTCCAGTGATGGTTTTACGTTTACATTTAAAAGACAAAACAAAAATTCTGTTGTCTGCAGATGCAGTGTTAGGAATAAAGCAACAACTTGCCCAGTTGTGGTGAGACAGGAAGGAGACAATTTTACTACACTTAATGATAAGGCACACATACATGGAGCACTTTCCGGTATAAAAACTAAAGTGGAGATCTACTCACAGCTAAAATCGGACGCTCACTTACAGTTGTTTGAACCCGCACAAACTATAGTTGACCGGATTTTAGAGCAAAAGGGAGATGTTCGAGAGCTCAAATCAGCTAGACCATCATATCACAATCTGTGGTGGAATTGTAATTAAGTTAGACAGAAAGAACGACCAGACGATCCTGTTGACATGAATTTTGAGGTATATATACTTTATTATATAATTCACCAGACTTTATTATCGTATTATTATAGTATATCGCCGGAGAGAGTGGGATGCGCATGCGCGAAGATCGGACGTCTCTCCAATTTCTCTCGGAAAATTAGTCTTCTAATCACATAAAATCGTGGATTCTGGATGACAATCATCAATAATACCTATTATTGCTTAATATTTATTATGTTCTATGTCCATTTACCCCATTATTTATGTCTATGACCAACTGATTTGTTAATTATTTTTGTTTTCAAAAAACTGCCCTTCGTTTCAACAATGATCGCCGCCATTTTCAAAACTTTCTAAACTCAACCGATCATGTTGTGTTTATGTTAGACCACTACCTTTAGGCAGCTTAGTTTTTGCTATTTTTGCTAATAAAAACATACGATTGATCTCACAATTCGACATTATTTTGATGTAAATTCCAATACTTTTACTTGTATCTACGGCAACCTGAGTAACTCCCGGCGGAAAGCAAACAACATTGTATACATTCATGAGCAGCAAACTGAGAAAATATATTGCACAACAACCCCAGTACCCAAATGGCCACCGATACAAAACACCAATTCTAGTGTCTGACAGTAAGGGATACACACTGAGAAATGCCTGTGCAAATTATGAACTTCCCTTCGAGGCCTGGTGCAAGTCTGGAGCACGCACACTTGAGCTAGTGAACATCATAGAGGAGAGGATTGCACAAGCAGTAAAACGCCACCAACGAATTGTTATATATCTATGGTCGGGAACTTGCGACCTTACCAAAAAGAGAGGAAAATACATCTCCTTGAGACATAGAGGTCATCAGAGTATAGATCAAATTGTTGACCAACTTAGAAGAGCAATCACCATCGTAGAAGAACACCCTTCTGCGGAGATAAAATTCATTGATTGCCCATTCATTTCCATGGTGAAATTCAACAGAGCCAAAGGACACAAAAAACCAGAACTTTTTAAAGATGACGACTTTGAGCTGACAAAACAAATCAAGCTACTAAACAACAAAGTATTAGAAATTAACAGGGGACTGAACAAGAAAACAATTAAAATCAGCAAATACTTCCTTCGTAATAGAAAAACAAAGAACGGTGGTACAAGGAAATCAATAAAAATCTCACTGAACAGTAGAGACGGGGTCCACCCAGGTAACCTGTTGAGCCTAGTGACAACCAAGCTCATATTATTGGACTCATATACTGAATGTTTCCACATCAGGCAAAAGTCAGAACTTCTGCAAATTGAAGTGGAGGAAGAAGAATTGAGTGCCCTTCTTAACTAGGGAGAGAGTCGACTGGATCCCACAGGCAGCAGTGGTGAAGAGCTTAGGTGAGTTTATCTTATCAGTCTTTATCCACTGTACTGCATTCTGGGATATCAAAGACCAAATATCTACACTCATCCTTACTCCAACGCCACTCGTGCAAATTGTCTACACTACAACGCCACTCGTGCAAACTGTCTATACTCTACTATATAACCTCGCTAATAGTCTTGATCAATTGGGCACAGTCTAACCGCAATCTACCAACAAAACAAAATGGCTGGACACCAGTGATCGTGAACTCAATAAACATGACAACTATCAGTACGGCCACTGTGAAAGTATACTGCTTAATGAACAGGGAAACTGCAAATCTGAAAAAGATCTCGGAAACCAAAAACAAACCATCATTATATCTAGCAGCTATCCTGATAGTAACAGCAAATGACATCAACTTCAATCCTGGGCCTGATTCAACCATATAACCATGTGGCACATGTGACCAACTAGTCACATGGGATGATAGGGGAATTGTATGTGACACATGTAATCAGTGGTACCATGTCTCCTGTCAATCAATGAATACAAAATCCTACGACATGTATGCAAATGAGAGTGCCATCGCATGGGATTGTATACTGTGCAGCTGTCCAAACTACTCTACTCTCTGCTACTCTTTGGTACCCAGTACTTCAAATCAATACAGCATCCTATCTGATACTTCACTCATAAGTCCAACACCCACAACGATGAAGCCTGTCCACATATCAACACCTAACAGGAAGAAAGCAGATAGAGGAAAGAGTACCAAACCACTACGAATACTGAATGTAAACTTCCAGTCAATCAAAAACAAACAAGGCCAGGTACGTAATTTAATCGACAGTGTGAACCCTGACATCATCTTCGGCACAGAAACCTGGATAGACTCGAAAATTACTGACAACCAAATACTTCCACAAGGCTTCAAGATCTTCTGGAAGGATAGGAACTGTGGAGGCGGCGGCATCCTAATAGCAGTGAAAGATACATACATTACATCTCCTGCCCCAGAACTCGACACCGATTGCGAGATTGCCTGGTGCAAACTAGAGATTGTCGGACACAAGGCAGTATACCTCTGTTCTTTCTATAATCCGAAAACATCTAACGAAACGGGGTATTTAGAACTTGAGAAAAGCATAAACAGAGCCAGCAAGATAAAAAATGCCTTCATGATCTTGGCTGGAGACTTTAACCTACCAGGGTGGGACTGGAAAACAAAAACACTAAAACCAAACACCCAATATACCAACCTACACTATAAATTTAAGGACCTACTAGATGACAACGGACTAGCAGAAATGGTGGACATACCAACAAGAGGACAGAACACACTAGACCTGATAATAACCAACTTCCCAAACTGCATAAACAGAGTCGAAACAATGCCAGAAATCTCAGATCATGATGTTGTTTTTGCAGAGCTAAACACCATACCTAGCAAGCGAACCCCAAAACCCAGAACAATACCACTATACAAACGAGCTAATTGGGACAACATCCGTAGTAGACTTAAGGAAATTGATACAGAGGTGGAAATGATGGCACAACATGACCAAAAAGTACAGCCTATATGGGATCACTTCAAAGATGAATTGGAAAAATGTATACAAATGAACATACCCCACAAGTTAACTAAAACAAAAGACGGCAATCCCTGGATCACCATAAACATCAAGCGCCTAATCCGCAAGAGGGACAGATATTATAAGAAGAAAAAGAAATCTGCAAACCCTGAAGACATAGACAAATACAAACAACTAAAACAAATGGTACAGAGGGAGATCAGGAGAGCTTACTGGAAATACATTGAGGACATTATTACACCGGACTCAAGAGAAGGAGAACGAACAAATTGCATGAAAATGTTTTGGACATTTATCAAACATAAGCGCTCAGATGGAAATGACATACCACCACTGCGAAAAGACGGTCAACTACATGCGAGTTCAGTCGACAAAGCTAACATTCTAAATGAACAGTTTAAATCTGCCTTCTCTCATGCAGAAGACTTCACAGAATCCCAATTCCAGGACAGATGCAACATGCCCACATCAGCACATCCAATAGATGATGACATAAACATCACCGAGCATGGCATTGTGAAGTTACTATCTAAACTAAATCCACATAAGGCTGCTGGACCAGACAACATAACATCACGAATACTAAAAGAATTGGCAACAGACATCGCACCAATCCTCACTACCATATTCACAGTATCTTATAATACTGGTGAACTACCAGATATCTGGAAAGCCGCAAATGTAAGCCCAATTTATAAGAAAGGCAAACGTTACGAAGCAGTCAACTACCATCCAGTGTCCCTCACATGTATTTGCTGTAAAATCATGGAACACATAATCACCAGCCACATTATGAATCATGCCGACAGAAACAATATCCTCTACCCTCTCCAACATGGATTCAGGAAAGGCCTATCATGTGAAACTCAGCTTCTGGATTTCATAAATGACATCTCAGAAAATATGGATCGAGGAAAACAAACGGACTGCCTAATCATGGACTTCTCTAAGGCATTCGATAAAGTCAGCCACAGTCTTCTAACACACAAACTAGAGCAATACGGCATAAGAGGAAAAACCAATTTATGGATCAAGAACTTTTTAACCAACAGAAAACAAACAGTGGTTGTGGAAGGGGACAAGTCAGATACCATCCCGGTTGAGTCCGGAGTTCCACAAGGCTCCGTACTCAGCCCCAGCTTATTTCTCTTCTATATCAACGACATGACGGAGGGAATCCGTTCCAAAGTAAGGCTCTTTGCCGACGACACTATTATGTACCTGACGATAACATCAAACAGCGACAGTGCCCAACTACAACAAGATCTCGACAAGCTAGCAGTGTGGGAAACGAAATGGAAAATGGCATTCCACCCTGACAAATGTAATGTTCTCAGGATCATCAGAAAACAACGGCCAATTCTGACAGATTACTCATTACATGGCCATATACTCCAACCTGTCTCATCAGCTAAATACCTTGGTTGTACCATCAGCTCAGACCTAAAATGGACTGGCCACATCAACAACATATGCAATAAAGCCAACAAAACCCTGGGATTCCTCAAACGAAATCTAAACATCAGCAACAGTAAAATAAAAGAAACAGCATACAAATCACTCATTAGACCCACTGTCGAATACGCATGCGCCATTTGGGACCCTCATCAACAAAACGATATACACACACTGGAAATGATTCAACGAAGGGCCGCAAGGTATGTGACAAATCGATACCACAACACATCATCGGTCCAAAGCATGCTGGACGATCTATCATGGCCAACACTCCAAGAGCGCAGGAAAAACGCCCGACTGACAATGATGTACAAAATCACAAACAACCTAGTAAAATCCAAGGCTGTCGACATACTCATACAACCAAAGCGTAAATCAAGAAACACCAATACCAAAGCATACCAAATTCCATCATGTCGGACAGATATCAGAAAAGAATCATTCTATCCCAGGATAATCAGGGACTGGAAAAACCTGCCAGATAATATAGCTACCGCCGGAAGCCTCGTATCCTTGAAGGCCTCCCTCTCCACTCAAGTGAAATTATAATAAGAGAAAGAGAGAGAGATGGTGTGTGAGGAGAGAAGATGCGCATCCCTGCCAAAAAGTAGCAGAATAATCAAAATATTGATGGTGGCTACTATCCGGTAGAAGTAGAAGGAGACGTAGCAGTCTTATAGTGATTGGAATAGATTTTTTACGAGTGTCGTCTGCTACTAGCATTAGGTAATCTTCACAATACAATGTTTGTTTTACTACTTGTTAAACAATTAACATGTCACTTATTAACTGGTTTTTTTTTTCATTGCTCGTTGTCTCAGGTTTATCCATTTACTCAAAGGTTATTGTTATTAACTGTAATTCCACAAAAGCAGTGTCAAAGGGGCTTGAAAGAAATATATCTCATAATTGTAAGAGGTAAGGTTTTACCTTTATACACGAAACTGCTATTCAATCCTTTTCTCATTTTTTTGTTTCCAAAACATAGATTTATGATCCTTCATTGGAACAAGCGAATCACATCCGTTCCAATGAGGTTTCATAACCTATGTTTATGAAGCAACAAAAATTAGTAACACGTTACGAATGTCGTCTGCTACAAGCGTTAGGTAAAGGGTTAATGTATATATATCATTCAGATAAGAATGCAGATGTTCATACAGACTTAAATTTAAAGAATTGTGACTTTACATACCAATACATATATATTGTACATATAGTTTGATAAAATATGTGCTGGACATTGTTTTTTATCTGAACTTTTATTCATTCATTTATTCATGTCTTTGATTGTCATGCCTCAGATTTTAGTAAATCGTTTAAACCGTGACTGGTTGTTCTGTGTCTTTCCCCACCAACCCCGAATCTTCGTTTGTCCACTATTCAGGTCCGAATTATTCACCGAGTCAGTCAAGTTGCCTAGAAAGTTGGTCCGCGACTTGTCTTGAAACTTGGGTCGACTTCTTCAAAAGTTGGGCCGAGTTGTCTTGAAAGTTGGTCCGAGTTGTCTTCAAAAGTGGTCTGAGTTGTCTTGATCCGAGCTGTCTTTGGTCCGAGTTGTCTGTAATTCATTCACAGGCGGCCTCTGTACAATAAATTCCAGTAACAACACTCTCCAACATGTTCTATCCGATAACTACGATCGTAAACAGGTGCGAATTGGGTACTGACATAATAGAAACCAGGATCTAGAAATGAAAGTATGTATGATTAACAGGCTCCGACACGGACCGCCCCCAAAATAGCTTATGATTACAAGGTCCACAAAATAAAGCGTTAGCCTAATAATATAAATCGCGAGCATTTATATTTAGCGTGCAATCATCTAAATACCAGTTAACTGGTTATGCAGCCTGCGAGGTCTCAAAGAGTAGCAATTTAATTGTGATGATTTTTAAATAAGCGCTCATATATTACAAATTAACAAATAATCACAGGAAACTAATCCAACTAAAAAGCGGATGTGCCCATGAGGTCGCCATAGAACATGACCCAAATGCATAGTATGTATGTATTAAATTATATGTGGCTTGCGGGAAGAAAACTACATCTTCCCCGCTAATTGCCTCTAAACACATAGGCAGTGTGTGTGAGGGGGGGGGGGGGGGGAGGGGAATTCGAAGTCATATCGAAATATCCTCACCTGCATTATTTAATCGTTCATGTGCCAGTTATCAAATAATATAGGAAACGCGATGGTTCCCTCACGTCTAACCGACTCCATTATGCCACTATTGGCAGAGAAGGATGTGAAGAATAAAACTTCCCCTGAAAGAAGGCCCTCTCATGGAGGAAGCTTCTGGGGAGCGTCCCATAACAGACACTTGAGAATACTGATCTAAGGTTTCTGTAACAACAGAGGTGCTACTAGTAGGATTCACAATGAGAATGTTTAATCTTAAATGTAATCTATTGAATCAAATAAATTGGAGGATATGCATATCTTATCATTCATCCCCATGAATTCTGCAGAAGGTCTACTGCATGCGCTCAATGGTTTGGGCACTAACTAATTGTTCCGGTGAGCTGCAAACTAAACTATCATGGGGCAATCCCACTGGTAGCAAAATTGTCTAAATACTCGCCTGTTGAGCGTCCAATACAAATGAAACAGGCGACCTTTCTGAGGAGCAAGTATGCTGTACGTTCAGACGACCCTGTATATGATGGATGAAAAGATGAACATGATGATTCATGACGTATTAGGAAAATCTTCTCTGTTAGTTGGCATAACGGAAATGAATGGGGGCTGCCCTGGTTCCCCATGTACGCTACCACTGTCGAGTTGTCCGAATTGAACATGGATGTCCGTTATTATGTGAATCCAATGGTGTAGTGCTAGCTAATTAACATCATCTCGTTGATGTTTATGTGTTTCTCCTGGAATCGAGGGTCCCAAAGACCCTGACACCTCAAGACTTCGGGACTTAGGGCCGCGCCCCAACCCGTCTGACTCACATCCGTCATAATCGTGAAAGCCTGATCCGGCAATTACAGCTTAACTCCCTGAGTTAACTACTGAATATCTGGCCAATTTGAACCCTTGTTTAACTAGGTCCATTAAAACAATACTGGTTCAAGCAAAAGCGTCTTCACGGTCCAGTTCTGAATGAAGAATATCTGGAGGGGAAGTGCACGCAGACGGCCCATCAGAATAACATCAACAGCCGCTCTGTACAGCTCCAACAGACGCATGAATTCCCTCACTGTTAATGCATCTGAGTGTAGACAAAAGCGAGCATAACAACTGACTAATTTCATTCTGGGTAACGGCAGACAAACCAGATTGTTGTGAGTCTCAAATCTCATTCCTTTTGTGAAAGAAAGACTTGGACGGAGTTAGATCCGACTTCTTCTCGTTCACGATGAAACCGAGACGTCAGAGCAAAAGAAGCAGACTCTGAACATCGTCCTGAAGAGTAGTTTTGTTGCCGTATCTCTGAGAAATGTCGTCCAAGTAAGCCGACGTTACCGCAGATGAATGAGCTCGGAAGTGAGACATTACCGAGTTCATTATTCGAGAGCTCCCAATTTCTGTCTAGGGAGGCCTCCCTTACTCCTTTCAGCTGCTGCGGGACGATTAGACGCCGACTTAAGGAGCCCAGCATTTGATGCTTTCTTTGTAGCTTGGTCATAAACCAACGAAAGCATATCGTCAAAAATTTTGTGTCAGGATACCGGAGCGACCCATAGAGAGTTTTTCACCTTGTCATCTATTAAAGATGACGACGCAAGGGCTCTGTCACGTCTGATTAACTGCAAATTAGCCACTCTTAAGGCGCAGTTATACGTGGTAAACATAATAGCCCTGGAAAGAACTCATAAAGAGGTACAAACGTCCTCAAATTCCTTTCCATTGAGACATTGCGCCACAGCTCTTGAAAGGTGATCTGCATAAGACATAGCGTCTGAATTCACTCTGTTTAAAGAAATTGCGGTCTCAATTGTGTCTGAGCGAATAGTGAATGACAAAGGAAAGGATATGTCTAGATCCTCTGCTTGCTCATCAAAACGCAGAGAAAGTCTCTGTACATCTTCAAATGAACGCAGCCCAACAAACGGTAAATTTATGGAAGATGATGACAAGAAACCGCCTGTCTTCTTCCCACTGGAAAGTTTGAATATGGCATCGTCTAAATGGCCAAAGGCCTGCGACACCTGTCTAGACTGAACCGGAAAAGACAGGACCTCCTCCTTTGTCCGGATATAGTCCAACAACATCAGTGGTTTCTTCCTAGCAGTCGCAGCATTCTGATTCACTGGAACAAATTCAAAGTAGTGTTGATGGATTAAATCCATCGCAACCATGTGTTGTTCCGAAAGGGAAGGGTAATCCTCCTTCGTACTGCTTTCACCATCCAACTGAATCAGTTGAAATTCACGGTCAGTGGCATCTGAACTTGCAGATGACTGGACCAACCCAGCACCATCCGACAGCTCAGGTTCTGAGACTGCTGTAGGCTGCTTCTGCACTTGCTGGGATGCTGCGATGAGTTGCGCAATCTGTGACAGCAAGTCCATTACGGATGCCTGAGGAGCAGCGGTCTTCTGTTTCTTGGCTGTCAGCTGCTCCTGGGATGGTGTGTCCGAGTCAGCTCTTTTCTCCGGACGTCCCGATAAATGAGTCCTCATCTCCTTAGCTACCAGATGGTCCGACTTCTTTGATGATGAGTGGTCCCTTCTCGGTGATGCAGGCTGGATATCTGAAGTCGCGTAGCTAAGGTGTGGTCATGTGTGCTTGGAAGATGCCGATGCATAAGCTGTAACGGTAGCCGACACTAGCTGTGAACTGAACGGAGCATCCCGAACGGGAGGCGCGGACGTATGCTCCGAATGACGCAATTTCCTAATCACCACATCTGGCCTCTGTTGGGAAAGAGAGGGGGCTCTCTCACTCAGAGTCCTTTCAGATTCTCACCAAGCTTCCCAATGAACTTGCCAGCTTCTTCTTCTGTTCCATCGTCGCTTTATATTTTAAGGTGCTCTCTCTACCCAATCCACTTCTTTTGACCGCAACGGACACACCCGGTGTCACAGTACCCACAGATAGAGTAACCGCTTCATCGGTCGAGCTAGCTGGGGACAAGGGACTGAAACCAACGGCCTGTGGTTTTTTGCCCTGTCTAATGTTCATGAGCACTTTTGCCACTAGCTCTGCATGATCATCTGAATGCGACAATGGCAGCACACTCTCTAGGCATCAAGTAAACATCACCATGTTCTTGTTCCTCTGAAATAGAAACTGAGAAACTATAGATTGACTTTGTGGTGAGAGGACCGTCAGTGGCCTCTCGCCACTAACAACGTACCATACCACCCATCTCCAATGTTTGTCATCCCATCCGACACATGCTGAGCAAGAATTAGTGTGAGTACATCGACTACAAGCAAGGCAACCAGCATGTAAATCAGAGGAAGACTACCTCGCCTTGCATTTTGAGTAATAAGCTTTCATAATGAAAGAAAATAAAGTCGACAGTACTCGCACCAACTCCACAATAAATATATGAAAAAGATACATAATAAGTAACATTCAAAATATAAATCGAAAAATAATTTACAAAAATAATTTTCGAAAAATTTTGACAGGAGCCAAAGTTCCCAAAGGGAACGATGAGCCCAAATGTATCCCGATAGAGCCTAAGTGTGGAAAAAAAATTTTTATTATCCAAAAAATTAATTGCTACACTACCGGAATATTTAATGTATCTTACAACAGTCCTAAGATGATAATAAATAGGAAACTACATATATTAATAGAGCGTTGTCAATGTAAACAACATCAGAAGAAAAACTGGAAACAAGACTCTAGGCACTGAATAAAAAGGCTCAAAGTCAGTAACAGATTTTGAACTATCCAATGTAAAGCAAGATCTTCATCAGAAGAAAAAACGATACATCGGATATATGATGCATGACCAAAAACGCCTAAACACCCCTAGGGTGAGGACGTAATCATGGGGATATACCGAATAAACATTCTGTGTAACACGTTAAACTCCCAAGAAATTGATAAAAAAATTTCAATAAAACAAGCCAAAAAGCTTGTTAGTTTAACTGGAGGGCTTCAAGGAAGGATAGGGAAGGAACACTTAACAAACAGTGCAAAAATCATTAGCAAGAATGATGACGTCAGGCCCATGTGCCGAAATTGGGAAACATGAAATAATTTTTGTAAAAATTATAAAGTTACAGCCCTGAACATTTCAAACCACCGTTTCTTCCTTCCATCATCCAGCTGTGTTCTTGGATCCACCAAATTCACCATTGATTTGTGTCTGACATCATTAAAACTGAGATTTAAAAGCACAGATGTCAGTTTGTTGTTACTGACAAAAGGGCCAAACAAAGATTGATGTTGGTGCCAATTCCAGTCACTTCCTAACAGCTGCGCATGCGCAGAGAGTAAATATATGGAGGGCCAGATAGGACTTTTAATTTTCGGTTCTGCATGCAAATTCTGGGGATTGGGGGGCAAAATTTGTGTTTGGCCCCAGATATTTTTGAGTTCGACCAGCTAGTCTGGGCCATTGGGTTATAGTATAAAAGTATCCAAATTTATAAATTCATAGTAACTTTTATATTTTGCATACTTACCACTGGCCCAGACTAGCTTACTCTTATTCTTATCCATCTTTACACATGTTTACATGAGATTCCAAATTCCTCTTTGGAATCCTCATCAGACAACAGGTCCCTGGATGAACAATCACCTGGAAGGGTTCCACAAACACCTGAATGGAACATTGCCTCACATGACACCCTAACATCTACAGGTTTGTAGTGGTAATACAGAAGATTGAAAATGCTGATAGAACAAAAATTGTCCAGATAAATTTTGGTGCTGCTCCACCAAACAGGAAAAAAATGCTACAGTATAGTTGAGAACCGCCTTCAATGGCTGAAGCAAATGATGGATCAAAGGCAAGAATCGCCTCTTGAATTCCTTGACGATGCAGGGGATTAGCTCTACACTGGACTGTGAATGTTGTTGTTTTAAACTGTCTAAGTTATGGGGTGTCTAAGTTTTGGGAAGATACCATTTGAAAGGTTCCTTGTACTTAATTGAGTAGTATTAAACATTCAGTTGATCTATGTTGTTATATTTCATCAAATTTCATAGGATGAGATTGACTAGATTAAACGAGATGTCATAGATGTCAATATATTTACTCGCATGTGAAAAGCTGAAGAGACTTCTCACTTTTAAAAATGATATTTGGATAACAAGGTTAGGAAATATATAATGAAGTGAGCTCAACTGTATGTATGTACATACCTGTCTCGCAATTTAGACCAGAATATCCAGTTGAACAGGTACAGATGTATCCATCATCCTTATCTGCACACGACCCTCCATTCAGACATGGTTTAGAAGCACAATTTCTGTTATCTATCAAATGATATAGAACAAACATAAAACAATTACACTGAGAAATTATTCATACCATTTCTTAATTCATGGTATTTGGGTAAAGAATACACAAAATAATTATCTCATTGCAAAGAAAATCTAGTCACATGTGTTATACCAGGCTTGTCAAAGGAATATTCTGCAGCTAGCCGCTAAACAGAAGACTGGTTTGTCAGACAAATGTACCCCATTAAAAAAGTTAGGGGAAGGATGTCCATGATACATGTATACCTTTAAAAGAAAACTGACAAAACAAAGTCAGATATGTGAGGATTTGTTGTCTGTCTCTCTGTCAGTCGGACCTTACATGTCAAGAACTTTTCTAATAATGAACATTCATAACACTGAAATAACAGCCTATCACCAAGTTTAATAAATGTTGTGTGTGCAATGGTTTCTTAAAATGAAGTTTTGAGATATGGATCATGGTGGAGTCAGAAAACAATTTATATGCATTGTGCAGGCCTGGCATTCTCTAAGAGTACAGGAGTGCTGCATGCCTACTGCACACCAAGAAAAAAGTATAAATTTTATAGTAAATTTCCTTTCTTATTATACCTACCGAAATTGTTTACTACAGGCTTGCACTACAGTGGAAGAACCTAACTCGGATAAAATACTCTCTATTTTAATCTTTCCCAAGATTTGGGAAAGAAAAGTGGTGTAAAAACACCACGAAAAAATAAGCCAAAACTGGGTCGTGCACCATCGGCGCACACCCAGTATAGGATGCTCTTCCATAGTACAAATCCACGACTTCCGTAAAACAGTGCGCAATGCATCAATTCGTCATTCTTTTGATTATGAACAACACAGGAGTTATGTGATCAGCGGGGAGGAAGGATTCTTACCCGAATAAGAAGACAGGAGGGCCTCCATGTAAACAATTTCGGTAAGTATAATAAGAAAGGAAATTTTCTATAAAATTTATACTTCTTATCAACCTACCTCAATTGTTTACTACAGGCTGAATAGACAAAAGGCTGGAGGGAATCACATAACCAACCCACACATAACTCAATAGCACTGGGACCGTGGACAGAGGAAGAGATCCCCAGGCCTATCAAACCATAGCATCACAAACATTAGAAAAGACAATGAAAGATGAGGTGTATGGTGAAGTGCGACGCACAAACAGAAAGGGCAGTAACAGCACAAAGCTGGAACTGACCCTGAAAAAAGCTGAAAGGCTGGGATAGACAACAGCCTGATCCGAAGAAAGAGGGCCCCAAGGTTCTTTGTCGGTTCCTGCAACTGTCGCAGATAAAAGGAGAATGTAGCAGTTCTCCAGAAGGCTGCCAGTATAACATCAGTCATCCGACAACATGACAGAGTTATTAAAAGAGAAAGACAATACACGCACCTCGTGGCAGAAAAAACAATTGGTAATACAATCAGCAGTAGCTAGACGAGCGGAAGCTGCATGAATAGCAAGACAAGTCCATCAAGAAATGGATGCAGGTGAGATCTGGTATGTGGGAAAACGCATATTCATCCAGGATAAAGGTGTGAACGCCCCCCACCCCCAAGCAGAGCAGCACCCAAGAAAGTGACCATCTTGGAGTAAACTGCAAAGTCCTAGGCCTTTTCAAGGAAAAGAGCTGAACAAGCTTGGAGAGGCAAGGATGAGTGTCGAAACAATGCAGTATCACATAGAAAAAAATGTCACCGAAGCATGGACATGTACCCATTGCTGGAGACCCCCAGAAACAAACATACACCAGAAACCCCACAAGCGGTGTGATCGAAGGAGTGACAGAAGCAACAGAGTGATCGCACACCATCGACAGAAGAACCTTCCACTTAGCCACAGAGGCTAAACCAGTGAAGTGAGTGCCTCCTTGAAGAAGAAAAGCAACTCCACTGCATGTCTCAAAAAACCACTATGGAGGAGACAGGACCCGATAAAAGACATGTGCGAAGGCACAATGAAGTCGGGTCAACTTGAAAACCTCCTCGGGCGACTTTGGCAAAGAAAGTCGCGATGTAGAGGGAGACATGCCGGAACCGCCGCTAACAGAGAGCGGAGCAGATTGATCCACACCCACCGAGGCGACGGGTGTGATCAAAAGGATTCGACGACTGCAGGTTCATATCTGGGTGAGAACCTGAGGTGGAATTGGAACCGGTAGGAAGGTGTAGCCGACAAGACCATCCCAAAGGAGGGCCAGAGCATCCACGGCAAAAGCCAGAGCATCTGGACACCGGGACACGAAAGTGTCCACCGGATGGTTCCAACGAGTCACAAGAGATCGATGGAACCCGCCATGTGGAGCATCCACCTGGTGGAAATGACCCTGCCCCGATGGGACAGGGAGTCGGCTAGGACGTTCAGGCGACCGGGAATGTGACGAACAGCCACCCCGGCATGGACATCCTGAGCGAGCAGTATAAGATCCCAAGCCAATTCGTACATTGGAACAGAGTGCGTGCCGCCCTGGTTCCGAATGTAAGCAACCACCGTCGAATGGTCGGACAACAGAAGGACCTGGCGATTCGACAGGTGAGGGATCCACTGCCTGAAACGCAGAAGAAGAGCAAGAAGCTCCTTCTGGTTGATGTGTAGAGCTGCATGATCCTGGTCCCACATCCCGTGAATGGAAAGACCTAGAGGATCCAACGTCACACCCCATCCGAGATTGCTGGCATCTGCCGTCGGAACGCGATCGGACGTGGGTAAGTCCAACAGAACACCCTGCGAAAGCCACTGGACATCCGCCCAGAGGAGAAGGTGAGGATAAAGATATTCTGGAAACCGAAGCACCAGATCCAGAAAATCTACATTCGGCCTCCAACGACTGAGCAGAAAGTGTTGGAGAGGTATGACACGCAGCCGACCTAGAGGAATGAGATCTGTCACAGAACAGCAGAGACCGATTAGCCGGAGAATACTCTGAGCCATCGCGGATGTGGACTGGGACAGAGTCGGAGCAAAAGCTGAGAGAATCACAGCCTTGGCCTGGGGAACCGCCCCCTAATTGAATTGTGTGCGGAAAGCCATCCCCAGATGATAAAACGACTGAGAAGGGACCAGGTCCGACTTCTCCTCGTTGACTCTGAAACCTAGCGACGTGAGCAAGTGCAACAAAGTGGCGACATCCGACTCCAGTAAGGCAGCATTGGATTGCCCCTGGAGGATATCGTCCAGATATGCCGATGTCGTCACCCTGGACTGTGTGCGATGGAAAGCTATCACATGCAACATCAGTCTGGTGAAGGCCCAAGGAACCAGGTTGAGGCCGAAAGGCATGGCCTTGAACCGTTGAACTTGCCCCAGAAAAAGGAACCTGAGATACTTCCGTAACGCCCAATGAATCGGAACGTGAAAGTAAGCGTCTCGCAGGTCGAAGCTGGAAACGAAATCTCCCTGGTGAATTGAACGGAGGACCGACCTGAAAGTCTCCATGCTGAACTTGGGAGCAATGATAGACTGGTTCAGGAAACTCAGATCGATAACCGATCGGAGTCGGCCGTCCTTCTTCGGCACCAAGAACAGGCGGGAATAGAAACCCACTGACCTAATGTTCTTGATGACCTCGAACACCCCTTTGTCAGGAGATTGTCTATCTCCGTGGACAAAAGTTCCAGACGTAAAACGTCTGAAGGAACTGTGGTTGGAAGAGGCACCCTGGACAGAGTGGGGTGCCGTCGGAAGGATATTCGCAGCCCAGACCAAACAACATTTAACATCCAAGGATCGGATGTGATGGTGGCCCCACGGTCTGCGAACTCTGCTATCCTTCCTCCAACCTGGGACGAGTCAAGGTGAGGACCTTCATTTCGAACCCCGACGAGGCTCGCGAGAGGAGAAAACACCTCCTCAACTGAATGAAGAATCCTGGGACTTCCCTCAAGACTGACGACGCTTACCCTTACCCTTTGAGTAAGAAGTAGAAGCAGTGGCAGAAGGATCAGCCCCTTTCCTTCGCAGAGGAAGCAGAGGGTACTTGTTAGGCTTGGAATGGCCCGTGCCTACCCTAGAAGGCTGATCAAGCTGAAGAAACAACAGCAGATCGTTGGAATGACGTAGGATGTCATCCCGGACCGTCAACACAGAACCATGGAAAAGTTGCGGACCTGCCATAAAAGCAGATCGAAGAGTAGCGCACTGCTCCTCAGGAAGGGATCGGCCTGTGTCCAGCACAGAGTCCCTTCGAACTAATTCCAGATTAGCCGTGTTACAGGCATGAGTGTGAGTAAGATGCATGAGCGCCTGGACAGCACACGCAAAGGAGCCTGCACCTCGTCAAACTTATCTGGAGGCAGATAAGCAGCTATAGCTGAGACGACGTGATCGGAGAGAGAAAGCATACCAAGCATCTCTCTAGATAAGCCCAATGTGGACTCCAGAGTCGTCATCAGAATGACGGCAGACTTGGACTTGGAAAGCCCGAGTGAATTGGAGTCCTGATCCAAAACCGTCAAAGTCTGGTAGACCGACGGATTGGCGGAATCGTAGGAACGATAATGCGCCAGAGGCAAAAAGGTGTCAACCCTGGTGAAGAACGGAGCCTTCATAGCCTTGGAACTTAGCTTAGAGTCCAAGGCTGAAAATGCTTCAACCAACTGTACCAACGGGCACAGTCGAAGACGCCCAGAAGTGGGTTGCTCCATAGGCTGTTGGCGCGCAACCGATGATCGCGGCCTGGCTGACACTGTCGACTGGTTAGATGGTTTGAGATCCGGAAGAACCCAAACACGAAATCAAGAGCTGCCCCCAAGTCCGAAGACTGCTGGCTCTCGACACCAAGCATGTCTGACTCTTCCCCTGAGTCGGAAGACACATAGCCCATCGTGGGCAAACCAGCCGACGCCTCCCATGGTGTCGGAACACCAGGGGGATCAGAAAGCGGCCTGTTTCCAATCCCGGGAGGCGGCACCATAGGGGGCGCCTGGAAACCACTTGCTGCCTCACTGGAAGCAACAGAAAGGCTCTTTGACAGAACCTGAGTGAGTAAGGAGAGGGCCTCCCTAAACTCACTGCCCGTACTGGCTGGTTCGACAGGGGAACGAACCGGCAAAGTGGCTTCACCTCTGACCCTCTTAACCAGTGAAGGGTCACGATCCTCCAAAACACCCAACGTGGGACGACGGGCGGCAGCCGAAACGTCTGAAGGCCGACGTGTATAGGGGTGTGACACACCCCGAGGATCAACATAGCAGGAACTCATGAGAGTCACCGCGGACCTCTGCAGGGCAGAACGTCCAGGCTGCACAAAAGACATTGGTCCCCCAAAACTGGTAGTGTGGACAGACTGAGTGGACGGCAATGCCACAGAGTTCATAGTGTCCCACTAAGAACAACCGAATCCAATGACAACTGTGCAGGGCTCGCCTTGAGTAAAATGGTCGGGGCCTAAAAAAAGTGCCCCACATATTGACGTCGGGGCCTTTTCGGGGCTGATTTTCCATTTTGTCCATTATTGTTAGTGCTTTTTTGTGGAAAATGTCGGGGCTTGAAAAAAAGCCCCCAGCAAGTGCTCCTCGGGGCTGATCTCGGGGCCTGGGCTGATCAGCCCCGACTCAAGGCAAGCCCTGCTGTGGTGATCGACGGCGCAGAGACCACAAGAGAGGGTACAGTCGGCAGCCACTTCCAACTTTGCCGAGTTGAAGTCAGGGAAGGCTGAGGCCGATACCCCCACGTCTACACAACCAGACACCGCAGCAGACCACTGCAGGTATAAAACTACTGTGCTCAATGGCTGAGAGGACACAGTAGGGGGTTAGTCAGCAGCCCCATCTGACTTCGCCGAGTGGAAGTCTGGGAAGGCTGAGGCCGAAACCCCACAACCACACTACAGACATCCCTGCAGACCCTGGCAGGGAGAAGCCGAGGTTGGCTAAAAACGGTGCCCAATGACGGAACAGCAGTATCAGCAGATACGACGGGAGCTGTGGGAACTGGCGGAAAAGCAGAGAGAGCCACCAAGCTCGGCCTCCAAAGGAGGAGTCACAACCCTAGTGACAGCCTCAGATGTCGACTGGAGAAGGCGCATAGTCCCGGAACCAGGCATCTCTACACCAGAAATCCAACAGCTCCCGCAGTATCCACCACGATAAAACACTGCACATTCCCCACAGAAGGGGAATAACTCTCACCACAGATGGTCGAATCGGGAAGCCCCGAAACGACAGCGGTCCCCACCCCCCGCTGGTGCGGGAGGAGCTGCACACCCCCACGGAGGGGGAGCAATTCTCACCAGACGTGGTCGAATCGGGCAACCCCGAAATGATAGCGTTCCCCACCCCCCGCAGGAGCAGGAGGAGCTGCACATCCCCCACGGAGGGGGTCAAACTCACACCAGACGTGGTCCAGTCGGGGAGGCCCCGAAACGACAGTGTTCCCCCCCCCCCCCCCCATCCGCAGAGGCGGGAGGAGCTGCACATCCCCCACGGAGGGGGTAAACTCACATCAGACGTGGTCGAGTCGGGAGGCTCCCGAAACGACAGCGTTCCACACCACCCGTGGGTGCGGACGAAACGGACACGAGAAAAGGAATTGCCCTAAAGGAACCGAACTGGAAAGAATAGAGGTGAGAGCAGTAGAAGAAAAAGGTGAACTCAACAGAAACAGAAAGTAGAAGGACACCCTCAACTGCGAGAGAAGGTGGCAGAACCCAGATGGCCGACACCTAACTCCAAACAATTAAATTTTTATCAACCGAAAAATTCATTGTCGAATCGCGATGACACGATGTCGCAAACAAAACATTCGCGAAAACGGAATAGTAAATAATATACAATGAGAATGTGGCTGAAAATATAATCGAGAATATATAAAACACACTCCTGTTATTATACGATCTTCAGATCCATAAATCCAGTCACAGGAAAACCATTATCGACGAGTTAAAATATCACTGTTACTTTTGCAAAGATGGCACACACACATCCACCACGTGTGTGGATAATCAAAAGAATGACGAATTGATGCATTGCGCACTGTTTTACGGAAGTCATGGATTTGTACTATGGAAGAGCATCCCATACTGGGTGTGCGCCGATGGCGCACGACCCAGTTTGGGCTTATTTTTTCGTGGTGTTTTTACACCACTTTTCTTTCCCAAATCTTGGGAAAGATTAAAATAGAGAGTATTTTATCCGAGTTAGGTTCTTCCACTGTAGTGCAAGCCTGTAGTAAACAATTGAGGTAGGTTGATAAGAAATTGAGGAGGGCAATTTTTTGCACCCCTTGATTGTCTGGAATGCCAGACCTGTTTGGGACTGCCTTTAAAATCTATTATCATTTCGTCCCCTGAGTTCCAATGTGTTCTCTGTACCTACTGGCACACAGAATACTGTGGAACTCAGGGGATGATTTGTCAATGTTGCATTGATGCGCAATAATTAATGACCCATTCTGTGTTGCATTTGATACATTTTGAGTGTATAAGACAGTCACATAAGAAGTGAATGTAAGATTTTGAATAACAAGATGTGTGTGCCAATTTTTCCACTATGTAGCTAAATGTAGTACAATTTTTCAGTCACAATATTAATACCTTGAAATGAATATAACCAAAATAGCATACAAGTTTTTGCATTGAAAATTTCAGGTGCAACTGCACTCCCAAGCAATCTGATGAGGGCAACTGTTTTGTACTCCTTGATTTTCTAGATTGCCAGGCCTGCATTGTGTATGTTTTTCAAATGACAATCATGTTTTAGAGGAATTTAGAATTTTGGTTTCTGATCCCCTGCCAGGATTCGAACCCTCGGCAACTCCACCGGACAACCAGGAATCCAACACCTAAACCACTAGACCATTGCACACCATAAAAAAAGATGGCTTGAATCTAGCATTATTACTTGGTTCATCTTCATTTCGGCAGCAGCATGAAAGTGTGGATCGCGCTGGCTGCAGTATGACAAAAGTGCTGTGGATGGTCCAAGACGAAGACTGGCACTGGCTTGTGTGTGCTTTGCAAATGATACAATCAATCCTGTTTTAGAGGAATTTACAATGTTCTGATCCCCCGCCGGGATTCGAACCCTCGGCATGAAATTTCGGTATTTTGACATCGGTGTGCAGAGGATTAATTATGTAACTAATGATGAAACAAAATCGCATCTGCTATTCTCTATTTGAAAGGTTCCTTGTACTTAACTGAATAGTATTAAACATTCAGTTGATCTATGTTGTTATATTTCATCAAATTTGATAGGATGAGATTGACCAGGTTAAACAAGATGTCATAGATGTCAATTTAATTGCATGTGAAAAGCTGAAGAGACCTACCACTTTTAAAAATGATAAATTTATTATAATTTTTATATTTTGCATACTTACCACTGGCCCAGACTAGCTTACTATTATTCTTATGAATATAGAGTCAAACATCAATTCCACACCCCCCCCCCACCCCTCCCCCCACCCCCCCAAAACAAATCCATAAAAAATTTATCCAACATCAAAAAAGAAAGAAGTCCTATCTGGTCTGCCATAAGTGGCTACTACGCATGTGCGTAACCAAGGAAGCACCTTCCTTCCCACCAGGCTGCCATTCTTTGTTTGTGCCTGCTAAATGTTAACAGTATTCAGCGGGGAGGTGAGATGAGTATAACAATGCTCATGGGAGGGACTTAGTGTCTGGCCAAGTGATAAGTACTAAGGCATAATACATAATGCAGGTCGATGGTGCACTTGTCTTAAACCAATGCTAACCCTGCTTGTGTGGAGTTAGTTCGTTGGGGAGTCTTCGCAGTAGCTTGTCGATGCAAGGTGGTTCTCTCCGTTTTCCTCCACCCGTAAAACTGTCCGACATAAGGTGACCATGGCTGTCAAAAGTGTCATTAAACCCAATAAATAAAAAAATAATGGAAATCTTGGGACTTAATGTTCGGCCTTAAATGTGCCGTCTTGTTTGAGGCCAAAACATGCAGACTCGAAATGAGAAATGTCCCATTCATCAAGCCTATGAGAGAATATTTGCAAATGGTATTCATTTTTAGCATTACTGTTCCAATATCACAGTGCTATCTCTTTTCTTCAGTGGAGTGAAAAGTTTCTGAACCTTGGTGAATTTGGGACAACAAACAATTGTTAGAATTTGGAAGGGTTTTGTTGGTCGCAATGTCAGCTGGTTGCGAGGAAAGAATATATTTGAGTACACAGGGAGAAAGGCTCAGGTGCCACGTCTCGCATATTAATTAATTGTCCGCATTCTGCCATTTTACGCGAGAATATATTGCAAGGACGAATGGAACTTAGAACTGACGAACCTATACACAATGGCGACTTTGGTTTAAATGTATTCATTGAAATCTCCGTCGCATTCAATTTAATTTTATTGTTATTTTCGGCACAAAACATTACTTAAAATAATCGATGCATTAATTAACTGAGATTACATTAAGACTATCTAAAAAAAAAATTCCTTGACTTTGTAAAGATCATCAATAATCTATCTGCATGGCCTTTAATCCCCAACACGGCAATGTCCATGGAACATATTAATGCTGTGGGCAGTTGAGCAAGATGCCCATGCCGTATATTTTATTCTGTCCATGGTCACTTATCGTGGACAAATTTTGTTGTCATTTCACATGCTTGTTCACGCCCATTGAAAGAAAAGTGTAATTCCAAGGCAATTGTGCTGTACATCTGCACTTGGATGACTGGAGTTTTATGCATAAAATCCCATTTACAATCACAGACAAAACATATTTACAAAGTTTGCATTTCAAAAGTGTCCACCAAATTTTATATATGACTTCAAAACTCTCTGAAATGGAACTTTCTGTTGCAATACAAAGGAGACAATACTTCACTTAATGGTTATTTGAATGTTCTGTTGTGAAAACAGTTCTGTATTTTTTGGAACGTTTGAGGGACAAGTGTGATGCTGAGTTTCCTCAGACTATCTTATTTGGCAACAAAAATATCCATGCTCCTCCCAATAACACAATAGACTTCCATATGTTTATCTACAGAAAGTTTATTTATTCCTGCAAAGTGAGAAATAGTCTACCAACCTATACAGTAAAACCTGTCTTGAGAGACCACTGTCTTGAGAGACCACCTGTCTTGAGAGACCACATCTGCCAGGAACCGATTGGTTTTACTCTATAATGGACCTGCTATGGGAGACCACCTGTCTTGAGAGACCACCTGTCTTGAGAGACCACTGTGACCTGGTACCAACTTGTATTTTTATGCCATAATTGACCTGTCTTGAGAGACCGCCCCTTTGAAGACTGAAACCATGACAAAAACTTCTTACCTTTTCTGGAATTGGAAAATCCACTGTGTTATACTAACACAATTAAAAGTATTAAAACCTCTTAATTGGGTTTCAATTGCTAACTCTTTAAATATTGAGGTGTTTTTATAAGACCCCTGTGAAAAGATTAGGATTATTGCTGAATAAACAATTTCATACATACCTGAAATGTGACAGATAGGAATAAAAATAAATTTGTGTTGAAAATCTTTTTGTAACAAATTGAAATGGACTGTTATAAAAATTATAAAAATAAATGAGTGTTGAAAATCTAAGATTTTCAACACTAATTTATTTTTATAATTTTTATAACAGTCCATTTCAATTTGTTACAAAAACTTCATAATAAAGAACTACTACAAAGTATTTACAAAAATCTATTCTACTCCATTTCTGAATTTTGTGGTTGGTTATTCACTGACTTGAGAAAACCTGAAACCTGTTATGAGAGACCACCTGTCTTGAGAGACCTCTTTTGTGTGGCCCAAAGGGCGGTCTCTCAGGACAGGTTCTAGTGTACTGGATTTATTGAACAATTAAGAATTTACAGAAATCTATTCATACTCGCATAAATGTACAAAGGAAATACACTTAAGGGGGGATACAATCAGTTCTCTGCTAACTAGTTAACTCCATTAAACTCTTTCATATGCTGTTTTGTCATGATAATGTAGTGACATCACAGATTGTGTTCGGTATTTGTAACACAAAGTGTTTATATGTTACTTGAAGCGATGTTACACCATCTGGAGGGGTGCTGTGCATTGCTTGGGTTGAGTCGCCTTGACCCTTTAAGTAATATAACATTTTGAAAATATAATGTTGCCTACTCAAAATTAAAGTGTCAATGACACTGTAGCTTAACTTGTCTGTGTGTTGGGTTTGATGAAAAGGATAATGTTCAATGTTTATGAACGGATTATGAAATAAGACAAGAATTGTGATAATTGGGAATATGTTCATTTCTGTTCCCTGTATGCTATGTTCTTAATAAAAATAATATGAGGTGCACGGTACTATAGAGCTGAGGGGTGGGTTAATATGACCTCACAGTTAATGCAAGTGGCCCTCACAGTTAACTTAGGTCAATGAAAGTTACCAAGTAACAGTGAAATTATTCCAAAATGAGTCATCCTATCAAGTTACGTTGAAATCCCTTCATAAATATGGCCTGGCCCTGCTTTCTTGTTATTCCATAAAACATGAATAATGTAGAATATTCATGAATGTTCTACTTTTATTCTAGGTACATATTCCAGGTTAGAATTTATTCCAGGTTGCAAATAGGAATAACCTAGAATAAACTTGAATAATGAAAAAAGTTATTAAAAAGAAATTAAAACCATAGTTAGGAATAAATTTTTACCAAAATACAAAATTTTGCATTTTGTGTTGATTTTTCAACAATTTTTAAGTTAGTTCTATTAAAAAGATTAAACATGAATAAACATGAATATTTGCGAATGGTTATATTTAAATGGAATAAACATGAATAAACATGAATGTAATATTTCGTGATTTTTTGCTAAGTAGATTTTTTCAAAGAATAAAAATGAATAAGCATGAATATTTGAGAATGGTTATATTTAAATGGAATAAACATGAATTTAATATTTTGTGATTTTTTTCTAAGTAGATTTTTTCAAAGAATAAAAATGAATAAGCATGAATATTTGAGAATGGTTATATTTAAATAGAATAATCATGAATAAACATGAATTTAATATTTTGTGATTTTTTTCTAAGAAGATTGTTTCAAAGAATATTGGCAAGTAGCCATATTTAAAACGAATAAACATGAATTTGGGAAATATCTAAAAGTTCATGAATTTATCCAAGTTGATTTTTTCCAATAAACATGTATAAACTTGAATATTTGGGTGTGGTCATATTTAAAAATAATTATACCTTGAAGATATATGAATTTGTTAGAAAATTTGATATTTCAGGAATTGCCTATTTGAAAGTGGTCATACATGTATTTAGAAGGAATGACCTTGAATTTTCATTAAACCTCAGAAAGTGTAATATTTCATGAAATTAAGTAGAAATAGAATCAATTCAGATGTGAATGAACACACTGGAATAGAATACATTTTTTACGGCCTTTAGCCACAGCCGTATTGAATCATTGACGGACAGATGGCCAGATGGATGACAGACGACTGGCCATGGCATCCCCTGCGAAACAGAGTTTGTGAACTCCCAAACAGTTCATGAACAGTTCATGAACTCCATGAACTGATCATGAAAAATTCACATGCCAAGTTCATGAACTACAGTCCTTGAAATGTTCATGAACATGTTGATGAACAAATAAAGAACACTTCATGAAAAGATAAATATCATACATGTTCATGAACAGTTTCTGAAATCACCATGAACAAATGAAGAACAGTTCATGAACAACGGTGATTACTGTAGTTCATGATGAGTTCATGAATAAATTCAAGAACAAATGAAGAACACTTCATGAACAAAAATGAGTACTACAGTTCATTAAAAGTTCATTAATAAATTCAAGAACAAATGCAGAACAGTTCATGAACAAAGATGATACTGCAGTTCAATAAAAATTCATGAATAAATTCCAGAACAAATGAAGAACAGATCATGGACATCAGGATGGACAAAGATTATCTATAAGCTCATGAAGAATTCCAGGAGAAAAGCAATCCAAGTCGCAAGAAGCAAATGCACAATACATACTTGAAAAATTCCCAAGAAAAAATGTCACCAAAATTTCACTAAAATTTCAGTGAATTTGACGTCTGACTCACATCCGTCATAATCTTGAAAGCCGGATCCAACAGTTACAGCGTAACTCCCTGAGTTAACAACTGAATATCTGGCCAATTTGAACCCTTGTTTTACTAGGTCTGTTAAAACAATACTGGTTCAAGCAAAAGCGTCTTCACACTCCAGTTCTGAGTGAAGAATATCTGGAGGGGAAGTGCGTGTGGACGGCCCATCAGAATAAGATCCACAGCCGCTCTGCACAGCTCCAACAGACACATTAATTCTCTCACTGTTAATGCATCTGAGTGTAGACAAAAGCGAGCATAACAACTGACTAATTTCATTCTAGGTAACGGCAGATGAACCAGATTGTTGTGAGTCTCAAATCTCATTCCCTTAGTGAATGAAAGACTTGGATGGAGTTAGATCTGACTTCTTCTCGTTCATGATGAAGCCGAGACGTCGGAGCAAAAGAAGCAGACACTGAACATCGTCTTGAAGAGTAGTTTTGTTGGCGTATCTCTGAGAAATGTCGTCCTAGCAAGCCGACGTTTCCGCAGATGAATGAGCTCGGAAGTGAGACATTACCTAGTTCATTATTTGAGTGAAACCCAGAGCACTAGATTCAGACCGAAGCACATCGCTCGGAACTGATATACTATCCCTTGAATGGCAAGCCCTAGGTACTTTCTGAATGCCGAATGTACCAGGACATGAAAGTACGCTTCCTTAGATCCAAGCTTGCCGCATAGTCATTTACTCGAATGCTCGTCCTTACTGACCGAATGGTTTCCGTATAGAACTTTGGAGCTACGATAAGTTTGTTTATCCAGCTCAAGTCTATTACAGGGAGGAACGAGCCGTCTGGATGTGGTACAAGGAACAGGTGACTGTAGAATCCCAGAGAATCTTCATTCTCTGTTGCTTCCTTTGCCAAGAGAGCCTTTACCTCTGATAGGAGAGACTCTCTTTTGCAAGGATTTGACAGAAGTTTTGTCCATTGCAGACATCATGTTAGTGGTAGTTTTCACTTGAAAAGATACTGTAGGCCGCCCGAGACTACACTTCTCGCCCTCTGGTCTTCCAGAATTGTTATCCAGTTTGTTGCGAATCTTGATAACCTTCCGCCAACTGGCAAGCAATAGAGGTCCTGACCATCACCTGTAGGACCTGCAAGGCTTACGGGAGGAGAAACCACATCCCCCTCACGAAGAGCTTCGACCCGCCGGCTAAGGGGCATCTGACCGGTAGTCTAGATCAGACCTACATCCCTTTCCGGGTCACTGTCTTGACGATCCCTAGAGTAATTGAAGGAGGGTTTCCTATACCCTTGCGAGAAGCCCCCTTTAGACGATTTCTGTCTAGGAAGGCCTCCCTTACTCCTTTCAGCTGCTGCGGGTCGATTAGATGCCGACTTAAGGAGCAGAGTATTTGATGCTTTCTCTGTAACTTGGTCATAAACCAATGAAAGCATATCGTCAAAAATTTTGTGTCTGGATACCGGAGAGACCCGTAGAGAGTTTTTCACCTTGTCATCTATTAAAGATGACGACGCGAGGGCTCCGTCACATCTGATTAACTCCAAATTAGCCACTGTTAAGGAGCAGTTATACGTGGTAAACATAATAGCCCTGGAAAGAACTCATAGAGGTACAAACGTCCTCAAATTCCTTTCCAATGAGACGTTGCACCACAGTTCTTGAAAGGTGATCTGCATAAGACATGGCATCTGAATTCGCTCTGTTTGAAGAAATTGCAGTCTGAATTGTGTCCGAGCGAATTGTGAATGACAAAGGAAAGGATATGTCTAGATCCTCTGCCTGCTTATCATAACGCAGAGAAAGTCTCTGTACATCTTCAAATGAACGCGGTCCAACAAACGGTAAATTTATGGAAGATGATGACAAGAAACTGCCTGTCTTCATTCCACTGGAAAGTTTGAATATGGCATCGTCTAAATGGCCAAAGGCCTGCGACACCTGTCTAGACTGAACCGGAAAAGACAGGACCTCCTCCTTTGTCCGGATATAGTCCAACAATGACAGTGGTTTCTTCCTAGCAGTCGCAGCATTCTGATTCACTGGAACAAATTCAAAGTAGTGTTGATGGATTAAATCCATCGCAACCATGTGTTGTTCCGAAAGGGAAGGGTAATCCTCCTCCGTATTGCTTTCACCATCCGACTGAATCAGTTGAAATTCACGGTGAGTGGCATCTGAACTTGCAGATGACTGGACCGACCCAGCACCTTCCGAAAGCTCAGGTTCTGAGACTGCCGTAGGCTGCTTCTGCACTTGCTGGGATGCTGCGATGAGTTGCGCAATCTGTGACAGCAAGTCCGTTACGGATGCCTGAGGAGCAGCGGTCTTCTGTTTCTTGGCTCCTGGGATAGTGTGTCCGAGACAGCTCTTTTCTTCGGACGTCCCGATAAATGAGTCCTCATCTCCTTAGCTACCGGATGGTCTGACTTCTTTGATGATGAGTGGTCCCTTCTCGGTGATGCAGGCTAGATATCTGAAGTCGCGTAGCTAAGGTGCGGTCATGTGTGCATGGAAGATGCTGATGCAGAAGCCGTAATGATAGCCGACACCGGATGTGAACTGAACAGAGCGTCCCGGACGGGAGGCACACACGTATGCTCCGAATGATGCAATTTCCTAATCACCACATCTGGCCTCTGTTGGGAAAGAGAGGGGGCTCTCTCGCTCACAGTCCTTTCAGATTCTCACCGAGCTTCCCAATGAACTTGCCAGCTTCTTCTTCTGTTCCGTCGTCGCTTTATATTTTAAGGTGCTCTCTCTACCCAATCCACTTCTTTTGACCGCAACGGACACACCCGGTGTCACAGTACCCGCAGATAGAGTAACCGCTTCACCGGTCGAGCTAGCTGGTGACAAGGGACTGAAACCAACGGCCCGTGGTTTTTTGCCCTGTCTAATGTTCATGAGCACCTTTGCCGCTAGCTCTGCATGATCCTCTGAATTCGACGACGGCAGCACACTCTCTAGGCATCAAGTAAACATCACCATGTTCTTGTTCCTCTGAAATAGAAACTGAGAAACTACAGATTGACTTTGTGGTGAAAGGACCATATCACCCGTCTCCAATGTGTGTCAATCTATACGACACAGGGACCAGCCTAGGGGGGAATTTTAGGGAGACTTCAAGTCTCCCTCCAGAAAAAATAGGGAGACTGCCGAGTCATGTAGGGAGACTTCATAGGCAAGTGGGGAAAATTAAGAATATTCATGTACCACCCCCGCCGCCCCTTCATATTTTCAATTTATGGTCCTCCATTAACGTACAAATAATCCAGGTCCAGTTGTCTATGATACATCTGTGCCAGGTTAAAAAATCACAATGTAATTATTGACTGAAAGTCCCCCACTGCTACCTTCTCCTTCATGACCCCTCACCTCTTCTTCGTGCCAATCCCCCATCACCCTCCTGTGGTTGCCTTTCAACAAAGTCTACTAAGCTAATAATTTCCTAAGTCTGAAAGTGTGAACAGGACCAGATGTAAGAAGGTTGCTTGGGAGGTACTTTGTTAGTTAATAAACAAAATACTTTCTGGGGTCGAGTATTTTGTGAAAGAAATGTCATTCCGCATCATTTTTATGGCATTCCGGTGTCATTCCGCGTCATTTCATGTCATTCCGATGTTTAGGAGGACCCTTTTCAAGATCGTCCACATGCACACTTGTGTCCTGTACAAAGCTTTTCTTGACATCACTAAAGCTTTTTTTTATGTGTTTCAATTCCATTCGTGTTTTTCTGGGAATAGACAGCCCAACAGTTAACAGTCGTCAGCAAATCGAAATGAAAATAATGTGTTATAAAATACGTCCGTTGTGTATACATTTTCGGCATCCTAAGCGACGTAACCTACTTTTAAACTGGGTTGTTTTGTTGAGTCGCGTAAGTCACTTATTTTCGTTTCGACACTTGAAGCTCCGACTGGAACGCAACAAAATAGAAATAAAAAAAATCCGCCGAAAGCGACAATGGACAATTGCTTGTCGTGTGATTTCAAATAAATGGACGTTTATTTGACGAATTAAAATGCCCATTTATCACACTCGAGCACATTCGATTTTTGAAAATACTCGTTTTCATGTAAACCTCACATCACTCAATTCAGCCTTTTCTCATTTTGGCCAATTTTTAGAGGGCGACTTGTAATCGCCCCGACTATTTTTCTAGGCGACTTTGGGCTTAGAGGGGCGACTTAATCGCCCTAGTCGCCCTCACGGCTGGTCCCTGATACGATATATGTTGAGCAAGAATTAGTGTGAGTACATCGACTACAAGCAAGGCAACCAGCACGTAAATCAGAGGAAGACTACCTCACCATGCATTTTGAGCAATAAGCGTTCATAATGAAATAAAATAAAGTCAACAGTACTCGCACCAACTCCACAATAAATATATGAAAAAGATACATAATAAGTAACATTCAAAATATAAATCGAAAAATAATTTACAAAAATAATTTTCGAAAAATTTTGACAGGAGTCCAAATCCCCAAAGGGAACGATGAGCCCAAATGTATCCCAATAGACCTAAGTGTGGACAAAAATTTTTTTATTATCCAAAAAATTAATTGCTACACTACCGGAATATTTAATGTATCTTACAACAGTCCTAAGATGATAATAAATAGGAAACTACATATATTAGTAGAGCATTGTCAATGTAAACAACGTCAGAAGAAAAACTGGAAACAAGACTCCAGGCACTGAATAAAAAGGCCCAAAGTCAGAAACAGATTTTGAACTATCCAATGTAAAGGAAGATCTTCATCAGAAGAAAAAACGATACATCGGATGTATGGTGCATGACCAAAAACACCTAAACACCCCTAGGGTGAGGACGTAACCATGGGGATATACCGAATAAACATTCTGTGTAACACGTCAAACTCACAAGAAATTGATAAAAAATTTCAATAAAACAAGCCAAAAAGCTTGGGCGTTTAACTGGAGGGCTTCAAGGAAGGATAGGGAAGGAACACTTAACAAACAGTGCAAAAATCATTAGCAAGAATGATGACGTCAGGCCCATGTCCCGAAATTGTGAAACATGAAATAATTTTTGTAAAAATTACAGCCCTGAACATTTCAATCCACCGTTTCTTCCTTCCATCATCTAGCTGTGTTCTTGGATCCAGCAAATTCACCATTGATTTGTGTCTAGCATCATTAAAACGGAGATTTAAAAGCACAGATGTCAGTTTGTTGTTACTGACAGAAGGGCCAAACAAAGATTGATGTTGGCGCCAATTCCAGTCACTTCCTAACAGCAGCGCATGTGCAGAGAGTAAATATATGGAGGGCCAGATAGGACTTTTAATTTTCGGTTCTGCATGCAAATTTGGGGGATTGGGGAGCAAAATTTGTGTTTGGCCCTACATATTTTTAAGTTAGACCAGCTAGTCTGGGCCATTGGGTTATAGTATAAAAGTATAAAAAAATTTAATTTATCGTAACTTTTATATTTTGCATACTTACCACTGGTCCAGACTAGCTTACTCTTATTCTTATCAATTTTTACGCATGTTTACATGAGATTCCAAATTCCTCTTTGGAATCCTCATCAGACAACAGGTCCCTGGATGAACAATCACCTGGAAGGGTTCCACAATCACCTGAATGGAACATTGCCTCACATGACACCCTAACATCTACAGGTTTGTAGAGGTAATCAAGAAGACTGAAAATGTTGATAAAAGAAAAATTGTCCAGATAAATTTTGGTGCTGCTCCACCAAACAGGAAAAAAAGTCTACAGTAGAGTTGAGAACCGCCTTCAATGCCTGAAGAAAATGATAGACCAAGGGCGAGAATCGCCTCTTGAATTCCTTGACGCAGCAGGAGATTAGCTCTACACTGGACTGTGAATGTTGTTGTTTTAAACTGTCTAAGTTATGGAGTGTCTAAGTTTTGGAGAGATACCATTTGAAAGGGTCCTTGTACTTAATTGAGTAGTATTAAACATTCAGTTGATCTATGTTGTTATATTTCATCAAATTTCATAGGAGGAGATTGACAAGATTAAACGAGATGTCATAGATGTCAAATTAATTTACTCGCATGAGAAAAGCTGAAGAGACTTCTCACTTTTAAAAATGATATTTGGATAACAAGGTTAGGAAATATATAATGAAGTGAGCTCAACTGTATCTATGTACATACCTGTCTCGCAATTTAGACCAGAATATCCAGTTGAACAGGTACAGATGTATCCATCATCCTTATCTGCACACGACCCTCCATTCAGACATGGTTTAGAAGCACAATTTCTGTTATCTATCAAATGATATAGAACAAACATAAAACAATTACACTGAGAAATTATTCATACCATTTCTTAATTCATGGTATTTGGGTAAAGAATACACAAAATAATTATCTCATTGCAAAGAAAATCTAGTCACATGTGTTATACCAGGCTTGTCAAAGGAATATTCTGCAGCCAGCCTCTAAACAGAAGACTGGTTTGTCAGACAAATGTTCCCCATTAAAAAAGTTAGGGGAAGGATGTCCGTGATACATGTATACCTTTAAAAACAAGAGGCCCCAAGGAGCCTTAATCGCTCACCGGCCAAAGTGGTTCAAAGAAGTATTTGGGGGTCACATTCAGTTAGACATGATCCATCAACACTACAAAGGAATGAATTCAGGAGAGACAAATTTTATGGAACTTGGGCCATGGCTTGAACAAACTTGAATCTTCCCCCCCCACCCCCCCACCCCCCCCCCCCCCCCAAGGATGCTGCATGCCAAATATCAAAAGCATTCATCTGCTGGATCTGAAGAAGATTTTTAAAGAAAATTCCTCATTTTGAACTAAGTTATCATTTGGGCTCCCACAGGAGCCCAAATATAAATCTAGGAACTTGGCTTGAACAAACTTGAATCTCACCCCCTAAGGATGCTGCATGCCAAATATCAAAACATACCGACTGCTGAATCTGACGAAGATTTTTAAAGAAAAATTTCTCATATTGACTCCCCCACAGGTAGCCCAAATATGGACCCAGGGACTTGGCTTTAACAAACTTGAATTTCACCCCTCTAAGGATGCTACACACCACATATCAAAACATTCCGACTGCTGGATCTGAAGAAAAAGATTTTTTAAGAAAATTCCTCATTTCGAACCAAGTTACAATTCAAGCTCCCACAGTGAGCCCAAATATGGACCTAGGGTCATGGCTTGAACAAACTTGAATCTCACCCCCCCTAAGGATGCTGCATACCAAATATCAGAACATTCCAACTGCTGGATCTGAAGAAGATTTTCAAAGAAAATTCCTCATTCTGAACTAAGTTATAATTCGGGCTACCACAGTGAGCCCAAATATAAACCCAGGGACTTGGCTTGAACAAATTTTAATCTCATCCCCCTAAGCATGCTGCATACCCAATATCAAAAGATTCTGCCTGCTGGATCTTGAGAAGAAGATATTTGAAGGAATTTGCCTGAAATGCACTAATTTCAAACTGGGCTCCAATGCGGAGCCCAAACATGAACCCAGGGGGCCGATTTTAACAAACTTTAATCAAATCCACCCCACAATGTTGCATACCAAATATCAAAAGATTCTGCCTGCTGGATCTTGAGAAGAAGATTTTTTAAGAAATTTGCCTGAAATGCACTAAGTTCGAATTCGGGCTTCTATACTGAGCCCAAATATGAATCCAGGGGGCCGATTTGAACAAACTTGAATCAGATCTACCCCACAATGTTGCATACCAAATATGAAAACATTCTGCCTGCTGGATCTGGAGAAGAAGATTTTTTAAGAAATTTGCCTGAAATGCACTAAGTTCGAATTCGGGCTTCTATACTGAGCCCAAATGTGAATCCGGAGGGGCCGATTTGAACAAACTTGAATCAGATCCATCCCACAATGTTGCATACCAAATATCAAAAGATTCTGCCTGCTGGACCTGGAGAAGAAGATTTTTAAAAAAATTTGCCTGAAATGCACAAAGTTCGTATTCAGGCTTCTATACTGAACCCAAATATGAATCCAGGGGGCCGATTTGAACAAACTTGAATCAGATCCACCCCACAATGTTGCATACTAAATCTCAAAAGATTCTGCCTGCTGGATCTGGAGAAGAAGATTTTTTAAGAAATTTGCCTGAAATGCACTAAGTTTGAATTCGGGCTTCTATACTGGGCCCAAATTGTGAATCCAGGGGGCCGATTTGAACAAACTTGAATCAGATCCACCCCACAATGTTGCATACCAAATATCAAAACATTCTGCCTGCTGGATCTGGAGAAGAAGATTTTTTAAGAAATTTGCCTGAAATGCACTAAGTTCGATTTCGGGCTTCTATAGTGAGCCCAAATATGAATCCAGGGGGCCAATTTGAACAAACTTAAATCAGACCCATACCAAGATGCTGCATACCAGGTAGCAAAAGATTCGGCCACTGGTTCTGGAGAAGAAGATTTTTTAATACTTTTTCTATAATTCATACGGTACTATCAGAGTTATGCCCCATACAGAGCCCCCAAGGGACGTGGCCATTTCATTTGAACAAACCTGAATTGCCATATAGTAATGAACATCCACATGAAGTTTCGTGAAAATGGGACCAGTGGTTTCAGAGGTGAAGTTGTTTGAAAAATGTTCACGACGACAGACGACGGACGACGACGACAGACGACGGACGTCAAGTGATAAGTTGAGCTCCCTTCGGTGAGCTAAAAAACGACAAAACAAAGTCAGATATGTGAGGATTTGTTGTCTGTCTCATTGTCAGTCGGACTTTACATGTCAAGAACTTTTCTAATAATAAACATTCATAACACTGAAATAACAGCCTATCACCAAGTTTAATAAATGTTGTGTGTGCAATGCTTTCTTAAAATGAAGTTTTGAGATATGGATCATGGTGCAGTCAGAAAACAATTTATATGCATTGTGCAGGCCTGGCATTCTTTAAGAGTGCAGGAGTGTTGATGCCTATTGCACACCAAGAAAAAATTGAGGAGGGCAATTTTTTGCACCCCTTGATTGTCTGGAATGCCAGAACTGTTTGGGACTGCCTTTAAAATCTATTATCATTTCGTCCCCTGAGTTCCAATGTGTTCTCTGTACCTACTGGCATAGAGAACACAGTGGAACTCAGGGGATGATTTGTCAATGTTACATTGATTCGCAATAATTAATGACCCATTCTGTGTTGCATTTGGTACATTTAGAGTGTAGAAGACAGTCACATAAGAATTGAATGTAAGATTTTGAATGACGAGATGTGTGTGCCAATTTTTCCACTATGTAGCTGAATGTGGAACAATTTTTCAGTCACAATATTAATACCTTGAAATGAATATAACCAAAATAGCATACAAGTTTTTGCATTGAAAATTTCAGGTGCAATTGCACTCCCAAGCAATCTGATGAGGGCAACTGTTTTGTACTCCTTGATTTTCTAGATTGCCAGGCCTGCATTGTGTATGTTTTTCAAATGACAATCATGTTTTAGAGGAATTTAGAATTTTGGTTTCTGATCCCCTGCTGGGATTCGAACCCTCGGCAACTCCACCGGACAATCAGGAATCCAACACCTAAACCACTAGACCATTGCACACCATAAACAAGAGGCCCCACAGGGCCTGAAGCGCTCATCTTGTACAGAACACAATTTAAACAGAGTCCAAGAATGAGTCTACATTAAGCAAGCCATTCATAGCCTACACTGTCAATCCTTGAGTCCCTCAGGAGTGACAAAAATAATCTGGGCATCATGCCTTTTCTTCAGTTGATCATAAGTAAAATGTAGAGCTCCCCTATAAAGCCCCTTGATACAACCTATGTGGATTAATCTTTGTACCTCTAGAGGGTACTGAATACAAAATTTTTAATTCTTCAGCAAAATGGCAAATTCAGGCTCCCATAGAGAGCCCAAATATTAACCCAGGCTCTTGATTTGAACACAGTTAAATCTGACTTCCCTAGAGATGTTGTGTACCGAATATGAAAGCATTCTGACTGTTGGATCTGAAGAAGAGAAATTGTAAAGAAATTTCTTCGAATTGTACTAAGTTGAAATTTGGGCTACCATAGCGAGCCCAAATATTAACCTATGGATCCGATTTGAACAAACTTGAATCTGACCCCCCTGGAGATGTTGTATACCAAATGTGAAAGCATTCTGACAAGTGAATCTGAAGAAGAAGATTTTTGAAGAAATTTCCTCACATTGTACTAAGTTGAATTTCATGTTCCCATATGGAGCCCAAATATTAACCTAGGCACTCGAATTGAACAACCTGGAATCTGACCACCCTAGAGATGTTGTATACCAAATATAAAAGCATTCCAACTGGTGGATCTGAAGAAGAAGATTTTTAAAGAAATTTCCTCATATTGCACTAAGTAAAAATTTGGGCTACCATAGTGAGCCCAAATATATACCTAGGGATCTGATTTGAACAAACTTGAATCTGACCCCCATAGAGATGTTGCATACCAAATATCAAAGCATTCTGACTGATGGATCTGAAGAAGATTTTTTTAAATTACCCTCCATATTGAACAAAGATAAAATTCGGGGTTCCATCGGAAGCCCAAATATTAACCTAGGGACTTGGTTTGAACAATCTAGAATCTGACCCTCATAACAATGATGTATACCAAATATTAAAAGATTCTGACTGGTGGTTCTGAAGAAGAAGATTTTTAAAGAATATTCCACATATTACCCTATGTTAAAACTTTGGGCTCCTGTAGAGAGCCCAAATATGAACCAATGAGCTTTATTTCAACAAACTTTTATCTGACCCCCCTATGAATGCTGTATACCAAATATCAAAAGATTCTGATGATTGGTTCTGGAGAAAAGATTTTTTAAAATTTTTGCAAATATGCTGACTCAGCATTTTTTCGATGCCCATTACAGAACACCCTAACATAACCGATGGCATTTTTTTTTTACCATTCAATTCTACTGGTCATAAGGATACTTCATACCAAATAAAAGCTCTCTGTTCCGTGGGGTTTGGGAAATATGGGCGTTTGAAAATATTTCTATTTTTAGCTCCCAGGGTTCCCATGGGGATGTGGGAATTTTTTTTTTTTTTGCATGGGTCAAGTACTTATGACCCAATACTACCACAAACCAAATTTGGTTCATACCGGACCATCGGTTCAGAAAATAGAAATTTTGGGCGGGGCCAAAAATCTTACCCCTCCTATTACAAAGCCAAATATTACTTCACGAACTTCGTTTGAACAAACTTGATTCTACACCTCATATGGAAGCTCCATAGCAAATATCAAGTCATTGTACACACTGGTTCTTGAGAAGAAGATTTTAAAAATATTTTGGAGCATTTTCCCCCACTCCCTCCATATGGGGCTGGGCATGCTGAGTTGAACAAAAATGAAATGCCCCTTTGGGACCATCACTCACACAAACTTTCACTTGAATTGGCCCAGTGGCTTTGGAGGAGAAGACCAAAACATGGTGTTGACGGACGACAGATGACGGATGACGGACGGAGAGCAATGAGATTAGCTCAGCTTGACTTTGTCAAGATGAGCTAAAAATATGGCTTGAATCTAGCTTTTTAGATGAAGATCTCATTATTACTTGGTTCATCTTCATTTCGGCAGCAGCATGAAAGTGTGGAACGCACTGGCTACAGTACGACAAAAGTGCTGTGGATGGTCTGAGATGAAGACTGGCACTGGCTTGTGTGTGCTTTTCAAATGATACAATCAATCATGTTTTAGAGGAATTTACAATGTTCAGATCCCCCGCCGGGATTCAAACCCTCGGCATGAAATTTCGGTATTTTGACATCGGTGTGCAGAGGATTAATTATGTAACTAACAATGAAACAAAATCGCATATGCTATTCTCTATTTGAAAGGTTCCTTGTACTTAACTGAATAGTATTAAACATTCAGTTGATCCATGTTGTTATATTTCATCAAATTTGATAGGATGAGATTGACTAGATTAAACGAGATGTCATAGATGTCAAATTAATTTAATTGCAAGTGAAAAGCTGTAGAGACCTACCACTTTTAAAAATGATAAATTTATATTTTGCATACTTACCACTGACCCAGACTAGCTTATTATTATTCTTATGAATATAGAGTCAAACATCAATTCTCCCCCCCCCCTCCCCCCCCCCCCTCAAAAAAAAAAAAATCCATAAAAATTGATCCAACATCGAAAAAGAAAGAAGTCCTATCTGGTCCTCCATAAGTGGCTACTATGCATGTGCGTAACCAAGGAAGCACCTTCCTTCCCACCAGGCTGCCATTCTTTGTTTGTGTCTGCTAAATGTTAACAGTATTCAGCGGGGAGGTGAGATGAGTATAACAATGCTCATGGGAGGGACTTAGTGTCTGGGCCAGTGGTAAGTACTAAGGCATAATACATAATTCAGGTTGATGGGGCACTTGTCTTCAACCAATGCTAACCCTGCTTGTGTGGAGTTAGTTCGTTGGGGAGTCTTCACAGTAGCTTGTCGATGCAAGGTGGTTCTCTCAGGTTTCCTCCACCCGTAAAACTGTCCTACATAAGGTGACCATGGCTGTCGAAAGTGTCATTAAACCCAATAAACAAAAAAATAATGGAAATCTTGGGACTTGTTGTTCGGCCTGAAATGTGTCGTCTTGTTTGAGGCCAAAACATGCACTCGAAATGAGAAATGTCCCATTCATCAAGCCTATGAGAGAATATTTGCAAACGGTATTCATTTTTAGCATTACTGTTCCAATATCACAGTACCATCTCTTTTCTTCAGTGGAGTGAAAAATTTCTGAACCTTGGTGAATTTGGGACAACAAACTATTGTTAGAATTTGGAAGGGTTTTGTTGGTAGCAATGTCAGCTGGTTGCGAGGAAAGAATATATTTGAGTACACAGGGAAAAAGGCTCAGGTGCCACGTCTCGCATATCAATTAATTGTCTGCATTCTGCCATTTTATGCGAGAATATATTGCAAGGATGAATGGAACTTAGAACTGACGAACCTATACACAATGGCGACTTTGGTTTAAATGTATTCATTGAAATCTCCGTCGCATTCAATTTAATTTTATTGTTATTTTCGGCACAAAACATTACTTAAAATAATCGATGCATTAATTAACTGAGATTACATTAAGACTATCTAAAAAAAAAATTCCTTGACTTTGTAAAGATCATCAATAATCTATCTGCATGGCCTTTAATCCCCAACACGGCAATGTCCATGGAATATATTAATGCTGTGGGCAGTTGAGCAAGATGCCCATGATGTATATTTTATTCTGTCCATGGTCACTTATCGTGGACAAATTTTGTTGTCATTTCACATGCTTGTTCACGCCCATTGAAAGAAAAGTGTAATTCCACGGCAACTGTGCTGTAAATCTGCACTTGGATGACTGGAGTTTTATGCATAAAATCCCATTTCCAATCACAGACAAAACATATTTACAAAGTTTGCATTTCAAAAGTGTCCACCAAATTTTATATATGACTTCAAAACTTTCTAAATACAAACTCTCTGAAATGGAACTATGCACTTTCTGTTGCAATACAAAGGAGACAATACTTCACTTAATTGTTATTTGAATGTTCTGTTGTGAAAACAGTTCTGTATTTTGTTGGAACGTTTGAGGGACAAGTGTGATGCTGAGTTTCCTCAGACTATCTTATTCGGCAACAAAAATATCCATGCTCCTCCCAATAACACAATAGACTTCTATATGTTTATCTACAGAAAGTTTAAAAATTCCTGCAAAGTGAGAAATAGTCTACCAACCTATACAGGATTTATTGAACAATTAAGAATTTACAGAAATCTATTCATACTCGCATAAATGTACAAAGGAAATACACTTAAGGTGGGATACAATCAGTTTTCTGCTAACTAGTTAACTCCATTAAACTCTTTCATATGCTGTTTTGTCATGATAATGTCGTGACATCGCAGATTGCGTTCAGCATTTGTAACACAACATATTTATATGTTACTTGAAGCGATGTTACACGATCTGGAGGGGTGCTGTGCATTGCTTGGGTTGAGTCGCCTTGACCCTTTAAGTAATATAACATTTTGAAAATATAATGTTGCCTACTCAAAATTAAAGTGTCAATGACACCGTAGCTTAACTTGTCTGTGTTTTGGGTTTGATGAAAAGGATAATGTTCAATGTTTATGAACGGATTATGAAATAAGACAAGAATTGTGATAATTGGCAATATGTTCATTTCTGTTCCCTGTATGCTATGTTCTTAATAAAAATAATATGAGGTGCACGGTACTAAAGAGCTGAGGGGTGAGTTAATATGACCTCACAGTTAATGTATGTGGCCCTCACAGTTAACTTATGTCAATGAAAGTTACCAAGTAACAGTGAAATTATTCCAAAATGAGTCATCCTATCAAGTTACGTTGAAATCCCTTCATAAATATGACCTGGCCCTGCTTTCTTGTTATTCCATAAAACATGAATAATGTAGAATATTCATGAATGTTCTACTTTTATTCTAGGTACATATTCCAGGTTAGAATTTATTCCAGGTTGCAAATCGGAATAATCTAGAATAAACTTGAATAATGAAAAAAGTTATTAAAAAGAGATTAAAACCATAGTTAGGAATAAATTTTTACCAAAATACAAAGTTTTGCATTCTGTGTTGATTTTTCAACAATTTTTAATTTAGTTCTATTAAAAAGATTAAACATGAATAAACATGAATATTTGCGAATGGTTATATTTAAATGGAATAAACATGAATAAACATGAATGGATTATTTCGTGATTTTTTTCTAAGTAGATTTTTTCAAAGAATAAAAATGAATAAGCATGAATATCTGAGAATGGTTATATTTAAATGGAATAATCATGATTAAACATGAATTTAATATTTTGTGATTTTTTTCTAAGAAGATTGTTTCAAAGAATATTAGCAAGTAGTCATATTTAAAACGAATAAACATGAATTTGAGAAATATCTAAAATTTCATGAATTTATCTAAGTTGATTTTTTCCAATAAACATGTATAAACTTGAATATTTGGGTGTGGTCATATTTAAAAATAATTATACCTTGAAGATACATGAATTTGTTAGAAAATTTGATATTTCAGGAATTGCCTATTTGAAAGTGGTCATACATGTATTTAGAAGGAATGACCTTGAATATACATTAAATCTCAGAAAATGTAATATTTCATGAAATTAAGTGGAAATAGAATCAATTCAGATGTGAATGAACACACTGGAATAGAATACATTTTTTACGGCCTCTAGCCAGAGCTGTATTGAATCATTGACGGACAGAAGGCCAGATGGATGACAGACGACTGGTCATGGCATCCCCTGCGAAACAGAGTTTGTGAACTCCTGAACAGTTCATGAACAGTTCATGAACTCCATGAACTGTTCATGGAAAATTCACATGCCAAGTTCATGAACTACAGTCCTTGAAATGTTCATGAACATGTTGATGAACAAATAAAGAACACTTCATGAACAGATAAATATCATACATGTTCATGAACAGTTCCTGAAATCACCATGAACAAATGAAGAACAGTTCATGAACAATGGTGATTACTATAGTTCATGATGAGTTCATGAATAAATTCAAGAACAAATGAAGAACACTTCATGAACAAAGATGATACTGCAGTTCAATAAAAATTCATGAATAAATTCCAGAACAAATGAAGAACAGATCATGGACATCAGGATGGACAAAGATTATCTATAAGCTCATGAAGAATTCCAGTAGATATTTATTTATTTATTTATTGATGTTTAAGGTCACATATTTATGCACAATGGCTAATCATGACCGTGACAGTTTTACGGGTGGAGGAAGCCGGAGTACCTGGAGAGAACCACCGAGCAACGACGAGCAGCTGCCAGCTCCCCAACATCGTAACTCCGCACTGCAGCACAGGCAGGGTTAGATTGGGTGAAGACATGTGTACCATCGACGTGCAGTACGCCTTTGTACACGGCGTCATCGTGCCCCCACGCGGGCAATGGAGATGAAGTGTCTTGCCCAAGGACACAACGCGGTTGCCGCAGGTGGGATTCGAACCGAGGACCTCTCGGCTTGCAGCCTGCACCTCTACCTACTGAGCCACCACGCTCCCCAATTCCAGTAGAAAAGCAATCCAAGTCGCAAGAAGCAAATGCAGAATGCATACTTGAAAAATTCCCAAGAGAAAATGTCACCAAAATTTCACTAAAATTTCAGTTAATTTGACGTCTTGACTCACATCCGTCATAATCTTGAAAGCCAGATCCAGCAGTTACAGAGTAACTCCCTGAGTTAACTACTGAATATCTGGCCAATTTGAACCCTTGTTTTACTAGGTCCGTTAAAACAATACTGGTTCAAGCAAAAGCATCTTCACACTCCAGTTCTGAGTGAAGAATATCTGGAGGGGAAGTGAGTGCAGATGGCCCATCAGAATAAGATCCACAGCCACTCTGCACAGCTCCAACAGACACATGAATTCCCTCACTGTTAATGCATCTGAGTGTACACAAAAGCAAGCATAACAACTGACTAATTTCATTCTGGGTAACGGCAGATGAACCAGATTGTTGTGAGTCTCGAATGTCATTCCCTCAGTGAATGAAAGACTTGGACGGAGTTAGATCCGACTTCTTCTCGTTCACGATGCAGCCGAGACATCGGAGCAAAAGAAGTAGACTCTGAACATCGTCCTGAAGAGTAGTTTTGTTGCCGTATCTCTGAGAAATGTCGTCCAAGTAAGCCGAGGTTACCGCATATGAATGAGCTCTGAAGTGAGACATTACCGAGATCATTATTCGAGTGAAACCCAGAGCACTAGATTCAGACCAAAGCACATCGCTCGGAACTGATATACTATTCAGTATTCCTTGAATGGCAAACCGTAGGTACTTTCTGAATGCCGAATGTACCAGGACATGAAAGTACGCTTCCTTAGATCCAAGCTTGCCGCATAGTCATTCACTTGAATGCTCATCCTTACTGACCGAATGGTCTCCGTATAGAACTTTGGAGCTACGATAAGTTTGTTTATCCAGCTCAAGTCTATTACCGGGAGGAACGAGCCGTCTGGCTTCGGTACGAGGAACAGGTGACTGTAGAATCCTCAAGAATCTTGATTCTCGACGACCTCTATTGCTTCCTTTGCCAAGAGAGTCATTACCTCCGAGAGGAGAGACTCACTTTTGCAAAGATTTGACGGAAGTTTTGTCCATCGCGGACATCATGTTAGTGGTAGTTTTCGCTTGAAAAGATAGCTGTAGGCCGCTCGAGACCACACTTCTCGCCCTCTAGTCTTCCAGAATTATTATCCAGTTTGTTGCTAATCTTGATAACCTTCCGCCAACTGGCAAGCAATAGAGGTCCTGACCATCACCTGTAGGACCTGCAAGGCTTACGGGAGGAGAAACCACATCCCCCTCACGAAGAGCTTCGATCCGCCGGCTAAGGGGCATCTGACCGGTAGTCTAGATCAGACATACGCCCCCTTCCCGGTTCGCTGAATTGACGATCCCTTGAGTCATTGTAGGAGGGTTTCCTATACCCTTGTGAGGAGCCCCCTTTAGACGATTTCTGTCTAGGAAGGCCTCCCTTACTTCTTTCACCTGCTGCGGGTCGATTAGACGCCGACTTAAGGAGCAGAGTATTTGATGCTTTCTTTGTAGCTCGGTCATAAACCAATGAAAGCATATCATCAAAAATTTTGTGTCCAGATACCGGAGCGACCCGTAGAGAGTTTTTCACCTTGTCATCTATTAAAGATGACGATGCAAGGGCACCGTCACGTCTGATTAACTCCAAATTAGCCACTGTTAAGGTGCAGTAATACGCGGTAAATATAATAGCCCTGGAAAGAACTCATAAAGAGGTACAAATGTCCTCAAATTCCTTTCCACTGAGACGTTGCGCCACAGCTCTTGAAAGGTGATCTGCATAAGACATAGCATCTGAATTCGCTTTGTTTGAAGAAATTGCGGTCCCAATTGTGTCCGAGCGAATAGTGAATGACAAAGGAAAGGATATGTCTAGATCCTCTGCTTGCTCAGCAAAACGCAGAGAAAGTCTCTGTACATCTTCAAATGAACGCGGTCCAACAAACGGTAAATTCACGGAAGATGATGACAAGAAACCACCTGTCTTCTTCCCACTGGAAAGTTTGAATATGGCACCGTCTAAATGGCCAAAGGCCTGCGACACCTGTCTACACTGAACCGGAAAAGACAGGACCTCCTCCTTTGTCCGGATATAGTCCAACAACGACAGTGGTTCCTTCCTAGCAGTGTCAGCATTCTGATTCACTGGAACAAATTCAAAGTAGTGTTGATGGATTAAATCCATCGCAACCATGTGTTGTTCTGAAAGGGAAGGGTAATCCTCCTCCGTATTGCTTTCACCATCCGACTGAATCAGTTGAAATTCACGGTCAGTGGCATCTGAACTTGCAGATGACTGGAGCGACCCAGCACCATCCGACAGCTAAGGTTCTGAGACTGCCGTAGGCTGCTTCTGCACTTGCTGGGATGCTGCGATGAGTTGCGCAATCTGTGACAGCAAGTCCGTTACAGATGCCTGAGGAGCAGCGGTCTTCTGTTTCTTGGCTCCTGGGATGGTGTGTCCGAGACAGCTCTTTTCTCCGGACATCCCGATAAATGAGTCCTCATCTCCGTAGCTACCGGATGGTCAGACTTCTTTGATGAGTGGTCCCTTCTCAGTGATGCAGGCTGGATATCTGAAGTCGCATAGCTAAGGTGCGGCCATGTGTGCTTGGAAGATGCCGATGCAGAAGCTGTAACGGTGGCCGACACCGGATATGAAATGAATGGAGCATCCCGGACGGGAGGCGCGGATGTATGCTCCGAATGACGCAATATCCTAATCACCACATCTGGCCTCTGTTGGGAAAGAGAGGGGGCTCTCTCTCTCACAGTCCTTTCAGATTCTCACCGAGTTTCCCAATGAACTTGCCAGCTTCTTTTTCTGTTCCGTCATCGCTTTATATTTTAAGGTGCTCGCTCTACCCAATCCACTTCTTTTGACCACAACGGACAAACCCGGTGTGACAGTACCCACAGATAGAGTTACCGCTTCACCGGTCAAGCTAGCTGGCGACAAGGGACTGAAACCAACGGCCCGTGGTTTTTTGCCCTGTCTAATGTTCATGAGCACCTTTGCCGCTAGCTCTGCATGATCATCTGAATGCGACGATGGCAGCACACTCTCTAGGCATCAAGTAAACATCACCATGTTCTTGTTCCTCTGAAATAGAAACTGAGAAACTATAGATTGACTTTGTGGTGAGAGGACCGTCAGCGGCCTCTTGCCGCCAACAACGTACCATACCACCCGTCTCCAATGTTTGTCATCCCATCCGACACATGTTGAGCAAGAATTATTGTGAGTACATCAACTACAAGCAAGGCAACCAGCATGTAAATCAGAGAAAGACTACCTCGCCTTGCATTTTGAGGAATAAGCTTTCATAATGAAATAAAATAAAGTCGACAGTACTCGCACCAACTCCACAATAAATATATGAAAAAGAAACATAATAAGTAACATTCAAAATATAAATCGAAAAATAATTTACAAAATTAATTTTCGAAAAATTTTGACAGGAGCCCAAGTCCCCAAAGGGAACGATGAGCCCAAATGTATCCCGATAGAGCCTAAGAGTGGACAAAAAATTTTTTATTATCCAAAAAATTAATTGCTACACTACCGGAATATTTAATGTATCTTACAACAGTCCTAAGATGATAATAAATAGGAAACTACATATATTAATAGAGCGTTGTCAATGTTAAACAATGTCAGAAGAAAAAACGGAAACAAGACTCCAGGCACTGAATAAAAAGGCCCAAAGTCAGTAACAGGTTTTGAACTATCCAATGTAAAGCAAGATCTTCATCAGAAGAAAAAACGATACATCGGATGTATGATGCATGACCAAAAACACCTAAACACCCCTAGGGTGAGGACATAACCATGGGGATATATACCAACTAAACATTCTGTGTAACACGCCAAACTCCCAAGAGTTTGGGAGTTTAACTGGGGGGCTTCAAGGAAGGATAGGGAAGGAACACTTAACAAACAGTGCAAAAATCATTAGCAAGAATGATGACGTCACGCCCATGTCCCGAAATTGTGAAACATGAAATAATTTTTGTAAAAATTATAAAGTTACAGCCCTGAACATTTCAAACCACTGTTTCTACCTTCCATCATCCAGCTGTGTTCTTGGATCCACCAAATTCACCACTGATTTGTGTCTGGCATCAGTAAAACTGAGATTTAAAAGCACAGATGTCAGTTTGTTGTTACTGACAGAAGGGCCAAACAAAGATTGATGTTGGCGCCAATTCCAATCACTTCCTAACAGCTGCGCATGCGCTGAGAGTAAATGTATGGAGGGCCAGATAGGACTTTTAATTTTCGGTTCTGCATGCAAATTTTGGGGATTGGGGGGCAAAATTTGTGTTTGACCCTAGATATTTTTGAGTTAGACCAGCTAGTCTGGGCCATTGGGTTATAGTATAAAAGTATAAAAGTATAAAAATTTATAAATTTATAGTAACTTTTATATTTTGCATACTTACCACTGGCCCAGACTAGCTTACTCTTATTCTTATCCATCTTTACACATGTTTACATGAGATTCCAAATTCCTCTTTGGAATCCTCATCAGACAACAGGTCCCTGCATGAACAATCACCTGGAAGGGTTCCACGATCACCTGAATGGAACATTGCCTCACATGACACCCTAACATCTACAGGTTTGTAGAGGTAATCAAGAAGATTGAAAATGTTGATAGAACAAAAATTGTCCAGATAAATTTTGGTGCTGCTCCACCAAATTGGAAAAAAGTCTACAGTAGAGTTGAGAACCGTCTTCAATGCCTGAAGCAAATGATGGATCAAGGGCAAGAATCGCCTCTTGAATCCCTTGACGCAGCAGGGGATTAGCTCTACACTGGACTGTAAATGTTGTTGTTTTAAACTGTCTAAGTTATGGGGTGTCTATGTTTTGGGAAGATACCATTTGAAAGGGTCCTTGTACTTAATTGAGTAATATTAAATATTCAGTTGATCTATGTTGTTATATTTCATCAAATTTGATAGGATGAGATTGACAAGATTAAACGAGATGTCATAGATGTCAAATTAATTTACTCGCATGTGAAAAGCTAAAGAGATTTCTCACTTTTCAAAATGATATTTGGATAACAAGGTTAGGAAATATATAATGAAGTGAGCTCAACTGTATCTATGTACATAGCTGTCTCGCAATTTAGACCAGAATATCCAGTTGAACAGGTACAGATGTATCCATTGTCCTTATCTGCACACGACCCTCCATTCAGACATGGATTATAAGCACAATTTCTTTTATCTATCAAATGATATAGAACAAACATAAAACAATTACACTGAGAAATTATTCATACCATTTCTTATTTCATGGTATTTGGGTAAAGAATACACAAAATAATTATCTCATTGCAAAGAAAATCTAGTCACATGTGTTAAACCAGGCTTGTCAAAGGAATATTCTGCAGCCAGCCCCTAAACAGAAGACTGGTTTATCAGACAAATGTTCCCCATTAAAACGGTTAGGGGAAGGATGTCTGTGATACATGTATACTTTAAAAAAAAAAACTAACAAAACAAAGTCAGATATGTGAGGATTTGTTGTCTGTCTCTCTGTCAGTAGGACCTTACATGTCAAGAACTTTTCTAATAATAAACATTCATAACACTGAAATAACAGCCTATCACCAAGTTTAATAAATGTTGTGTGTGCAACGCTTTCTTAAAATGAAGTTTTGAGATATGGATCATGGTGCAGTCAGAAAACAATTTATATGCATTGTGCAGGCCTGGCATTCTTTAAGAGTGCAGGAGTGCTACACGCCTATTGCACACCACGAAAGAAACTGAGGAGGACAATTTTTTGCACCCCTTGATTGTCTGGAATGCCAGAAGTGTTTGGGACCGCCTTTAAAATCTATTATCATTTCGTCCCCCTGAGTTCCAATGTGTTCTCTGTACCTACTGGCACAGAGAACACAGTGGAACTCAGGGGATTATTTGTCAATGTTGCATTGATGCGTAATAATTAATGACCCATTCTGTGTTGCATTTGATACATTTTGAGTGTAGAAGACAGTCACATAAGAATTGAATGTAAGATTTTGAATAACGAGATGTGTGTGCCAATTTTTCCACTATTTAGCTGAATGTAGTACAACTTTTCAGTCACAATATTAATACCTTGAAATGAATATAACCAAAATAGCATACAAGTTTTTGCATTGAAAATTTCAGGTGCAATTGCACTCCCAAGCAATCTGATGAGGGCAACTGTTTTGGACTCCTTGATTTTCTAGATTGCCAGGCCTGCATTGCGTATGTTTTTCAAATGACAATCATGTTTTAGAGGAATTTAGAATTTTGGTTTATGATCCCCTGCCGGGATTCGAACCCTCGGCAACTCCACCGGACAATCAGGAATCCAACACCTAAACCACTAGACCATTGCACACCATAAAAAAGATGGCTTGAATCTAGCTTTTTAGATGAAGATCTCATTATTACTTGGTTCATCTTCATTTCGACAGCAGCATGAAAGTGTGGAATGCGCTGGCTACAGTACGACAAAAGTGCTGTGGATGGTCTGAGACGAAGACTGGCACTGGCTTGTGTGTGCTTTTCAAATGATACAATCAATCATGTTTTAGAGGAATTTACAATGTTCAGATCCCCCGCCGGGATTCGAACCCTCGGCATGAAATTTCAGTATTTTGACATCGGTGTACAGAGGATTAATTATGTAACTAACGATGAAACAAAATCGCATCTGCTATTCTCTATCTGAAAGGTTCCTTGTACTTAACTGAATAGTATTAAACATTCAGTTGATCTATGTTGTTATATTTCATTAAATTTGATAGGATGAGATTGGCTAGATTAAACGAGATGTCATAGATGTCAAATTAATTTAATTGCATATGAAAAGCTGAAGAGACCTATCACTTTTAAAAATGATAAATTTATTGTAATTTTTATATTTTGCATACTTACCACTGGCCCAGACTAGCTTACTATTATTCTTATGAATATAGAGGCAAAAATCAATTCCCCACTCCCCCCCACCCCCCCTCCCCCCCCAAAAAAAAATCCATAAAAATTGATCCAACATCGAAAAAGAAAGAAGTCCTATCTGGTCCTCCATAAGTGGCTACTACACATGTGCATAACCAAGGAAGCACCTGCCTTCCCACCAGGCTGCCATTCTTTGTTTGTGCCTGCTAAATGTTAACAGTATTCAGCGGGGAGGTGAGATGAGTATAACAATGCTCATGGGAGGGACTTAGTGTCTGGGCCTGTGGTAAGTACTAAGGCATAATACATAATGCTGGTCGATGGTGCACTTGTCTTCAACCAATGCTAACCCTGCTTGTGTGGAGTTAGTTCGTTGGGGAGTCTTCGCAGCAGCTTGTCGATGCTAGGTGATTCTCTCCGGTTTCCTCCACCCATAAAACTGTCCGACATAAGGTGACCATGGCTGTCACAAGTGTCATTAAACCCAATAAATAAAAAAATAATGGAAATCTTGGGACTTAATGTTCAGCCTTAAATGTGCCGTCTTGTTTGAGGCCAAAACATGCAGACTCGAAATGAGAAATGTCCCATTCATCAAGCCTATGAGAGAATATTTGCAAACGGTATTCATTTTTAGCATTACTGTTCCAATATCACAGGGCCATCTCTTTTCTTCAGTGGAGTGAAAAATTTCCAAACCACGGTGAATTTGGGACAAACTATTGTTAGAATTTGGAAGGGTTTTGTTGGTCGCAATGTCAGCCGGTTGCCAGGAAAGAATATATTTTAGTACACAGGCAAAAAGGCTCAGGTGCCACTCTCGCATATCAATTAATTGTCTGCATTCTGCCATTTTATGCGAGAATATATTGCAAGGACGAATGGAACTCAGAACTGACGAACCTATACACAATGGCGATTTTGGTTTAAATGTAATCATTGAAATCTCTGTCGCATTCAATTTAATTTTATTGTTATTTTCGGCACAAAACATTACTTAAAATAATCGATGAATTAATTAACTGAGATTACATTAAGACTATCTAAAAAAAAAATTCCTTGACTTTGTAAAGATCATCAATAATCTATCTGCGTGGCCTTTAATCCCCAACACGGCAATGTCCATGGAACATATTAATGCTGTGGGCAGTTGAGCAAGATGCCCATGCCGTATATTTTATTCTGTCCATGGTCACTTATCATGGACAAATTTTGTTGTCATTTCACATGCTTGTTCACGCCCATTGAAAGAAAAGTGTAATTCCACGGCAACTGTGCTGTAAATCTGCACTTGGATGACTGGAGTTTTATGCATAAAATCCCATTTACAATCACAGACAAAACATATTTACAAAGTTTGCATTTCAAAAGTGTCCACCAAATTTTATATATGAATTCAAAACTTTCTAAATACAAACTCTCTGAAATGGAACTATGCACTTTCTGTTGCAATACAAAGGAGACAATACTTCACTTAATTGTTATTTGAATGTTCTGTTGTGAAAACAGTTCTGTATTTTGTTGGAACGTTTGAGGGACAAGTGTGATGCTGAGTTTCCTCAGACTATCTTATTTGGAAACAAAAGTATCCATGATCCTCCCAATAACACAATAGACTTCTATATGTTGATCTACAGAAAGTTTATTTATTCCTGCAAAGTGAGAAATAGTCTACCAACCTATACAGGATTTATGGAACAATTAAGAATTTACAGAAATCTATTCATACTCGCATAAATGTACAAAGGAAATACACTTAAGGTGGGATACAATCAGTTTTCTGCTAAGTAGTTAACTCCATTAAACTCTTTCATATGCTATTTTGTCATGATAATGTAGCGAAATCGCAGATTGCATTCGGCATTTGTAACACAACATGTTTATATGTTACTTCAAGCGATGTTACACCATCTGGAGGGGTGCTGTGCATTGCTTGGGTTGAGTCGCCTTGACCCTTCAAGAAATATAACATTTTGAAAATATGTTGCCTACTCAAAATTAAAGTGTCAATGACACTGTAGCTTAACTTGTCTGTGTGTTGGGTTTGATGAAAAGGATAATTTTCAATGTTTATGAACGGATTATGAAATAAGACAAGAATTGTGATAATTGGGAATATGTTCATTTCTGTTCCCTGTATGCTATGTTCTTAATAAAAATAATATGAGGTGCACGGTACTAAAGAGCTGAGGGGTGGGTTAATATGACCTCACAGTTAATGTATGTGGCCCTCACAGTTAACTTATGTCAATAAAAGTTAAGTAACAGTGAAATTATTCCAAAATGAGTCATCCTATCAAGTTACGTTGAAATCCCTTCATAAATATGGCCTGGCCCTGCTTTCTTGTTATTCCATAAAACATGAATAATGTAGAATATTCATGAATGTTCTACTTTTATTCTAGGTACATATTCCAGGTTAGAATTTATTCCAGGTTGCAAATCGGAATAATCTAGAATAAACTTGAATAATGAAAAAAGTTATTAAAAAGAGATTAAAACCATAGTTAGGAATAAATTTTTACCAAAATACAAAGTTTTGCATTTTGTGTTGATTTTTCAACAATTTTGAAGTTAGTTCTATTAAAAAGATTAAACATGAATAAACATGAATATTTGCGAATGGTTATATTTAAATGGAATAAACATGAATTTAATATTTCGTGATTTTTTTCTAAGTAGATTTTTTCAAAGAATAAAAATGAATAAGCATGAATATTTGAGAATGGTTATATTTAAATGGAATAATCATGAATAAACATGAATTTAATATTTTGTGATTTTTTTCTAAGAAGATTGTTTCAAAGAATATTGGCAAGTAGACATATTTAAAACGAATAAACATGAATTTGAGAAATATCTAAAATTTCATGAATTTATCTAAGTTGATTTTTTCCAATAAACATGTATAAACAACTTGAATATTTGGGTGTGGTCATATTTAAAAATAATTATACCTTGACGATACATGAATTTGTTAGAAAAGTTAAAAAATTTATAGTAATTTATATATTTTTTATACTTACCAATGACCCAGACATAGCTGGTGCTAACTCTTAAAATATAGGGCCAAACACAAATTTTGCCCCCCAATCCCCAAAATTTGCATCTAAAACTAAAGAAAACATGTCCTGAAAGGCCCTCCACACTTCGCCCCTACTGCGCATGCGCAGTGTCAAGGACGTTCCGAAATTGGCGCCATTAATCATTCTAATAACCAGTGCCTGGTAAGCGCTATGTACTCAGCGGGGAGGCAAGAGTTCCCAACTCCTGGGAGGGCCATCCCCGTCTGGGTCATTGGTAAGTATAAAAAATATATAAATTACTATAAATTTTTTAACATTTTTATACTGTACCAATGACCCAGACATAGCTGAATAGTAAAAAGGCTGGAGGGCCAAGGACATAGAGCAAAATGGAATACGCTCAATAAAATAAAATAGAGTCATCCCCTGTAGGGAAAAAGAAGTAATAGGCCTTACATGTATCTTTCTTATTTATGATAAATTAGAAAGATACAACACCTTCCAAAATTGAGCTTCATACATCCATGTACTCTATTAATATCCAATATAATCCTTATACTAATAATTTTTAAAGTAAGCCAATAAATAAAGTAAGTCTAGAGAATAGAGACTCTTATACTCCTAAAAGTGTCTGAGGATTGCATAATCATGTCCGTTGACATATGCAATATTCAAAAGCTATACTTTAAAAACTAAAACTTGAATGAATTTTAAAAACGTAAACTTCTCACTAAACAACCATCCCAATAACAGCTCAGAATTACTAACTCCGGAGGAGGTATCCCCTTGTTTTCATAGTAAAACAGGTGACCCAAGGGAACACCCTCCCCCCCCCCCCCTTTTTCTTGCCCTGGGTCAAATAGCCCAGAGCGAAGAGGGCAGCCGAACGGAGACACTGCCGAAACAGACAGCCTACCTAGCTATAGTAGCAACTGTTAAGTGAATGACATTCTGAGCAGTAGATAATAGACCTAACAATAGAGGCCTCCAGAAATGGACTCGATATTTCTAAGATAAAATTAATGAATGTGGATGGCTGAGCGCAATGAGCGGCCTTCAAAAATCTATAATAGCGACACTATTAATGTAAGCCCAAGAAGTAGAACTCTTACTTCATGAGCCGAAATCTTAAGCACAACTGCTAAGTCAATGATATACCATAAGCAGTACCGATAGTTAATAGAATCCATTAACAATAAAATGGAGCGTAACGTCCTTCTACTAGACATCAAAGACAGAAGAAGCTTACGCCCTTTGTAATAAACAGATATCTGTTTATAAATACATAAACTGTACCCGGAAAGAGTAAAGGCCTATGCCCATACGAAGACGGAAGGACCTTAAAATAATAGGTTCCGGATAATAGGAGCCTAACTCTTATGCAACAATCCAACCTAAATAGTAACGGAAGTATTGATTCCGAAACTATGAAAGTGAAAATCATCCATCGATAGTGCATGAAACTCACTGACTCTACAGTAAAAGAGAAACCAACAGAATTACTGTCTAAAAGGTCAGAATTTGAAAACTACTGTTTCCAGAGGCTCAAATGATTTCTTAGCTAAATAAGAACCGAAGTTAAAATCCGTATAGGAATTTAATCTAAAGATTCTAAGTCTATTTATCAAAAAGTTACTAACTGACTTAGATAAAGAGACAAAAGACTCAATTGTAAACTATCGTAGAGTGCATAGGTATGAGGTAACATAAACCTATAACCTAAATAATAACAGGCTGCAGTAAATCTTGTGAAACAAGTATACTAAAAAATAGCAATGAGTAGTATGGAGGGATCAACAATGTGAACATAATGATCCCTACACCACGACGGAAGAGCCTCCACTTTAGCCGCATAGAATAGCGAAGAAGAGGATCTCCTATAGTAAGAAATCGCGTCCAAAGCTCGTCCAGTACAGTGCTTACAATGCAATACGGACCACACAACGGAATACATGAAGGTTGCGACCTTGCTGGTTGTGATAAAGATGACACGATTTACCCAGTGAAAAAGATCCTCACATAGAGGAAGATTTCACGTTAAGACCCACAGTAGACAAGAGAGTAAATTACTCATGATCTCTGTGAAGATAGAGATGCTATCAACAGAAATGTATTGTGGTTGTTTATCTTAGCAATACCTGCTAAAACAACAGCACCGGAGGATACGCGTATCCTATCATTCCGTCCTATAGATCAATAGCGCGTTAACAATATTAGCTCAGAGATCTGGACAAGCCAACACATACGTCTGCAATTGATTAGCAAGCTGTGTCATAAATAAATCATCATTGGGCGCTCCCATAGATAGCAAATCTGATTGAATACTTGTTTGTTGAGAGTCCATTCTGACAGCAACAAGCGACCCGTAAGAGAACGGGAGTCCGATAAAACAATCAGACGACCCGGAATATGACGGACCAAAACTGAACTTGGTGTACTATAACCAACAGACGGATTCTTTCCATTAAATTGAATAACGGAAACGAAAGAGTGCCTCCCTGGTTCCGGAGATACGCCACTACTGTCGAATTAAAGGACAGGAATTTGGGCATGCGTTTCTGAATAATGTTCATGCAATGACATAAAGCAAGCCTAAAAAACATTATTCCGCGGAAGTTAAACTGATTGCTAAAAGACTGCGGAACCCAAAGACCCTGGCACTTCGAATCCGTAGGGATCAGTATTATATCCCAATCTGTTTGACTGGCAACCGTCATAACAGCCACACTCGGGTCCGGCAACTGCGGCGGCACTCTCTGAGTCAACCACCGAATGTTTGCCCCAGTCTGAATCTCTTGTAACACTAGATAGACAAGAGAACGTATAAATCGAGCAATTCATGGATTGCCGAAAAGTTGCCGTCGAAGAGAAGCTCCTCCGAGAACGAAGCGACTCTGAGAGAGTTCTTAACCTTACTATCCACGCGTGTGGATGTAGCTAGGGCTGCGTCACGTCTAACTAACTCCAATCAGCCACTGAAGGGCGGAGTTATACGTGAACAAACTACTGCCCTCAAAAGAAATTACATTGAGAATAATATCCCGTAAATCTTTTCTTGAAGACGTAATGATAACGCCTCAGTATGGCGGATTACGTATAATAAAGCGTCTAAGTTAAGTCTACTATACATAATGTCGTTCCCAACATTGAAATTGGAAAAGACATAAACGGCGAAAAAGAATATATGCAGTCTTTAATCACACCGTCTAGACGCATATGAACTCTCGGTATGCCCTGCTCTGCCAAAATAAACTATTTGTATAAATGATAAAATGGCAGAAATGAGCAACGCGGACAAGAAACTAAACTATCATGCTTAGTAGCAGGCTTGTATATATATATATATATAGCGTCGAAAAATAAAACACATGTTGTAATGACAATATTGGACTGCGTCGGTAAGTCAGGGACAATGTCCCTGAACCGATCGAAAAATCCGAGTCCAATGACGCTATAAGTCTCTTATCCAAGATCGCAGCAATGAAGTCCGAAATAATAATCACTGGAAGATAATGCCAGAAGATATGAAAGGCATCTTCCGATACTACTAAAGGGAAAACTCGAAATCTTTCGAATCCCTTTCGCCATCCTGTCGGACCCTATAAAGCGTTCGGTCGTCCGTAGCTGATGCAACCGCGGACCGCACCGACCCAGCGCCGTCGGATAATTCCTGATTCGACTGAGAAACTGTCAATTGCTGGGATGCTGCGAAACAACTGTGCTAACTCAGATAGCACGTCCGTCACTGAGGCCTGAGGAGAAGCGGTCTTACGATGCATTGCCGCTGGAAGCTCCGTGATCGTTACCCCGTGCATACTTCCAATATGCGAGCGAACGGAGTGTATAGGCCTCGTGTCCCTTGGCTACCGGATGGCGCGACCTATTCGCCGTGGAATCACTGAATGCCGAAACTGATCGGATACTCGAGGTCACGTAGCCAATGTGCGGTCGTGTGCCCTGCTGTGAGGATGAGGAAGCATTAAAGACAGTCTCTCGGACTGTCAATATAACGGAGCGTCCCGACCAACGGACATATGCTCCGAATGTAAAATATCTGAACCACAACATGCGGTCCCCTATGTTGTTGGGCGAGAGAGGGACCTCTCTCGCTCACAGCCCGGACGGACCTGGACAAGCCAGGAACCGGACTAACAGGCTTCCTCCGATCTGTCCTCAATCTGCCATCACTGGGTGAGTACTAAAGTAATTAAAGTGCTCGCATCACCGATATCTCCTTCCTAGACCGCAACGGACGAACCCGGCAGCCGAACCATTCGATGAATGTACGCTACACCGGGTGAGCTAGCGAATGTCACTCCGTAGGCGATAGACATATTCCATGAGCACTTATTGCCGCTAACTCTTCATTAACTATGACGACAGAGGCACACTTTTGAAAGACATCTCCATAACTCTTCGAACAAGAAACCAGAAATGCTTGGATAGCAAGCATAAAATAATAATATATATAGCGTCGTTCAATAATTCGAAAGTTTGTGTGACATTATTGGACTATGTCGGAACTGAGGGATGATGTCCCTGAACCGAACCAAAAATTTCTAAGTCCACCGACGCTATCAGTTTCTTATCCGGCATCGCAGCATTCTGGTCCGACGAAAGAAGCTGTAGAAGACCAAGTCAGATGACATACACAACAGCATATGTTGTTCCGAAAGGGAAAGCTCGAAATCCTCCGAATCCCTTTCGGTATCCCGTCGGACCGGATGAAACTTTCGGACGTCCGTACCCGCTTCCGCGGAGCGTCCCGACCCAGCATCGTCGGATAAAATATATGCGACAGATTCAGTTGATGCTGGGATGCTGCGATAAACTGTGCTATTAAGGAAAGCACGTCCGTTCCCGAGGCCTGTGCAGCAGCGGTCTTACGATGCATTGCCGCCGGAAGCTCCGTGTACGTTGACTCCCGCACACTTCCTATGCGAACGTCCGGAGTCTGCAGGCCTCGTGTCCCTGGCTACCGGATGGTGTGACCTGGTCGCCGAAGAATCCTTGATCGGCGAAGCTGGTAATATATCGGCGGTCACGCAGCCAAGGTGCGGTCGTGTGCGCTGACGAGAAGAGGAAGCCTTAGCAGTCTCTGCGGACTGCCTACACAACGGAGCGTCCCGAGCGACGGACGTATGCTCCGCTTGCGACACATTTGTACCACAACATCTGGGGCCAGATGTTGTTGAACGAGAGAGGGGCCTCTCCCGCTTGCCGTCCGGATGGACCGGAACGAGCTATGAACCGGACTAAAAGGCTTCCTGCGTTCTCCCTCCGATCCGCCGTCACTGGGTGTGCATTAAGTTAATTTATAGTGCTCGCATCACCCCAAAAATTCCTTCTAGACCGCAACGGACGAACCCGGCTGCCGAACCATTCGGTGAATGGACGCTACACCGGGCGAGCTAGCGGACGTCAAAGGCCGTCGAACCTACTAGGGTCCTCTTAGGCAATTGGCGTATTTACATGAGCACTTTTCCGCTAGCCCTTCATTAATTGTGACGACGGAGGCACACTGTTGGAAGACATCACAGATACATCACCCTAATCTTGATCGTCTGAAATAGAAATTGATAAAGTAGAGTGACCCTGCGGGGAAAGGACCGGAGTGTCCAAATCCCCAACAACATACCGTGACATACGCTTCCCATATTGTCATCGAAATCATACGATACAGAACAGGAGTTAATGCGAGTACACTGACCACATATAGAATGATAATAAAGTCAGAGGAAGACTTCCTCTTAAAACAATTGATCAATATCCTTTCAATGTGAAAAGAAAACAAGTCCTGGTACTCGCACTAACCCCTGGCAATCAAAATACATAATAATAATATGATCCATTAATATAGAAAAAATAATTGAAATCAAAATATTTTGAAAAAATATTTTTCAGAACAGCCCAAGTTTCTGAAAAGTAACGTTGAGCCCCAATGGATCCCAAGCCTAAGTGTGGACAAAAATTTTTAAAATATTTTAAACAATTTATTCAACACTTACGAACAATAATAATGTATCTAGTTATGATTAAAATAACATAAAGATATTATTTTTTAGAAATCCCCCACTCACACAGAGGGCTGTTGTAAATGTAAACAATGAGTGTAAAAACACTAAAATAAGACTCCAGGCACCCAGGCCCGAAATCAGTTACCAAAAATACACTATCTGATGCAAAACAGAGACTTCCAGGGAAGAAACTGCAGAACATCAGATGCTAGATGCAGAACACAACGCCTAACCACCCATAGGTGAAGACGTAAACATGGGGAAAGAACAGAATTCATTCTGTTATTCAGCTAAAACTCCCAAGAAATTTTAGTAATAATAATTACAGAAACTATGCCAAAAGCATGGGAGAATAGCAAAGGGGAACTTAAAGGACGGGGAGAGAGGAAAACACTTAAAAAAAAAACAGTGTAACTAAATAATCAGAATGACAACAAAATGGCTGCTGCCTTGAAAGTTAAAAAATTTATAGTAATTTATATATTTTTTATACTTACCAATGACCCAGACATAGCTGGTGCTAACTCTTAAAATATAGGGCCAAACACAAATTTTGCCCCCCAATCCCCAAAATTTGCATCTAAAACTAAAGAAAACATGTCCTGAAAGGCCCTCCACACCTCGCCCCCACTGCGCATGCGCAGTGTCAAGGACGTTCCGAAATTGGCGCCATTTATCATTCTAATAACCAGTGCCTGGTAAGCGCTATGTACTCAGCAGGGAGGCAAGAGTTCCCAACTCCTGGGAGGGCCATCCCCGTCTGGGTCATTGGTAAGTATAAAAAATATATAAATTACTATAAATTTTTTAACATTTTTATACTGTACCAATGACCCAGACATAGCTGAATAGTAAAAAGGCTGGAGGGCCAAGGACATAGAGCAAAATGGAATACGCTCAATAAAATAAAATAGAGTCATACCCTGTAGGGAAAAGAAGTAATAGGCCTTACATGTATCTTTCTTATTTATGATAAATTAGAAAGATACAACACCTTCCAAAAATTGAGCTTCATACATCCATGTACTCTATTAATATCCAATAATCCTTATACTAATAATTTTTAAAGTAAGCCAATAATAAAGTAAGTCTAGAGAATAGAGACTCTTATACTCCTAAAAGTGTGTGAGAATTGCATAATCATGTCCGTTGACATATGCAATATTCAAAAGCTATACTTTAAAAACTAAGACTTGAATGAATTTTATAAACTTAAACTTCTCACTAAACAACCATCCCAATAACAGCTCAGAATTACTAACTCCGGAGGAGGTATCCCCTTGTTTTCATAGTAAAAACAGGTGACCCAAGGGAACACCCTCCCCACCCCCCCCATTTTTCTTGCCCTGGGTCAAATAGCCCAGAGCGAAGAGGGCAGCCGAACGGAGACACTGCCGAAACAGACAGCCTTCCTAGCTATAGTAGCAACTGTTAAGTGAATGACATTCTGAGCAGTAGATAATAGACCTAACAATAGAGGCCTCCAGAAATGGACTCGATATTTCTGAGATAAAATTCATGAATGGATGGCTGAGCGCAATGAGCAGCCTTCAAAAATCTATAATAGCAACACTATTAATGTAAGCCCAAGAAGTAGAAGAACTCTTACTTCATGAGCCGAAATCTTAAGCACAACTGCTAAGCCAATGATATACCATAAGCAGTACGCTAGTTAATAGAATCCATTAACAATAAAATGGAGCGTAACGTCCTTCTACTAGACATCAAAGACAGAAGAAGCTTACGCCCTTGTAATAAACAGATATCTGTTTATAAATACATAAACTGTACCCGGAAAGAGTAAAGGCCTATGCCCATACGAAGACGGAAGGACCTTAAAATAATAGGTTCCGGATAATAGGAGCCTAACTCTTATGCAACAATCCAACCTAAATAGTAACGGAAGTATTGATTCCGAAACTATGAAAGTGAAAATCATCCATCGATAGTGCATGAAACTCACTGACTCTACAGTAAAAGAGAAACCAACAGAATTACTGTCTAAAAGGTCAGAATTTGAAAACTACTGTTTCCAGAGGCTCAAATGATTACTTAGCTAAATAAGAACCGAAGTTAAAATCCGTATAGGAATTTAATCTAAAGATTCTAAGTCTATTTATCAAAAAGTTACTAACTGACTTAGATAAAGAGACAAAAGACTCAATTGTAAACTATCGTAGAGTGCATAGGTATGAGGTAACATAAACCTATAACCTAAATAACAACAGGCTGCAGTAGATCTTGTGAAACAAGTATACTAAAAACTAGCAATGCGTAGTATGGAGGGATCAACCATATGAACATAATGATCCCTACACCATGACGGAAGAGCCTCCACTTTAGTCTCATAGAATAGCGAAGAAGAGGATCTCCTATAGTAAGAAATCGCGTCCAAAGCTCGTCCAGTACAGTGCTTACAATGCAATACGGACCACACAACGGAATACATGAAGGTTGCGACCTTGCTGGTTGTGATAAAGATGACACGATTTACCCAGTGAAAAAAGATCCTCACATAGAGGAAGATTTCACGTTAAGATCCACAGTAGACAAGAGAGTAAATTACTCATGATCTCTGTGAAGATAGAGATGCTATCAACAGAAATGTATTGTGGTTGTTTATCTTAGCAATACCTGCTAAAACAACAGCGCCGGAGGATACGCGTATCCTATCATTCCGTCCTATAGATCAATAGAGCGTTAACAGTATTAGCTCAGAGATCTGGACAAGCCAACACATACGTCTGCAATTGATTAGCAAGCTGTGTCATAAATAAAACATCATTGGGCGCTCCCATAGATAGCAAATCTGATTAAATACTTGTTTGTTGAGAGTCCATTCTGACAGCAACAAGCGACCCGTAAGAGAACGGGAGTGCGATAAAACAATCCGACGACCCAGAATATGACGAACCAAAACTGAACTTGGTGTACTATAACCAACAGACGGATTCTTTCCATTAAATTGAATAACGGAAACGAAAGAGTGCCTCCCTGGTTCCGGAGATACGCCACTACTGTCGAATTAAAGGACAGGAATTTGGGCATGCGTTTCTGAATAATGTTCATGCAATGACATAAAGCAAGCCTAAAAAACATTATTCCGCGGAAGTTAAACTGATAGCTAAAAGACTGCGGAACCCAAAGACCCTGGCACTTCGAATCCGTAGGGATCAGTATATATCCCAATCTGTTTGACTGGCAACCGTCATAACAGCCACACTCGGGTCCGGCAACTGCGGCGGCACTCTCTGAGTCAACCACCGAATGTTTGCCCCAGTCTGAATCTCTTGTAACACTAGATAGACAAGAGAATGTATAAATCAAGCAATTCATGGATTGCCGAAAAGTTGCCGTCGAAGAGAAGCTCCTCCGAGAACGAAGCGACTCTGAGAGAGTTCTTAACCTACTATCCACGCGTGGATGTAGCTAGGGCTGCATCACGTCTAACCAACTCCAATCAGCCACTGAAGGGCGGAGTTATACGTGAACAAACTACTGCCCTCAAAAGAAATTACATTGAGAATAATATCCCGTAAATCTTTTCTTGAAGACGTAATGATAACGCCTCAGTAAGGCGGATTACGTATAATAAAGCGTCTAAGTTAAGTCCACTATACATAATGTCGTTCCCAACATTGAAATTGGAAAAGACATAAACGGCGAAAAAGAATATATGCAGTCTTTAATCACACCGTCTAGACGCATATGAACTCTCGGTATGTCCTGCTCTGCCAAAATAAACTATATGTAAAAAAGATAAAATGGCAGAAATGAGCCACGCGGACAAGAAACTAAACTATCATGCTTAGTAGCAGGCTTGTATATATATATATAATATATAGCGTCGAAAAATAAAACACATGTTGTAATGACAATATTGGACTGCGTCGGTAAGTCAGGGACAAAGTCCCTGTACCGATCGAAAAATCCGAGTCCAATGACGCTATAAGTCTCTTATCCAAGATCGCAGCAATGAAGTCCGAAAAATAATCACTGGAAGAAATGCCAGAAGATATGAAAGGCATCTTCCGATACTACTAAAGGGAAAACTCGAAATCTTTCGAATCCCTTTCGCCATCCTGTCGGACCCTATAAAGCGTTCGGTTGTCCGTAGCTTGATGCAACCGCGGACCGCACCGACCCAGCGCCGTCGGATAATTCCTGATTCGACCGAGAAACCGTCAATTGCTGGGATGCTGCGAAACAACTGTGCTAACTCGGATAGCACGTCCGTCACTGAGGCCTGAGGAGCAGCGGTCTTACGATGCATTGCCGCAGGAAGCTCCGAGATCGTTACCCGGTGCATACTTCCAATATGCGAGCGAACGGAGTGTATAGGCCTCGTGTCCCTTGGCTACCGGATGGCGCGACCTATTTGCTGTGGAATCACTGAATGCCAAAACTGATCGGATACTCGAGGTCACGTAGCCAATGTGCGGTCGTGTGCCCTGCTGTGAGGATGAGGAAGCATTAAAGACAGTCTCTCGGACTGTCAATATAACGGAGCGTCCCGAGCAACGGACATATGCTCCGAATGTAAAATATCTGAACCACAACATGCGGTCCCCTATGTTGTTGGCTTCCTCCGATCTGTCCTCAATCTGCCGTCACTGGGTGAGTACTAAAGTAATTAAAGTGCTCGCATCACCCAAATCTCCTTCCTAGACCGCAACGGACGAACCCGGCAGCCGAACCATTCAATGAATGTACGCTACACCGGGTGAGCTAGCGAATGTCACTCCGTAAGCGATAGACATATTCCATGAGCACTTATTGCCGCTAACTCTTCATTAACTATGACGACAGAGGCACACTTTTGAAAGACATCTCCATAACTCTTCGAACAAGAAACCAGAAATGCTTGGATAGCAAGCATAAAATAATAATATATATAGCGTCGTTCAATAATTCGAAAGTTTGTGTGACATTATTGGACTATGTCGGAACTGAGGGACGATGTCCCTGAACCGAACCAAAAATTTCTAAGTCCACCGACGCTATCAGTTTCTTATCCGGCATCGCAGCATATGTTGTTCCGAAAGGGAAAGCTTGAAATCCACCGAATCCCTTTCGGTATCCCGTCGGACCGGATGAAACTTTCGGACGTCCGTACCCGCTTCTGCGGAGCGTCCCGACCCAGCATCGTCGGATAAAATATATGCGACAGATTCAGTTGATGCTGGGATGCTGCGATAAACTGTGCTATTAAGGAAAGCACGTCCGTTCCCGAGGCCTGTGCAGTAGCGGACTTACGATGCATTGCCGCTGGAAGCTCCGTGTACGTTGACTCCCGCACACTTCCTATGCGAACGTCCGGAGTCTGCAGGCCTCGAGTCCCCGGCTACCGACCCAGCGCTGTCGGATAATTCTCGATCCGACACCGTTTCTGTCGGCTGCTGGGATGCTGCGATAAGCTGTGCTATGTGCACAAGAATGTCCGGCGTCGAGACCTGCGGAGGCGCAGTCTATCGGTGCTTCGCCGAGGGCAGCTCCGCATCAGATGGCTCCCGCATACTTCCTATGCGAACGTCCGGAGTCCATCGGTCTCGAATCCCTGGCTGCCGGATGGTGTGACCTGGTCGCCGAAGAATCCTTGATCGGCGAAGCTGGTAATATATCGGCGGTCACGCAGCCAAGGTGCGGTCGTGTGCGCTGACTAGAAGAGGAAGCCTTAGCAGTCTCAGCGGACTGCCTATACAACGGAGCGTCCCGAGCGACGGACGTATGCTCCGCTAACGACACATTTGTACCACAACATCTGGGGCCAGATGTTGTTGAACGAGAGAGGGGCCTCTCTCGCTTGCCGTCCGGATGGACCGGAACGAGCTATGAACCGGACTAAAAGGCTTCCTCCGTTCTCCCTCCGATCCGCCGTCACTGGGTGTGCATTAAGTTAATTTTATAGTGCTCGCATCACCCCAAAATTCCTTCTAGACCGCAACGGACGAACCCGGCTGCCGAACCATTCAGTGAATGGACGCTACACCAGGCGAGCTAGCGGACGTCAAAGGCCGTCGAACCTACTAGGGTCCTCTTAGGCAATTGGCGTATTACATGAGCACTTTTCCGCTAGCCCTTCATTAATTGTGACGACGGAGGCACACTGTTGGAAGACATCACAGATACATCACCCTAATCTTGATCGTCTGAAATAGAAATTGATAAAGTAGAGTGACCCTGCGGGGAAAGGACCGGAGTGTCCAAATCCCCAACAACATACCGTGACATACGCTTCCCATATTGTCATCGAAATCATACGATACAGAACAGGAGTTAATGCGAGTACACTGACCACATATAGAATGATAAAAAGGTCAGAGGAAGACTTCCTCTTAAAACAATTGATCAATATCCTTTCAATGTGAAAAGAAAACAAGTCCTGGTACTCGCACTAACCCCTGGCAATCAAAATACATAATAATAATATGATCCATTAATATAGAAAAAATAATTGAAATCAAAATATTTTGAAAAAATATTTTTTCAGAACAGCCCAAGTTTCTGAAAAGTAACGTTGAGCCCCAATGGATCCCAAGCCTAAGTGTGGACAAAAATTTTAAAAATATTTTAAACAATTTATTCAACACTTACGAACAATAATAATGTATCTAGTTATGATTAAAATAACATAAAGATATTATTATTTAGAAATCCCCCCCTCACACAGAGGGCTGTTGTAAATGTAAACAATGAGTGTAAAAACACTAAAATAAGACTCCAGGCACCCAGGCCCGAAATCAGTTACCAAAAATACACCATCTGATGCAAAACAGAGACTTCCAGGGAAGAAACTGCAGAACATCAGATGGTAGATGCAGAACACAACGCCTAACCACCCGTAGGTGAAGACGTAAACATGGGGAAAGAACAGAATTCATTCTGTTATTAAGCTAAAACTCCCAAGAAATTTTAGTAATAATAATTACAGAAACTATGCCAAAAGCATGGGAGAATAGCAAGGGGGAACTTAAAGGACAGGGAGAGAGGAAAAACACTTGAAAAAACAGTGTAACTAAATAATCAGAATGACAACAAAATGGCTGCTGCCTTGAAAATAGGTAACTTAACATAATTTCATTAAAAAATTTTAAGTTACAGCCCTGATAATATTCTGTCACACATTCTTTTCCTCTCCTCCTTTTCTATCCTCCTTAGAATCACCATTTCACTAATATTTATGTGTCTGGCATCATTTAAACTGAGATTTAAAAGCACAAAGATCAGTCAGATGTTAACTGATGAAGGGCCAAACTTAGAATGATAAATGGCGCCAATTTCGGAACGTCCTTGACACTGCGCATGCGCAGTGGGGGCGAGGTGTGGAGGGCCTTTCAGGACATGTTTTCTTTAGTTTTAGATGCAAATTTTGGGGATTGGGGGGCAAAATTTGTGTTTGGCCCTATATTTTAAGAGTTAGCACCAGCTATGTCTGGGTCATTGGTACAGTATAAAAATATAGGTAACTTAACATAATTTCATTAAAAAATTTTAAGTTACAGCCCTGATAATATTCTGTCACACATTCTTTTCCTCTCCTCCTTCTCTATCCTCCTTAGAATCACCATTTCACTAATATTTATGTGTCTGGCATCATTTAAACTGAGATTTAAAAGCACAAAGATCAGTCAGATGTTAACTGATGAAGGGCCAAACTTAGAATGATTAATGGCGCCAATTTTGGAACGTCCTTGACACTGCGCATGCGCAGTAGGGGCGAAGTGTGGAGGGCCTTTCAGGACATGTTTTCTTTAGTTTTAGATGCAAATTTTGGGGATTGGGGGGCAGAATTTGTGTTTGGACCTATATTTTAAGAGTTAGCACCAGCTATGTCTGGGTCATTGGTACAGTATAAAAATTTTGATATTTCAGGAATTGCCAATTTGAAAGTGGTCATACATGTATTTAGAAGGAATGACCTTGAATATACATTAAATCTCAGAAAATGTAATATTTCATGAAATTAAGTGGAAATAGAATCAATTCAGATGTGAATGAACACACTGGAATAGAATACATTTTTTACGGCCTCTAGCCAGAGCCATATTGAATCATTGATAGACAGATGGCCAGACAGATGACAGACGACTGGCCATGGCATCCCCTGTGAAACAGAGTTTGTGAACTCCTGAACAGTTCATGAACAGTTCATGAACTCCATGAACTGTTCATGAAAAATTCACATGCCAAGTTCATGAACTACAGTCCTTGAAATGTTCATGAACATGTTGATGAACAAATAAAGAACACTTCATGAACAGATAAATATCATACATGTTCATGAACAAATGAAGAACAGTTCAAGAACAATGGTGATTACTGTAGTTCATGATGAGTTCATGAATAAATTCAAGAACAAATGAAGAACACTTCATGAACAAAGATGAGTACTACAGTTCATTAAAAGCTCATTAATAAATTCAAGAACAAATGCAGAACAGTTCATGAACAGAGATGATACTGCAGTTCAATAAAAATTCATGAATAAATTCCAGAACCAATGAAGAACAGATCATGGACATCAGGACGGACAAAGATTATCTATAAGCTCATGAAGAATTCCAGTAGACAAGCAATCCAAGTCGCAAGAAGCAAATGCACAATGCATACTTGAAAAATTCCCAAGAGAAAATGTCACCAAAATTTCACTAAAATTTCAGTAAATTTGACGTCTGACTCACATCCGTCATAATCTTGAAAGCCAGATCTAGCAGTTACAGCGTAACTCCCTGAGTTAACTACTGAATATCTGGCCAATTTGAACCCTTGTTTTACTAGGTCCGTTAAAACAATACTGGTTCAAGCAAAAGCATCTTCACACTCCAGTTCTGAGTGAAGAATATCTGGAAGGGAAGTGTGCGCAGACGGCCCATCAGAATAAGATCCACAGCCGCTCTGCACAGCTCCAACAGATGCATGAATTCCCTCACTGTTAATGCATCTGAGTGTAGACAAAAGCGAGCATAACAACTGACTAATTTCATTCTGGGTAACGGCAGACGAACCAGATTGTTGTGAGTCTCGAATCTCATTCCCTTAGTGAATGAAAGACTTGAACACAGTTAGATCCGACTTCTTCTCGTTCACGATGAAGCCAAGACGTCGGAGGAAAAGAAGCAGACTCTGAACATCGTCCTGAAGAGTAGTTTTGTTGCCGTATCTCTGAGAAATGTCGTCCAAGTAAGCCGATGTTACCGCAGATGAATGAGCTCGGAAGTGAGACATAACCAAGTTCATTATTCGAGTGAAACCCAGAGCACTAGATTCAGACCGAAGCACATTGCTCGGAACTGATACACTATCCCTTGAATGGCAAACCGTAGGTACTTTCTGAATGCCGAATGTACCAGGACATGAAAGTACGCATCCTTAGATCCAAGATTGCCGCATAGCCATTTACTCGAATGCTCGTCCTTACTGACCGAATGGTCTCCGTATAGAACTTTGGAGCTACGATAAGTTTGTTTATCCAGCTCAAGTCTATTACCGGCAGGAACGAGCCATCTCGCTTCGGTACAAGGAACAGGTGACTGTAGAATCCTAGAGAATCTTGATTCTCGACGACCTCTATTGCTTCCTTTGCCAAGAGAGCCTTTACCTCTGATAGGAGAGACTCTCTTTTACAAGGATTTGACAGAAGTTTTGTCCATCGCGGACATCATGTTAGTGGTAGTTTTCGCTTGAAAAGATAGCTGTAGGCCACCCGAGACCACACTTCTCGCCCTCGGGTCTTCGAGAATTGTTATCCAGTTTGTTGCGAATCTTGATAACCTTCTGCCAACTGGCAAGCAATAGAGGTCCTGACCATCACCTGTAGGACCTGCAAGACTTACGGGAGGAGAAACCACGTCCCCCTCACGAAGAGCTTAGACCCGCCGGTTAAGGGGCATTTGACCGGTAGTCTAGATCAGACCTACGCCCCCTTCCGGGTCGCTGTATTGACGATCCCTAGGGTAATTGTAGGAGGGTTTTCTATACCCTTGCAAGGAGCCCCCTTTAGACAATTTCTGTCTTGGAAAGCCTCCCTTACTCTTTTCAGCTGCTGCGGGTTGATTAGACGCCGACTTACGGAGCAGAGTATTTGATGCTTTCTTTGTAGCTTGGTCATAAACCAATGAAAGCATATCGTCAAAAATTTTGTGTCCAGATACCGGAGCAACCCATAGAGAGTTTTTCACCTTGTCATCTACTAAAGATGACGACGCAAGGGCTCCGTCACGTCTGATTTACTCCAAATTAGCAACTGTTAAGGAGCAGTTATACGTGGTAAGCATAATAGCCCAGGAAAGAACTCATAAAGAGGTAAAAATGTCCTCCAATTCCTTTCCATTGAGACATTGCGCCCCAGATCTTGAAAGGTGATCTGCATAAGACATGGCATCTGAATTCGCTTTGTTTGAAGAAATTGCGGTCTCAGTTGTGTCCGAGCGAATAGTGAATGACAAAGGAAAGGATATGTCTAGATCCTCTGCCTGCTCATCAAAACACAGAGAAAGTATCTGTACATCTTCAAATGAACGCGGTCCAACAAACGGTAAATTTACGGAAGATGATGACAAGAAACCGCCTGTCTTCTTCCCACTGGAAAGTTTGAATATGGCATTGCCAAAATGGCCAAAGGCCTGCGACACCTGTCTAGACTGAACCGGGAAAGACAGGACCTCCTCCTTTGTCCAGATATAGTCCAACAACGATAGTGGTTTCAACCTAGCAGTCGCAGCATTCTGATTCACTGGAACAAATTCAAAGTAGTGTTGATGGATTAAATCCATCGCAACCATGTGTTGATCCGAAAGGGAAGGGTAATCCTCCTCCGTATTGCTTTCACCATCCGACTGAATCAATTGAAATTCACGGTCAGTGGCATCTGAACTTGCAGATGACTGGACCGACCCAGCACCATCCGAAAGCTCAGGTTCTGAGACTGCCGTAGTCTGCTTCTGCACTTGCTGGGATGCTGCGATGAGTTGTGCAATCTGTGACAGCAAGTCTGTTACGGATGCCTGAGGAGCAGCGGTCTTCTGTTTCTTGGCTCCTGGGATGGTGTGTCCGAGACAGCTCTTTTCTCTGGACAGCCCGATAAATGAGTCCTCATCTCCTTAGCTACCGGATGGTCCGACTTCTTCGATGATGAGTGGTCCCTTCTCGGTGATGCAGGCTGGATATCTGAAGTCGCCTAGCTAAGGTGCAGTAAAGAGAGGGGGCTCTCTCGCTCATAGTCCTTTCAGATTCTCACCAACCTTCTCAATGAACTTGCTAGCTTCTTCTTCTGTTCCGTCGTCACTTTGTATTTTAAGGTGCTCTCTCTACCCAATCCAATTCTTTTGACCGCAACGGACACACCCAGTGTCACAGTACCCACAGATAGAGTAACCCCTTCACCGGTCGAGCTAGCTGGCGGCAAGGGACTGAAACCAACGGCCCGTGGTTTTTTGCCCTGTTTAATGTTCATGAGCACCTTTGCCGCTAGCTCTGCATGATCATCTGAATGCGACGACGGCAGCACACTTTCTAGGCATCAAGTAAACATCACCATGTTCTTGTTCCTCTGAAACAGAAACTGAGAAACTATAGATTGATTTTGTGGTGAGAGGACCGTCAGCGGCCTCTCGCCGCTAACAACGTACCATACCACCCATCTCCAATGTTTGTCATCCCATCCGACACATGTTGAGCAAGAAGTAGTGTGAGTACATCGACTACAAGCAAGGCAACCAACATGTATATCAGAGGAAGACTACCTCGCCTTGCATTTTGAGCAATAAGCTTTCATAATGAAATAAAATAAAGTCGACAGTACTCATACCAACTCCACAATAAATATATAAAAAAGATACATAATAAGTAACATTCAAAATATAAATCGAAAAATAATTTACAAAAATAATTTTCGAAAAATGTTGACAGGAGCCCAAGTCCCCAAAGGGAACGATGAGCCCAAATGTATCCCGATAGAGCCTAAGTGTAGACAAAAATTTTGTTATTATCCAAAAAATTAATTGCTACACTACCGGAATATTTAATGTATCTTACAACAGCCCTAAGATGATAATAAATAGGAAACTACATATATTAATAGAGCGTTGTCAATGTAAACAACGTCAGAAGAAAAACCGGAAACAAGACTCCAGGCACTGAATAAAAAGGCCCAAAGTCAGTAACAGATTTTGAACTATCCAATGTAAAGCAAGATCTTCATCAGAAGAAAAAACGATACATCGGATGTATGATGCATGACCAAAAATGCCAAAACACCCCTAGGGTGAGAACGTAACCATGGGGATATACCGAATAAACATTCTGTGTAACACGTCAAACTCCCAAGAAATTGATAAAAAATTTCAAAAAAACAAGCCAAAAAGCTTGGGAGTTTAACTGGAGGGCTTCAAGGAAGGATAGGGAAGGAACACTTAACAAACAGTGCAAAAATCATTAGCAAGAATGATGACATCAGGCCCATGTCCCGAAATAGTGAAACATGAAATAATTTTTGTAAAAATTATAAAGTTATAGCCCTGAACATTTCAAACCACAGTTTCTTCCTTCCATCATCCAGCTGTGTTCTTGGATCCACCAAATTCACCATTGATTTGTGTCTGGCATCATTAAAACTGAGATTTAAAAGCACAGATGTCAGTTTGTTGTTACTGACAGAAGGGCCAAACAAAGATTGATGTTGGCGCCAATTCCAGTCACTTCCTAACAGCTGCGCATGCGCAGAGAGTAAATATAAGGAGGGCCAGATAGGACTTTTAATTTTCGGTTCGGCATGCAAATTTTGGGGATTGGGGGGCAAAATTTGTGTTTGGCCCTAGATATTTTTGAGTTAGACCAGCTAGTCTGGGCCATTGGGTTATAGTATAAAAGTATAAAAATTTATAAATTTATAGTAACTTTTATATTTTGCAAACTTACCACTGGCCCAGACTAGCTTACTCTTATTCTTATCCATCTTTACACAAGTTTACATGAGATTCCAAATTCCTCTTTGGAATCCTCATCAGACAACAGGTCCCTAGATGAACAATCACCTGGAAGGGTTCCACAATCACCTGAATGGAACATTGCCTCACATGACACCCTAACATCTACAGGTTTGTAGAGGTAATCAAGAAGATTGAAAATGTTGATAGAACAAAAATTGTCCAGATAAATTTTGGTGCTGCTCCACCAAACAGGAAAAAAAATCTACAGTAGAGTTGAGAACCGCCTTCAATGCCTGATGCAAATGATGAATCAAGGGCAAGAATCGCCTCTTGAATTCCTTGAAGCAGCAGGGGATTAGCTCTACACTGGACTGTGAATGTTGTTGTTTTAAACTGTCTAAGTTATGGGGTGTCTACGTTTTGGGAAGATACCATTTGAAAGGGTCCTTGTACTTAATTGAGTAGTATTAAACATTCAGTTGATCTATGTTGTTATATTTCATCAAATTTCATAGGATGAGATTGACAAGATTAAACGAGATGTCATAGATGTCAAATTAATTTACTTGCATGTGAAAAGCTGAAAAGACTTCTCACTTTTAAAAATGATTTTTGGATAACAAGGTTAGGAAATATATAATGAAGTGAGCTCAACTGTATCTATGTACATACCTGTCTCGCAATTTAGACCAGAATATCCAGTTGAACAGGTACAGGTGTATCCATTATCCTTATCTGCACACGACCCTCCATTCAGACATGGTTTAGACGCACAATTTCTTTTATCTATCAAATGATATAGAACAAACATAAAACAATTACACTGAGAAATTATTCATACCATTTCTTAATTCATGGTATTTGGGTAAAGAATACACAAAATAATTATCTGATTGCAAAGAAAATCTAGTCACATGTGTTATACCAGGCTTGTCAAAGGAATATTCTGTAGCCAGCCTCTAAACAGAAGACTGGTTTGTCAGACAAATGTTCCCCATTAAAAAAGTTAGGGGAAGGATGTCCGTGATACATGTATACCTTTAAAAAAAAACTGACAAAACAAAGTCAGATATGTGAGGATTTGTTGTCTGTCGCTCTGTCAGTCAGACCTTACATGTCACGAACTTTTCTAATAATAAACATTCATAACACTGAAATAACAGCCTATCACCAAGTTTAATAAATGTTGTGTGTGCAATGCTTTCTTAAAATAAAGTTTTGAGATATGGATCATGGTGCAGTCAGAAAACAATTTATATGCATTGTGCAGGCCTGGCATTCTTTAAGAGTGCAGGAGTGCTGATGCCTATTGCACACCAAGAAAAAAATTGAGGAGGGCAATTTTTTGCACCCCTTGATTGTCTGGAATGCCAGACCTGTTTGGGACTGCCTTTAAAATCTATTATCATTTCGTCCCCTGAGTTCCAATGTGTTCCCTGCACCTTCTGGCACAGAGAACACAGTGGAACTCAGGGGATTATTTGTCAATGTTGCATTAATGCGCAATAATTAATGACCCATTCTGTGTTGCATTTGATACATTTTGAGTGTAGAAGACAGTCACATAAGAATTGAATGTAAGATTTTGAATAACGAGATGTGTGTGCCAATTTTCCCACTATGTAGCTGAATGTAGTACAATTTTTCAGTCACAATATTAATACCTTGAAATGAATATAACCAAAATAGCATACAAGTTTTTGCATTGAAAATTTCAGGTGCAATTGCACTCCCAAGCAATCAGATGAGGGCAACTGTTTTGTACTCCTTGATTTTCTAGATTGCCAGGCCTGCATTGTGTATGTTTTTCAAATGACAATCATGTTTTAGAGGAATTTAGAATTTTGGTTTCTGATCCCCTGCCGGGATTCGATCCCTCGGCAACTCCAACGGACAATCAGGAATCCAACACCTAAACCACTAGACCATTGCACACCATAAAAAAGATGGCTTAAATCTAGCTTTTTAGATGAAGATCTCATTATTACTTGGTTCGTCTTCATTTCGGCAGCAGCATGAAAGTGTGGAATGCGCTGGCTACAGTACGACAAAAGTGCTGTGGATGGTCTGAGACGAAGACTGGCACTGGCTTGTGTGTGCTTTTCAAATGATACAATCAATCATGTTTTAGAGGAATTTACAATGTTCTGATCCCTTCCGGGATTCGAACCCTCGGCATGAAATTTCGGTATTTTGACATCGGTGTGCAGAGGATTATTTATGTAACTAACGATGAAAAAAATCGCATCTGCTATTCTCTATTTGAAAGGTTCCTTGTACTTAACTGAATAGTATTAAACATTCAGTTGATCTATGTTGTTATATTTCAGCAAATTTGATAGCATGAGATTGACTAGATTAATCGAGATGTCATAGATGGCAAATTAATTTAATTGCATGTGAAAAGCTGAAGAGACCTACCACTTTTAAAAATGATAAATTTATTGTAATTTTTATATTTTGCATACTTACCACTGACCCAGACAAGCTTACTTTTATTCTTATGAATATAGAGTCAAACATCAATTCCCCCCACCCCACCCCCCACCCCTCCTCTACAAAAAAAAAAAAATCCATAAAAATTGATCCAACATCGAAAAAGAAAGAAGTCCTATCTGGTCCTCCATAAGTGGCTTCTACGCATGTGCGTAACCAAGGAAGCACCTTCCTTCCCACTAGGCTTCCATTCTTTGTTTGTGCCTGCAAAATGTTAACAGTATTCAGCGGGGAGGTGAGATGAGTATAACAATGCTCATGGAGGGCCTTAGTGTCTGGCCAAGTGGTAAGTACTAAGGCATAATACATAAACCAAGTCGATGATGCACTTGTCTTCAACAAATGCTAACCCTGCTTGTGTGGAGTTAGTTCTTTGGGGAGTCTTCGCAGTAGCTTGTCGATGCTAGGTGGTTCTCTCCAGAGAATATTTGCAAACGGTATTCATTTTTAGCATTACTGTTCCAATATCACAGGGCCATCTCTTTTCTTCAGTGGAGTGAAAAATTTCCAAACCACGGTGAATTTGGGACAACAAACTATTGTTAGAATTTGGAAGGGTTTTGTTGGTCGCAATGTCAGCAGGTTGCGAGGAAAGAATATATTTTAGTACACAGGGAAAAAGGCTCAGGTGCCATGTCTCGCATATCAATTAATTGTCTGCATTCTGCCATTTTATGCGAGAATATATTGCAAGGACGAATGGAACTTAGAACTGACGAACCTATACACAATGGCGACTTTGGTTTAAATGTATTCATTGAAATCTCCATCGCATTCAATTTAATTTTGTTATTTTCGGCACAAAAAATTTCTTAAAATAATCGATGCATTAATTAACTGAGATTACATTAAGAGTATCTAAAAACAAAATTGCTTGACTTTGTAAAGATCATCAATTATCTATCTGCGTGGCCTTTAATCCCCAACACGGCAATGTCCATGGAACATATTAATGCTGTGGGCAGTTGAGCACGATGCCCATGCCGTTTATTTTATTCTGTCCATGGTCACTTATCGTGGACAAATTTTGTTGTCATTTCACATGCTTGTTCACGCCCACTGAAAGAAAAGTGTAATTCCACGGCAACTGTGCTGTAAATCTGCACTTGGATGACTGGAGTTTTATGCATAAAATCCCATTTACAATCACAGACAAAACATATTTACAAAGTTTGCATTTCAAAAGTGTCCACCAAATTTTATATATGAATTCAAAACTTTCTAAATACAAACTCTCTGAAATGGAACTATGCACTTTCTGTTGCAATACAAAGGAGACAATACTTCACTTAATTGTTATTTGAATGTTCTGTTGTGAAAACAGTTCTGTATTTTGTTGGAACGTTTGAGGGACAAGTGTGATGCTGAGTTTCCTCAGACTATCTTATTTGGCAACAAAAAATATCCATGCTCCTCCCAATAACACAATAGACTTCTATATGTTTATCTACAGAAAGTTTATTTATTCCTGCAAAGTGAGAAATAGTCTACCAACCTATACAGGATTTATTGAACAATTAAGAATTTACAGAAATCTATTCATACTCGCATAAATGTACAAAGGAAATACACTTAAGGTGGGATATAATCATTTCTCTGCTAACTAGTTAACTCCATTAAACTCTTTCATATGCTGTTTTGTCATGATAATGTAGTGACATCGCAGATTGCATTCGGCATTTGTAACCCAATGTGTTTATATGTTACTTTAAGCGATGTTACACCATCTGGAGGGGTGCTGTGCATTGCTTGGGTTGAGTCGCCTTGACCCTTTACCTAATATAACATTTTGGAAATAAAATGTTGCCTACTCAAAATTAAAGTGTCAATGACACTGTAGCTTAACTTGTCTGTGTGTTGGGTTTGATGAAAAGGATAATGTTCAATGTTTATGAACGGATTATGAAATACGACAAGAATTGTGATAATTGGGAATATGTTCATTTCTGTTCCCTGTATGCTATGTTCTTAATAAAAATAATATGAGGTGCACGGTACTAAAGAGCTGAGGGGTAGGTTAATATGACCTCACAGTTAATGTATTTGGCCCTCACAGTTAACTTATGTCAATGAAAGTTACCAAGTAACAGTGAAATTATTCCAAAATGAGTCATCCTATCAAGTTACATTGAAATCCCTTCATAAATATTTCCTGGCCCTGCTTTCTTGTTATTCCATAAAACATGAATAATGTAGAATATTCATGAATGTTCTACGTTTATTATTCTAGGTACATATTCCAGGTTAGAATTTATTCCAGGTTGCAAATCGCAATAACCTAGAATAAACTTGAATAATGAAAAAAGTTATTAAAAAGAGTTCGGAATAAATTTTTACCAAAGTTAAAAAATTTATAGTAATTTATATATTTTTTATACTTACCAATGACCCAGACTTAGCTGGTGCTAACTCTAACAAAACCAGGGCCAAACACAAATTTTGCCCCCCAATCCCCAAAATTTGCATCCAAAACAAAAAGAAATCATGTCCTAAAGGACCTCCATACTACGCCTCTACTGCGCATGCGCAGTGACGCAGACGTCCCGAAATTGGCGCCTATTATCATTCTTACTGGCAGTGCCTGGTCAGCGCTATGTACTCAGCGGGGAGGCAAGAGTTCCCAACTCCAGGGAGGGCCATCCCCGTCTGGGTCATTGGTAAGTATAAAAAATATATAAATTACTATAAATTTTTTAACATTTTTTTACTGTTCCAATGACCCAGACTTAGCTGAATAGTAAACAGGCTGGAGGGCCTAGGACATAGAGGAAAATCCAATAAGCTCAACTATATAGTAAAGAGGTAACCCCTTAAGGAGAAAATGAGTATTAGGCTTTACATGTATCTTTCTTATTTAATATTAAATTAGAAAGATACACTACCCTTAATAATTGAGCACAATAACTTTCATGTTCTCTATTAACATCCAGTATATCCCTTATACTAATTATTTTTAAAGCAAGCCAATAAATAAAGTAGTCCAGAGAATTGAGACTCTTTATAGTCATTTAAAAGTGTCCGAGTATTGTATATTAAAGCCCGTTTGACACTTGACATATACAAATGCTTCACACCGAGCTACACTTTAAAAATAAGACATGAATGAATTTTAACATTAATATTACACTTTAAAACCATCCCGGAAGCGACTCAGAAATACTGACTTGGAGGAGGCATTCCCTTGCTTTTCACTATAAAGCAGGTGACCTAAGGGAACACCCGCCCCTCCCCCCCCCCCCCTTCCCCTTGCCCTGGGTCAAATAGCCCAGAGCGAAGAGGGCAGCCGGACGGAGTCACTGCCGGAACAGAAAGCCTGCATAACTATAGTTGCAACTGTTTAGTGGACGACATTCTGAGCAACAGATAACGGACCTAAACAATGCAGGTCTCCAGAAATGGACTCAATATTTCTGAGATAAAAATTCGTAAATGTGGATGGCTGAGACCAATAAGCAGCCTTCATTAAATCTGTAATAGCAACACTATTAGCATAAGCCCAGGAAGTAGAAAGAGCTCTTACTTCATGAGCAGAAATCTTAAGCACAGACTGCTGAGAAGAAGATAAATATTCATAAGCAGTACGGATAGTTAATTGAATCCATCTAGCAATAGAATGGACCGAAATGTCCTTTCTATTAGGCATCAAAGACAGAAAGAAACGTTTCCGTCCCTTTCTGATAAACTGAGATCTCTGTTTATAGATACGTAACGCTCTAACAGGACAGAGTAAAGGCCTACGCCCGTCTGAAGACGGAAGAGCCTTAATAACAATAGGTTCCGGATATTTATTAGGAGCCTGATTCTTAGCTAAAAAACCCACATTAGTAGTGAAGGTGATAGTGTTCCCAACACTATGATAGTGAGAATCATCCACCGACAGTGCATGAAGCTCACTGACTCTTCTAGCAGAAGAGAAAGCTAAGAGAAAAGCTGTCTTATAAGATAAGAATTTGAAATCTACTGTTCCAAGAGGTTCAAATGGCTTTTCCTTCAATTTAAGAAGAACCCAAGCTAAATTCCACTTAGGAATTAATCTAAGAGTTCTGGGTCTATTTATCGAAAAGTTTCTAACCAACTTAGATAAAGAGACATTAGATCCAATTTGTAAACTATCATGATGTGCATAGGTATCAGATAACATAGATCTATAACCCTTTATAGTAACAGGCTGCAGTTTGATTTCGTCAAACAAGTATACTAGAAAGTTTGCAATGTCTGGTATAGAGGGATCGAATATATCTACAGAAGGATCCCTACACCAACGACGAAAAACCTTCCACTTAGCCGCATAGTTTAGCGAAGAGGAGGCCCTCCTACAGTTAGAAATCGCGTCCACTGCTCGTCCTGTAAAGTGTTTGCCATGCAAGAAGGACCGCACAATGGAAAAACGTGAAGGTTGAGACCTTGCGGGTTGTGATGGAGTTGGCGCGATTTCCCCTGCGAAAGAAGATCCTCTCGTGGAGGAAGCTTCCGCGGTAGGTCCCACAACAGACACCTGAGTAGATTTATCCACGGTCTCTGTGGCGACAGAGATGCTACCAACAGAATCTTGCATTGAGATTGTTTTATCTTTAGCAATACTTGTTGAATTAACGGCGCTGGAGGATACGCATATCCTATCATTCCGTCCCAAGGGATCGACAGAGCGTCTACTGCAAATGCTCTTGGATCCGGACACGGAGACACATACGTCTGCAACTGATTGTTGAGATGTGTCGCAAATAAGTCTATCATTGGCCGTTCCCATTGGTAGCAAATCTGATTGAATACTTGTTTGTTGAGAGTCCACTCCGACGGCAACAAGCGACCCTTTCGTGAAAGGGAGTCTGCTAGAACATTCAGACGACCCGGTATGTGACGGACCGAAACAAGAACGTGATGTTCTAGCGCAAACAGAAGGATTCTTTCGGTTAGATTGAACAACGGAACTGAATGAGTGCCTCCCTGATTCCGTATATACGCCACTACTGTCGTATTGTCGGATAGGATTCGGACATGAGCATTGTGAATAATGTCCATCCAGTGACGTAACGCAAGCCAAATTGACATCATTTCCTTGATGTTTATGTGCTTGCACAGGAATTGCGGATCCCATAGACCCTGGCATCTCGAATCCGTTGGGATTAATGATGCACCCCAACCTGTTTGACTGGCATCCGTCATAATGGTAAAACTCGGATCCGGCAACTGCAGCGGAACTCCCTGAGTTAACCACTGAATGTTTGCCCAAGTCTGAATCTCTTGTTTCACTTGATCTGACAAGAGAACGTCTACATCGAGCGAATGAATTTTCACACTCCATTTCTGAGTCAAGAAAATTTGAAGAGGACGTGTGCGTAACTGCCCCATCGGAATGAGATCTGCGGCGGCTCCGCACAGACCTATCAGTCTCATAAATTCTCTCGCCGTGACTTTGTCTGCATGCAGACAATAGCGAGCGTAACAACTGACTAATTTCGCTCTGGTTAACGGCAGACGAACGAGATTGTTGTGCGTCTCGAAGCTCATTCCCAGATGAGTGAATGACTTGGACGGCACTAGATCCGACTTCTCCTCGTTTACTATAAAACCGAGACGTCGGAGCAATAGAAGAAGATTCTGAACATCGTTCTGAAGTGTTAACTCGTTGCCGTACCTCTGAAGAATGTCGTCCAGGTAGGCCGACGTCACCGCAGACGAATGAGCTCGGAAATAGATCTTTACCGAGTTCATTACCCGAGTGAAAGCCCAGGGTGCTAGATTCAATCCGAAGCACATCGCCCGGAATTGATACACCACTCCTAGGACTGCGAAGCATAGGTACTTTCGGAATGTCGGATGTACCATGACGTGAAAGTACGCATCTTTGAGATCTATGCTTGTTGCATAATCGTTCACCCGAATACTCGCTTTGACCGACCGAATCGTCTCCATATAAAACTTCGGAGCGACGATCAGCTTGTTTATCCAGCTCAAATCTATGACTGGACAGAACGAGCCGTCTGGTTTCGGAACCAGAAACAGATGGCTGTAGAATCCCGGAGATTCCTGGTTTTCTACGACCTCTACCGCGTTCTTCATTAAAAGAGACTGCACCTCTGATAACAGAGTGTCTCTTTTCTGCGGATTTGACGGAAGATGAGTCCACTTTGGACTTCGAGTTAATGGAGGCTTTCGTTTGAAGGATATCTTTAGACCTTCCGAAGTCACTCCTCTCACCCAAGGGTCGTCCGTAATCAACGCCCATTCTTGTGAAAAGCTCGACAACCTTCCGCCAACCGGTACGCGATAGAGGTTTAAGCCATCACCTCCTGGACCTGCGAGGCCTGTGGTAGGAGAAACCACGTCCTCCACGACCCGCACCTCGCCCCGTCGACCTCGGGGCGTCCGACCGATTGTCCCGGCCTGAAGGACGTCCCGAACGAGAGTCGCTACCCTGACGGTCTCTCGAATAAGACCAAGAGGACGCACCGGAACCTCTATAGGAACCTCTCTTGGGCGCATTAGACCCAGAAGTGCCTGTCTTATTCTTGTCTGCTGTATCTGACTTCTTAGAAGCAGATTTGAACAACAGAGAATCCGAAGCTTGCTTTGTAATTTTATCATAAATAGCAGAAAGCTTGCCGTCAAAGAGAAGTTCTCCTGAGACCGAAGCGACTCTAAGAGAGTTCTTCACCTTAGTATCCACTAGTGTGGATGTAGCTAGGGCTGCGTCACGTCTAACCAACTCCAGATTTGCCACTGAAAGGGCGGAGTTACACGTGGAATAAGCTACTGCCCTTGAAAGAAGTCTTAAAGAGGATTGTATATCTTGAAACTCTTTCCCCTGAAGGCGCAGTGATAACGCTTAGTAAGGTGATCTGCGTAAGATAAGGCATCTAAATTGGCTCTTGTTAGACGCAATAGCTGTTTCCAACACCGCGGTTGGAATAGAAGCCGACGACGGTAATGATAGCTCTAAGTCTTCCGCCTCGTCGTCCATACGCAGAGGAACTCTCGGTATACCCTGTCCTGCCGTATCGAATTTATTCTTTGCATTAATGAAAGGCAGGTTGAGAGTATTAGCGGACAAGAAACCTGCTTTCCCCGTCCTGGAAACAAGTTTAAATATAGCGTCGTTCAATAATTCAAATGTTCTTGCAACATTATTGGACTGCGACGGAAACTCGGGAGCGATGTCCCTGAACCGCTCAAAAAATTCAGAGTCCAATGACGCTATAATCCTCTTGTCCGGAACCGCAGCAGTCTGGCCCGACGGAACAACTTGAGGGAGAAAGTGCCGGATGAAGTCCACAGCAGCTTTATGTTGTCCCGAAAGGGATAGCTCCAAGTCATCCGTATCCCTTTCACCATCCGGTCGGACCTCATGATTTTCCCGGTCGTCCGCCCCGATGCTTCGGCGGAGCGTACCGACCCAGCACCGTCGGATAATTCTCGATCCGACACCGTTTCTGTTGGCTGCTGGGATGCTGCGATAAGCTGTGCTATCTGCACAAGAATGTCCGGCGTCGAGACCTGCGGAGGCGCAGTCTTTCGCTGCTTCGCCGAGGGCAGCTGCGCATCAGATGGCTCCCGCATACTTTTCCTATGCGAACGTCCGGAGTCCATCAGTCTCGAATCCCTGGCTGCCGGATGGTGTGACCTGGTCGCCGAAGAATCCTTGATCGGCGAAGCTGGTAATATATCAGCGGTCACGCAGCCAAGGTGCGGTCGTGTGCGCTGACGAGAAGAGGAAGCCTTAACAGTCTCCGCGGACTGCTTATACAACGGAGCGTCCCGAGCAATGGACGTATGCTCTGCTAAAGACACATTTTGTACCACAACATCTGGTCCCAGATGTTGTTGTACGAGAGAGGGGCCTCTCTCGCTCGCGGCCCGGCTGGACCTGGACGAGCTAGGAACCGGACTCAAAGGCTTCCTCCGTTCTCGCTTACTATCCGCCGTCACTGGGTGTGCATCTATTACGTTTATAGTGCTCGCATCACCCAAAATTTCCTCCTGGACCGCATCGGACGAACCCGGCTGCCGAACCATTCGGTGAATGGACGCTACACCGGGCGAGCTAGCGGACGACATTTGTCTAATCTCCATGAGCACTTTTGCCGCTAGCTCTGAATTCATTTGTGATGACGGACGCACACTTGTAGAAGATAACATGGAAACATCACCCTGTTCTGGTTTCTCTGAAATAGAAACTGAGAGAGTAGAGTGACCTTGCGGAGAAAGAGCCGGCATAGCCCTTTCTCCAGAAACAACATATCGTGACACACGTTTCCAATGTTTCTCATCCCAATATTCACATATAGGACAGGGATTAATGCGAGAACACTGACTACAATTAATACAATGATCATGAAAGTCAGAGGAAGATTTCTTCCTATTACAATTTGAACAATGTCCCTTCATTGTGAAAGAACAACAACAAGTCCTAGTTACTTGCAAAAACCCCTGACAGAAAGATACATAATAACATGATCCATTAATAAATGAAAAAACAATTGCAAATCAAAATAATTTTGAAAAAATATTTTTTCAGCGAAGCCCAAGTTGCTGAAAAGTAACGTTGAGCCCCGATGGATCCGATGGCAAAGTGTGGTCAAAAATTTTAAATTTATATTAAATAATTAATGAGACACTTACGGATAATATAAATGTATCTTATAGTGAGATAAACTACAGCAAAGGCAAACAGCCCCCCTCAAAAAAGGCTGTTGCCAATGTAAACAAACAGTGTAAAAACACCAGAAAACATGACTCCAGGCACTGAAAAAACTGGCCCGGAATCAGTCATCAAATTACACTCTATCTGATGCAAAACAGAGACTCCCAGGGGAGAATCTGCAGAACATCAGATGGAAGATGCAGAACACAAACGTTATACACCCATGGGTGAAAACGTAACTATGGGGAAAATAACAGAAAACATTCTGTAACCAAGCAACTCTCCCAGGAAATTTTAGAAATGAAATTTCTCAAAAATATGCCAAAAGCATGGGAGAATTGCCAGGGGGGACTTTAGAAGGCTAGGGGAGAGGAAACACTGAATAAGCAGTGCAACATTTAGCAAGAATGACAACAAGAGGCCCATGCCTCGAAAATAGGCAACTTAACATAATTTCATCAAAAAATTTTAAGTACAGCCCTGATTATTTTTTGTCACTTCTTTTTCCTCTCCTCCTTCTATCCTCCTTAGAATCACATTTTCTCCAAAAATTACGTGTCTGGCATCCTTTAAACTGAGATTTACAAGCACAAAGATCAGTGAGATGTTGACTGATGAAGGGCCAAACAGAGAATGATAATTGGCGCCAATTTTGGGACGTCTGCGTCACTGTGCATGCGCAGTAGAGGCGTAGTATGGAGGTCCTTTAGGACATGATTTCTTTTTGTTTTGGATGCAAATTTTGGGGATTGGGGGGCAAAATTTGTGTTTGGCCCTGGTTTTGTTAGAGTTAGCACCAGCTAAGTCTGGGTCATTGGTACAGTATAAAAATATACAAAGTTTTGCATTTTGTGTTGATTTTTCAACAATTTTGAAGTTAGTTCTATTAAAAAGATTAAACATGAATATTTGCGAATGGTTATATTTAAATGGAATAAACATGAATAAACATGAATGTATTAATATTTCGTGATTTTTTTCTAAGATTTTTTCAAAGAATAAAAATGAATAAGCATGAATATTTCAGAATGGTTATATTGAAATGGAATAATGATGAATAAACATGAATTTAATATTTTGTGATTTTTTTCTAAGAAGATTGTTTCAAAGAATATTGGCAAGTAGACATATTTAAAACGAATAAACATGAATTTGAGAAATATCTAAAATTTCATGAATTTATCTAAGTTGATTTTTTCCAATAAACATGTATAAACTTGAATATTTGGGTGTGGTCATATTTAAAAATAATTATACCTTGAAGATACATGAATTTGTTAGAAAATTTGATATTTCAGGAATTGCCTATTTGAAAGTGGTCATACATGTATTTAGAAGGAATGACCTTGAATATACATTAAATCTCAGAAAAATGTAATATTTCATGAAATTAAGTGGAAATAGAATCAATTCAATTGTGAATGAACACACTGGAATAGAATACATTTTTTACGGCCTCTAGCCAGAGCCGTATTGAATCATTGACGGACAGATGGCCAGACGGATGACAGACGACTGGCCATGGCATCCCCTGCGAAACAGAGTTTGTGAACTCCTGAACAGTTCATGAACAGTTCATGAACTCCATGAACCGTTCATGAGAAATTTACATGCCAAGTTCATGAACTACAGCCCTTGAAATGTTCATGAACATGTTGATGAACAAATAAAGAACACTTCATGAACAGATAAATATCATACATGTTCATGAACAGTTCCTGAAATCACCATGAACAAATGAAGAACAGTTCATGAACAACGGTGATTACTGTAGTTCATGATGAGTTCATGAATAAATTCAAGAACAAATGAAGAACACTTCATGAACAAAGATGAGTACTACAGTTCATTAAAAGTTCATTAATAAATTCAAGAACAAATGAAGAACACTTCATGAACAAAGATGAGTACTACAGTTCATTAAATGTTCATTAATAAATTCAAGAACAAATGCAGAACAGTTCATGAACAAAGATGATACTGCAGTTCAATAAAAATTCATGAATAAATTCCAGAACCAATGAAGAACAGATCATGGACATCAGGATGGACAAAGATTATCTATAAGCTCATGAAGAATTCCAGTAGAAAAGCAATCCAAGTCACAAGAAGCAAATGCACAATACATACTTGAAAAATTCCCAAGGGAAAATGTCACCAAAATTTCACTAAAATTTCAGTAAATTTGACGTCTGACTCACATCCGTCATAATCTTGAAAGCCGGATCCAGCAGTTACAGCGTAACTCCCTGAGTTAACAACTGAATATCTGCCCAATTTGAACCCTTGTTTTACTAGGTCCGTTAAAACAATACTGGTTCAAGCAAAAGCGTCTTCATACTCCAGTTCTGAGTGAAGAATATCTGGAGGGGAAGTGTGCATGGACGGCCCATCAGAATAAGATCCACAGCCGCTCTGCACAGCTCCAACAGACGCATGAATTCTCTCACTGTTAATGCATCTGAGTGTAGACAGAAGCGAGCATAACAACTGACTAATTTCATTCTGGGTAACGGCATACAAACCAGATTGTTGTGAGTCTCGAATCTCATTCCCTTAGTGAATGAAAGACTTGGACGGAGTTAGATCCGACTTCTTCTCTTTCACGATGAAGCAGAGATGTCGGAGCAAAAGAAGCAGACTCTGAACATCATCCAGAAGAGTAGTTTTGTTGCCGTATCTCTGAGAAATGTCGTCCAAGTTAGCCGACGTTTCCGCAGATGAATGAGCTCGGAAGTGAAACATTACCGAGTTCATTATTCGAGTGAAACCCAGAGCACTAGATTCAGACCGAAGCACATCGCTCGGAACTGATATACTATTCCTTGAATGGCAAACCGTAGGTACTTTCTGAATGCCGAATGTACCAGGACATGAAGTACGCATCCTTAGATCCAAGCTTACCGCATAGTCATTCACTCGAATGCTCATCCTTACTGACCGAATGGTCTCTGCATAGAACTTTGGATCTATGATAAGTTTGTTTATCCTGCTCAAGTCGATTACTGGAAGGAACGAGCCGTCTGGATCAGGTGACTGTAGAATCCCAGAGAATCTTGATTCTCTGTTGCTTCCTTTGCCAAGAGAGCCTTTACCTCCGATAGGAGAGACTCTCTTTTGCAAGGATTTGACAGAAGTTTTGTCCATCGCGGACATCATGTTACTGGTAATTTTCACTTGAAAAGATAGCTGTAGGCCGCCCGAGACCACACTTCGCGCCCTCTGGTCTTCCAGAATTGTTATCCAGTTTGTTGCGAATCTTGACAACCTTCCGCCAACTGGCAAGCAATAGAGGTCCTGACCATCACCTGTAGGACCTGCAAGGCTTATGGGAGGAGAAACCACATCCCCCTCACGAAGTGCTTCGACCCAACGGCTAAGGGGCATCTGACCGGTAGTCTAGATCAGACCCACGCCCCCTTCCGGGTCGCTGTATTGACGATTCCTAGAGTAATTGTAGGAGGGTTTCCTATACCCTTGCGAGGAGCCCCCTTTAGACAATTTCTGTATAGGAAGGCTTCCCTTACTCCTTTCAGCTGCTGCGGGTCGATTAGACACTGACTTAAGGAGTAGAGTATTTGATTCTTTCTTTGTAGCTTGGTCATAAACCAATGAAAGGACATAGTCAAAAATTTTGTGTCCGGATACCGGAGCGACCCGTAGAGAGTTTTTCACCTTGTCATCTATTAAAGATGACGATGCAAGGGCTCCGTCACGTCTGATTAACTTCAAATTAGACACTGTTAAGGCGCAGTTATACGTGGTAAACATAATAGCCCAGGAAAGAACTCATAAAGAGGTACAAACGTCCTCAAATTCCTTTCCATTGAGACGTTGCGCCACAGCTCTTGAAAGGTGATCTGCATAAGACATAGCATCTGAATTCGCTCTGTTTGAAGAAATTGCAGTCTCAATTGTGTCCGAGCAAATAGTGAATGACAAAGGACAGGATATGTCTAGACCCTCTGCCTGCTCATCAAAACGCAGAGAAAGTCTCTGTACATCTTCAAATGAACACGGTCCAAGAAACGGTAAATTTACGGAAGATAATAACAAGAAACCGCCTGTCTTCTTCCCACTGGAAAGTTTGAATATGGCATCGTCTAAATGGCCAAAGGCCTGCGAGACCTGTCTACACTGAATCGGAAAAGACAGGGCCTCCTCCTTTGTCCGGATATAGTCCAACAACGACAGAGGTTTCTTCCTAGCAGTCGCAGCATTCTGATTCACTGGAACAAATTCAAAGTAGTGTTGATGAATTAAATCCATCACAACCATGTGTTGTTCCGAAAGGGAAGGGTAATCCTTCTCCGTATTGCTTTCACCATCCGACTGAATCAGTTGAAATTCACGGTCAGTGGCATCTGAACTTGCAGATGACTGGACCGACCCAGCACCATCCAACAGCTAAGGTTCTGAGACTGCCGTAGGCTGCTTCTGCACTTGCTGGGATGCTGCGATGAGTTGAGCAACCTGTGATAGCAAGTCCGTTACGGATGCCTGAGGAGCAGCGGTCTTCTGTTTCTTGGCTCCTGGGATGGTGTGTCCGAGACAGCTCTTTTCTCCGGACGTCCTGATAAATCAGTCCTCATCTCCTTAGCTATCGGATGGTCTGACTTCTTTGATGATGAGTGGTCCCTTCTCGGTGATGCAGGCTGGATATCTGAAGTCGCGTAGCTAAGGTGCGGTCATGTGTGCATGGAAGATGCCGATGCAGAAGCCGTAACGGTAGCCGACACCGGATATGAAATGAACTGAGCGTCCCAGACGGAAGGCGTGGACGTATGCTCCGAATGACGCAATTTCCTAATCACTACATCTGGCCTCTGTTGGGAAAGAGAGGGGGCTCTCTCGCTCACAGTCCTTTCAGATTCTCACCGAGCTTCCCTATGAACTTGCCAGCTTCTTTTCCTGTTCCGTCATCGCTTTATATTTTAAGGTGCTCGTTCTACCCAATCCACTTCTTTTGACCGCAACGGACACACCCAGTGTCACAGTACCCACAGAGAGAGTAACCGCTTCACAGGTCGAGCTAGGTGGCGACAAGGGACTGAAACCAACGGCCCGTGGTTTTTTGCCCTGTCTAATGTTCATGAGCACCTTTGCCGCTAGCTCTGCATGATCATCTGAATGTGACAACGGCAGCACACTCTCTAGGCATCAAGTAAACATCACCATGTTCTTGTTCCTCTGAAATAGAAACTGAGAAACTATAGATTGACTTTGTGGTGAGAGGACCGTCAGCGGCCTCTCGCCTCTAACAACATACCATACCACCCATCTCCAATGTTTGTCATTCCATCCGACACATGTTGAGCAAGAATTATTGTGAGTACATCGACTACAAGCAAGGCAACCAGCATGTAAATCAGAGGAAGACTACCTCGCCTTGCATTTTGAGAAATAAGCTTTCATAATGAAATAAAATAAAGTCGACAGTACTCGCACCAACTCCACAATAAACATATGAAAAAGAAACATAATAAGTAACATTCAAAATATAAATCGAAAAACAATTTACAAAATTAATTTTCGAAAAATTTTGACAGGAGCCCAAGTCCCCAAAGGGAACAATGAGCCCAAATGTATCCCAATAGAGCCTAAGTGTGGACAAAAAAATTATTATTATCCAAAAAATTAATTGCTACACTACCAGAATATTTAATGTATCTTACAACAGTCCTTAGATGATAATAAATAGGAAACTACATATATTAATAGAGCATTGTCAATGTAAACAACGTCAGAAGAAAAACCGGAAACAAAACTCCAGGCACTGAATAAAAAGGCCCAAAGTCAGTAACAGATTTAGAACCATCCAATGTAAAGCAAGATCTTCATCAGAAGAAAAAACGATACATCGGATGTATGATGCATGACCAAAAACGCCTAAACACCCCTAGGGTGAGGACGTAACCATGGGGATATACCGAATAAACATTCTGTGTAACACGTCAAACTCCCAAGAAGTTGATAAAAAAAATTCAATAAAACAAGCCAAAAAGCTTGTTAGTTTAATTGGGGGGCTTCAAGGAAGGATAGGGAAGGAACACTTAACAAACAGTGCAAAAATCATTAGCAAGAATGATGATGTCAGGCCCATGTCCCGAAATTGTGAAAACGGAAATAATTTTTGTAAAAATTAAAAAGTTACAGCCCTGAACATTTCAAACCACTGTTTCTTCCTTCCATCATCCAGCTGTGTTCTTGGATCCACCAAATTCACCATTGATTTATGTCTGGCATCAGTAAAACTGAGATTTAAAAGCACAGATGTCAGTTTGTTGTTACTGACAGAAGGGCCAAACAAAGATTGATGTTGGCGCCAATTCCAGTTACTTCCTAACAGCTGAGCATGCACAGAGAGTAAATATATGGAGGGCCAGATAGGACTTTTAATTTTCGGTTCTGCATGCAAATTTGGGGGATTGGGGGGCAAAATTTGTGTTTGGCCCTAGATATTATTGAGTTTGACCAGCTAGTCTGGGCCATTGGGTTATAGTATAAAAGTATAAAATTTCATAAATATATAGTTACTTTTATATTTTGCTTACTTACCACTGGCCCAGACTAGCTTACTCTTATTCTTATCCATCTTTACACATTTTTACATGAGATTCCAAATTCCTCTTTGGAATCCTCATCAGACAACAGGTCCCTGAATGAACAAGCATCTGGAAGGGTTCCACAATCACCTGAATGGAACATTGCCTCACATGACACCCTAACATCTACAGGTTTGTAGAGGTAATCAAGAAGATTGAAAATGTTGATAGAACAAAAATTGTCCAGATAAATTTTGGTGCTGCTCCACCAAACAGGAAAAAAAGTCTACAGTAGAGTTGAGAACCGCCTTCAGTGCCTGAAGCAAATGATGGATCAAGGGCAAGAATCGCCTCTTGAATTCCTTGACACAGCAGGGGATTAGCTTTACACTGGACTGTGAATGTTGTTGTTTTAAACTAAGTTATGGGGTGTCTAAGTTTTGGGAAGATACCATTTGAAAGGGTCCTTGTACTTAATTGAGTAGTGTTAAACATTCAGTTGATCTATGTTGTTATATTTCATCAAATTTCATAGGAGGAGATTGACAAGATTAAACGAGATGTCATAGATGTCAAATTAATTTACTTGCATGTGAAAAGCTGAAGAGACTTCTCACTTTTAAAAATGATATTTGGATAACAAGGTTAGGAAATATATAATGAAGTGAGCTCAACTGTATCTATGTACATACCTGTCTCGCAATGTAGACCAGAATATCCAGTTGAACAGGTACAGATGTATCCATTATCCTTATCTGCACACGACCCTCCATTCAGACATGGTTTAGAAGCACAATTTCTTTTCTCTATCAAATGAAAAAGAACAAACATAAAAATATTACACTGAGAAATTATTCATACCATTTCTTAATTCACGGGATTTGGGTAAAGAATACACAAAATAATTATCTGATTGCAAAGAAAATCTAGCCACATGTGTTATACCAGGCTTGTCAAAGGAATATTCTGCAGCCAGCCTCTAAACAGAAGACTGGTTTGTCAGACAAATGTTCCCCATTAAAAAAGTTAGGGGAAGGATGTCCGTGATACATGTATACCTTTAAAAAAAAACTGACAAAACAAAGTCAGATATGTGAGGATTTTTCCACTATGTAGCTGAATGTAGTACAATTTTTCAGTCACAATATTAATACCTTGAAATGAATATAACCAAAATAGCATACAAGTTTTTGCATTGAAAATTTCAAGTGCAATTGCAATCCCAAGCAATTTGATGAGGGCAACTGTTTTGTACTCCTTGATTTTCTTGATTGCCAGGCCTGCATTGTGTATGTTTTTCAAATGACAATCATGTTTAAGAGGAATTTAGAATTTTGGTTTCTGATCCCCTGCCGGGATTCGAACCCTCGACAACTCCACCGGACAATCAGGAATCCAACACCTAAACCACTTGACCATTGCACACCATAAAAAAGATGGCTTGAATCTAGCTTTTTAGATGAAGATCTTAGTATTACTTGGTTCATCTTCATTTTGACAGCAGCATGAAAGTGTGGAACGCGCTGGCTACAGTATGACAAAAGTGCTGTGGATGGTCTGAGACGAAGAATGGCACTGGCTTGTGTGTGCTTTTCAAATGATACAAACAATCATGTTTTAGAGGAATTTACAATGTTCTGATCCCCCGCCGGGATTCGAACCCTCGGCATGAAATTTTGGTATTTTGACATCGGTGTGCAGAGGATTAATTATGCAACTAACGATGAAACAAAATCGCATCTGCTATTCTCTATTTGAAAGGTTTCTTGTACTTAACTGAATAGTATTAAACATTCAGTTGATCTATGTTGTTAAATTTCATCAAATTTGATAGGAAGAGATTGACAAGATTAAACGAGATGTCATAGATGTCAAATTAATTTACTCGCATGTGAAAAGCTGAAGAGACTTCTCACTTTTAAAAATGATATTTGGATAACAAGGTTAGGAAATATATAATGAAGTGAGCTCAACTGTATCTATGTACATACCTGTCTCGCAATTTAGACCAGAATATCCAGTTGAACAGGTACAGATGTATCCTTTATCCTTATCTGCACACGACCCTCCATTCAGACATGGTTTAGAAGCACAACTTATTTTCTCTATCAAATGAAAAAGAACAAATATAAAAATATTACACTGAGAAATTATTCATACCATTTCTTAATTCATGGTATTTGGGTAAAGAATACACAAAATAATTATCTGATTGCAAAGAAAATCTAGCCACATGTGTTATACCAGGCTTGTCAAAGGAATATTCTGCAGCCAGCCTCTAAACAGAAGAATGGCTTGTCAGACAAATGTTCCCCATTAAAAAAGTTAGGGGAAGGATGTCCGTGATACATGTATACCTTAAAAAAAACGACAAAACAAAGTCAGATATTTGAGGATTTGTTGTCTGTCTCTGTCAGTCGGACCTTACATGTCAAGAACTTCTCTAATAATAAACATTCATAACACTGAAATAACAGCCTATCACCAAGTTTAATAAATCTTGTGTGTGCAATGCTTTCTTAAAAGGAAGTTTTGAGATATGGAATGATAATGAACAAACATAAAACAATTACACCGAGAAATTATTCATAACATTTTTTAATTCATGGTATTTGGGTAAAGAATACACAAAATAATTATCTGATTGCAAAGAAAATCTAGTCACAGGTTTTAAACCAGGCTTGTCAAAGGAATATTCTGTAGCCAGCCTCTAAACAGAAGACTGGTTTGTCAGACAAATGTTCCCTATTAAAAAAGTTAGGGGGAAGGATGTGTGTGATACATGTATACCTTAAAAAAATAATGACAAAACAAAGTCAGATATTTGAGGATTTGTTGTCTGTCTCTCTGTCAGTCGGACCTTACATGTCAAGAACTTCTCTAATAATAAACGTTCATAACACTGAAATAACAGCCTATCACCAAGTTTAATAAATCTTGTGTGTGCAATGCTTTCTTATAATGAAGTTTTGAGATATGGATCATGGTGCAGTCAGAAAACAATTTATATGCATTGTGCAGGCATGGCATTCTTTAAGAGTGCAGGAGTGCTGCACGCCTATTGCACACCAAGAAAAATATTGAAGAGGGCAATTTTTTGCACCCCTTGGTTGTCTGGAATGCCAGACCTGTTTGGGACTGCCTTTAAAATCTTAAAATCTATTATCATTTCGTCCCCTGAGTTCCAATGTGTTCTCTGTACCTACTGGCACAGAGAACACAGTGGAACTCAGGGGATGATTTGTCAATGTTGCATTGATTCGCAATAATTAATGACCCATTCTGTGTTGCATTTGATACATTTTGAGAGTAGAAGACAGTCACATAAGAATTCAATGTAAGATTTTGAATAACGAAATGTGTGTGCCAATTTTTCCACTATGTAGCTGAATGTAGTACAATTTTTCAGTCACAATATTAATACCTTGAAATGAATATAACCAAAATAGCATACAAGTTTTTGCATTGAAAATTTCAAGTGCAATTGCAATCCCAAGCAATTTGATGAGGGCAACTGTTTTGTACTCCTTGATTTTCTTGATTGCCAGGCCTGCATTGTGTATGTTTTTCAAATGACAATCATGTTTAAGAGGAATTTAGAATTTTGGTTTCTGATCCCCTGCCGGGATTCGAACCCTCGACAACTCCACCGGACAATCAGGAATCCAACACCTAAACCACTTGACCATTGCACACCATAAAAAAGATGGCTTGAATCTAGCTTTTTAGATGAAGATCTTAGTATTACTTGGTTCATCTTCATTTTGACAGCAGCATGAAAGTGTGGAACGCGCTGGCTACAGTATGACAAAAGTGCTGTGGATGGTCTGAGACGAAGAATGGCACTGGCTTGTGTGTGCTTTTCAAATGATACAAACAATCATGTTTTAGAGGAATTTACAATGTTCTGATCCCCCGCTGGGATTCGAACCCTCGGCATGAAATTTTGGTATTTTGACATCGGTGTGCAGAGGATTAATTATGCAACTAACGATGAAACAAAATCGCATCTGCTATTCTCTATTTGAAAGGTTTCTTGTACTTAACTGAATAGTATTAAACATTCAGTTGATCTATGTTGTTATATTTCATCAAATTTGATAGGAAGAGATTGACAAGATTAAACGAGATGTCATAGATGTCAAATTAATTTACTCGCATGTGAAAAGCTGAAGAGACTTCTCACTTTTAAAAATGATATTTGGATAACAAGGTTAGGAAATATATAATGAAGTGAGCTCAACTGTATCTATGTACATACCTGTCTCGCAATTTAGACCAGAATATCCAGTTGAACAGGTACAGATGTATCCATCATCCTTATCTGCACACGACCCTCCATTCAGACATGGTTTAGAAGCACAACTTATTTTCTCTATCAAATGAAAAAGAACAAATATAAAAATATTACACTGAGAAATTATTCATACCATTTCTTAATTCATGGTATTTGGGTAAAGAATACACAAAATAATTATCTGATTGCAAAGAAAATCTAGCCACATGTGTTATACCAGGCTTGTCAAAGGAATATTCTGCAGCCAGCCTCGAAACAGAAGACTGGCTTGTCAGACAAATGTTCCCCATTAAAAAAGTTAGGGGAAGGATGTCCGTGATACATGTATACCTTAAAAAAAACGACAAAACAAAGTCAGATATTTGAGGATTTGTTGTCTGTCTCTCTGTCAGTCGGACCTTACATGTCAAGAACTTCTCTAATAATAAACATTCATAACACTGAAATAACAGCCTATCACCAAGTTTAATAAATCTTGTGTGTGCAATGCTTTCTTAAAAGGAAGTTTTGAGATATGGATCATGGTGCAGTCAGAAAACAATTTATATGCATTGTGCAGGCATGGCATTCTTCAAGAGTGCAGGAGTGCTGCACGCCTATTGCACACCAAGAAAAAAATTGAGGAGGGCAATTTTTTGCACCCCCTTGATTGTTTGGAATGCCAGACCTGTTTGGGACTGCCTTTAAAATCTATTATCATTTCGTCTCCTGAGTTCCAATGTGTTCTCTGTACCTACTGGCACAGAGAACACAGTGGAACTCAGGGGATGATTTGTCAATGTTGCATTGATTCGCAATAATTAATGACCCATTCTGTTTTGCATTTGATACATTTTGAGTGTAGAAGACAGTCACATAAGAATTTAATGTAAGATTTTGAATAACGAGATGTGTGTGCCAATTTTTCCACTATGTAGCTGAATGTAGTACAATTTTTCAGTCACAATATTAATACCTTGAAATGAATATAACCAAAATAGCATACAAGTTTTTGCATTGAAAATTTCAGGTGCAATTGCACTCCCAAGCAATCTGATGAGGGCAACTGTTTTGTACTCTTTGATTTTCTTGATTGCCAGGCCTGCAATGTGTATGTTTTTCAAATGACAATCATGTTTTAGGGGAATTTAGAATTTTGGTTTCTGATCCCCTGCCAGGATTCGAACCCTCGACAACTCCACCGGACAATCAGGAATCCAACACCTAAACGACTAGACTATTGCACAACATAAAAAATGATGGCTTGAATCTAGCTTTCTAGCATTATTACTTGGTTCATCTTCATTTGGGCAGCAGCATGAAAGTGTGGAACGCGCAGGCTACAGTACGACAAAAGTGCTGTGGATGGTCTGAGACGAAGACTGGCACTGGCTTGTGTGTGCTTTTCAAATGATACAATCAATCATGTTTTAGAGGAATTTACAATGTTCTGATCCCCTGCCGGGATTCGAACCCTCGGCATGAAATTTTGGTATTTTGACATCGGTGTGCTGAGGATTAATTATGTAATTAAGAATGAAACAAAATCACATCTGCTATTCTCTATTTGAAAGGTTCCTTGTACTTAACTGAATAGTATTAAACATTCAGTTGATCTATGTTGTTATATTTCATCAAATTTGATAGGATGAGACTGACTAGATTAAACAAGATGTCACAGATGTCAAATTAATTTAATTGCATGTAAAAAGCTGAAGAGACCTACCACTTTTAAAAATGATAAATTTATTGTAATTTTTATATTTTGCATACTTACCACTGGCCCAGACTAGCTTACTATTATTCTTATGAATATAGAGTCAAAAATCAATTCCCCCCCCCCCCCCCCTCTCCAAAACAAAATCATAAAAATTGATCCAACACTGAAAAAGAAAGAAGTCCTATCTGGTCCTCCATAAGTGGCTACTATGCATGCGCGTAACCAAGGAAGCACCTTCCTTCCCACCAGGCCGCCATTCTTTGTTTGTGCCTGCTAAATGTTAACAGTATTCAGCGGGAAGGTGAGATGAGTATAACAATTCTCATGGGAGGGACTTAGTGTCTGGGCCTGTGGTAAGTACTAAGGCATAATACATAATGCTAGTCGATGGTGCACATGTCTTCAACCAATGCTAACCCTGCTTGTGTGGAGTTAGTTCGTTGGGGAGTCTTCGCAGTAGCTTGTCGATGCTAGGTGGTTCTCTCCGGTTTCCTCCACCCACCCGTAAAACTGTCTGACATAAGGTGACCATGGCTGTCGAAAGTGTCATTAAACCCAATAAATAAAAAAATAATGGAAATCTTGGGACTTAATGTTCGGCCTTAAATGTGCTGTCTTGTTTGAGGCCAAAACATGCAGACTCGAAATGAGAAATGTCCCATTCATCAAGTCTATGAGAGAATATTTGCAAACGGTGTTCATTTTTAGCATTACTGTTCCAATATCACAAGGACATCACTTTTCTTCAGTGGAGTGAAAAATTTCCAAACCTTGGTGAATTTGGGACAACAAACTATTGTTAGAATTTGGAATGGTTTTGTTGGCCGCAATGTAAGCTGGTTGCGAGGAAAGAATATATTTGAGTACACAGGGAAAAAGGCTCAGGTGCCACGTCTCACATATTAATTGTCTGCATCCTGCCATTTTACGCGAGAATATATTGCAAGGACGAATGGAACTTAGAACTGACGAACCTATACACAATGGCGACTTTGGTTTAAATGTATTCATTGAAATCTCCGTCGCATTCAATTTAATTTTATTGTTATTTTTGGCACAAAACATTACTTAAAATAATCGATGTATTAATTAACTGAGATTACATTAAGACTATCTAAAAAAAAATTGCTTGACTTTGTAAAGATCATCAATAATCTATCTGCGTGGCCTTTAATCCCCAATACGGCAATGTCCATGGAACATTTTAATGCTGTGGGCAGTTGAGCAAGATGCCCATGCCGTATATTTTATTCTGTCCATGGTCACTTATCGTGAACAAATTTTGTTGTTATTTCACATACTTGTTCACGCCCAATGAAAGAAAAGTGAAATCCCACGGTAATTGTGCTGTAAATCTGCACTTGGATGACTGGAGTTTTATGCATAAAATCCCATTTACAATCACAGACAAAACATATTTACAAAGTTTGCATTTCAAAAGTGTCCACCAAATTTTATATATGAATTCAAAACTTTCTAAATACAAACTCTCTGAAATGGAACTATGCACTTTCTGTTGCAATACAAAGGAGACAATACTTCACTTAATTGTTATTTGAATGTTCTGTTGTGAAAACAGTTCTGTATTTTTTGGAACGTTTGAGGGACAAGTGTGATGCTGAGTTTCCTCAGACTATCTTATTTGGCAACAAAAATATCCATGCTCCTTCCAATAACACAATAGACTTCTCTACATGTTTATCTACAGAAAGTTTATTTATTCCTGCAAAGTGAGAAATAGTCTACCAACCTGTACAGGATTTATTGAACAATTAAGAATTTACAGAAATCTATTCATACTCGCATAAATGTACAAAGGAAATACACTTAAGGTGGGATACAATCAGTTCTCTGCTAACTAGTTAACTCCATTAAACTCTTTCATATGCTGTTTTGTCATGATAATGTAGTGACATCGCAGACTGCGTTCAGCATTTGTAACACAACATGTTTATATGTTACTTGAAGTGATGTTACACCATCTGGAGGGGTGCTGTGCATTGCTTGGGTTGAGTTGCCTCAACCCTTTACCTAATATAACATTTTGGAAATAAAATGTTGCCTACTTAAAATTAAAGTATCAATGACACTGTAGCTTAACTTGTCTGTGTGTTGGGTTTGATGAAAAGGATAATGTTCAATGTTTATGAACGGATTATGAAATAAGACAAGAATTGTGATAATTGGGAACATGTTCATTTCTGTTCGATGTATGCTATGTTCTTAATAAAAATAATATGAGGTGCACGGTACTAAAGGGGTGGGTTAATATGACCTCACAGTTAATGTATGTGGCCCTCACAGTTAACTTATGTCAATGAAAGTTACCAAGTAACAGTGAAATTATTCCAAAATGAGTCATCCTATCAAGTTACGTTGAAATCCCTTCATAAATATGGCCTGGCCCTGCTTTCTTGTTATTCCATAAAACATGAATAATGTAGAATATTCATGAATGTTCTACTTTTATTCTAGGTACATATTCCAGGTTAGAATTTATTCCAGGTTGCAAATAGGAATAACCTAGAATAAACTTGAATAATGAAAAAAGTTATTAAAAAGAAATTAAAACCATAGTTAGGAATAAATTTTTACCAAAATACAAAGTTTTGCATTTTGTGTTGATTTTTCAACAATTTTGAAGTTAGTTCTATTAAAAAGATTAAACATGAATAAACATGAATATTTGCGAATGGTTATATTTAAATGGTATAAACATGAATTTAATATTTCGTGATTTTTTTCTAAGTAGATTTTTTCAAAGAATAAAAATGAATAAGCATGAATATTTGAGAATGGTTATAATATTTAAATGGAATAATCATGAATAAACATGAATTTAATATTTTGTGATTTTTTTCTAAGAAGATTGTTTCAAAGAATATTGGCAAGTAGTCATATTTAAAACGAATAAACATGAATTTGGGAAATATCTAAAATTTCATGAATTTATCCAAGTTGATTTTTTCCAATAAACATGTATAAACTTGAATATTTGGGTGTGGTCATATTTAAAAATAATTATACCTTGAAGATACATGAATTTGTTAGAAAATTTGATATTTCAGGAATTGCCTATTTGAAAGTGGTCATACATGTATTTAGAAGGAATGACCTAGAATATACATTAAATCTCAGAAAATGTAATATTTCATGAAATTAAGTGGAAATAGAATCAATTCAGATGTGAATGAACACACTGGAATAGAATACATGTTTTACAGCCTCTAGCCAGATCAGTATTGAATCACTGACAGACAGATGGCCAGACGGATGACAGAAGACTGGCCATGGCATCCCCTGCGAAACAGAGTTCGTGAACTCCTGAACAGTTCATGAACAGTTCATGAACTCCATGAACTGTTCATGAAAAATTTACATGCCAAGTTCATGAACTACAGTCTTTGAAATGTTCATGAACATGTTGATGAACAAATAAAGAACACTTCATGAACAGATAAATATCATACATGTTCATGAACAGTTCCTGAAATTACCATGAACAAATGAAGAACAGTTCATGAACAACGGTGATTACTGTAGTTCATGATGAGTTCATGAATAAATTCAAGAACAAATGAAGAACACTTCATGAACAAAAATGAGTACTACAGTTCATTAAAAGTTCATTAATAAATTCAAGAACAAATGCAGAACAGTTCATGAACAAAGATGATACTGCAGTTCAATAATACTTCATGAATAAATTCCAGAACAAATGAAGAACAGATCATGGACATCAGGATGGACAAAGATTATCTATAAGCTCGTGAAGAATTCCAGTAGAAAAGCAATCCAAGTCGCAAGAAGCAAATGCACAATACATACTAACAAAATTCCCAAGAGAAAATGTCACCAAAATTTCACTAAAATTTCAGTGAATTTGATGTCTGACTCAGATCCGTCATAATCTTGAAAGCCGGATCCAGCAGTTACAGCGTAACTCCCTTAGTTAACTACTGAATATCTGGCCAATTTGAACCCTTGTTTTACTAGGTCCGTTAAAACAATACCGCTTCAAGCAAAAGCGTCTTCACACTCCAGTTCTGAGTGAAGAATATCTGGAGGGGAAGTGCACGCCGACGGCCCATCAGAATAAGATCCACAGCCGCTCTGCACAGCTACAACAGACGCATGAATTCCCTCACTGTTAATGCATCTGAGTGTAGACAAAAGCGAGCGTAACAACCGACTAATTTCATTCTGGGTAACGGCAGACGAACCAGTTTGTTGTGAGTCTCGAATCTCATTCCCTTAGTGAATGAAAGACTTGGACGGAGTTAGATCCGAATTCTTCTCGCTCACGATGAAGCAGAGACGTCGGAGCAAAAGAAGCAGACTCTGAACATCGTCCAGAAGAGTAGTTTTGTTGCCGTATCTCTGAGAAATGTCGTCCAAGTAAGCCGACGTTACCGCAGATGAATGAGCTCGGAAGTGAGACTTTACCGAGTTCATTATTCAAGTGAAACCCAGAGCAGTAGATTCAGACCGAAGCACATCGCTCGGAACTGATATACTATCCCTTGAATGGCAAACCGTAGGTACTTTCGGAATGCCGAATGTACCAGGACATGAAAGTACGCATCCTTAGATCCAAGCTTGCCACATAGTCATTCACTCGAAAGCTTGTCCTTATTGACCGAATGGTCTCCACATAGAACTTTGGAGCTACGATAAGTTTGTTTATCCAGCTCAAGTCTATTACCGGGAGGAACGAGCCGTCTGGCTTCGGTACGAGGAACAGGTGACTGTAGAATCCTAGAGAATCTTGATTCTCGGCGACCTCTATTGCTTCCTTTGCCAAGAGAGCCTTTACCTCCGATAGGAGAGACTCTCTTTTGCAAGGATTTGAGGGAAGTTTTGTCCATCGCGGACATCATGTTAGTGGTAGTTTTCGCTTGAAAAGATAGCTGTAGGCTGCCCGAGACCACACTTCTCGCCCTCTGGTCTTCCAGAATTGTTATCCAGTTTGTTGCGAATCTTGATAACCTTCCGCCAACTGGCAAGCGATAGAGGTCCTGACCATCACCTGTAGGACCTGCAAGGCTTACAGGAGGAGAAACCACGTCCCCCTCATGAAGAGCTTCGACCCGCCGGCTAAGGGGCATCTGACCGGTAGTCTAGATCAGACCCACGCCCCCTTCCGGGTCGCTGTATTGACGATCTCTAGAGTAATTGTAGGAGGGTTTCCTATATCCTTGAGAGGAGCCCCCTTTAGACGATTTCTGTCTAGGAAGGCCTCCCTTACTCCTTTCAGCTGCTGCAGGTCGATTAGACGCCAACTTAAGGAGCAGAGTATTTGATGCTTTCTTTGTAGATTGGTCATAAACCAATGAAAGCGTATCATCAAAAATTTTGTGTCTGGATACCGGAGTGACCCGTAGAGAGTTTTTCACCTTGTCATCTATTAAAGATGACGACGCAAGGGCTCCGTCACGTCTGATTAACTCCAAATTAGCCACTGTTAAGGCGCTGTTATACGTGGTAAACATAATAGCCCTGGAAAGAACTCATAAAGAGGTACAAACGTCCTCTAATTCCTTTCCATTGAGACGTTGCGCCTCAGCTCTTGAAAGGTGATCTGCATAAGACATAGCATCTGAATTCGCTCTGTTTGAAGAAACTGCGGTCTCAATTGTGTCCGAGCAAATAGTGAATGACAAAGGAAAGGATATGTCTAGATCCTCTGCCTGCTCATCAAAACGCAGAGAAAGTATCTGTACATCTTCAAATGAACGCGGTCCAACACACGGTAAATTTACGGAAGATGATGACAAGAAACCGCCTGTCTTCTTCCCACTGGAAAGTATGAATATGGCATAGTCTAAATGGCCAAAGGCCTGCGACACCTGTCTAGACTGAACCGGACAAGACAGGGCCTCCTCCTTTCTACAGATATAGTCCAACAATAACAGTTGTTTCTTCCTAGCAGTCGCAGCATTCTGATTCACTGGAACAAATTCAAAGTAGTGTTGATGAATTAAATCCATCACAACCATGTGTTGTTCCGAAAGGGAAGGGTAATCCTCCTCCGTATTGCTTTCACCATCCGACTGAATCAGTTGAAATTCACGGTCAGTGGCATCTGAACTTGCAGATGACTGGACCAACCCACCACCATCCGACAGCTCAGGTTCTGAGACTGCCATAGGCTGCTTCTGCACTTGCTGGGATGCTGCGATGAGTTGCGCAACCTGTGATAGCAAGTCCATTACAGATGCCTGAGGAGCAGTGGTCTTCTGTTTCTTGACTCCAGGGATGGTGTGTGCATAAGACATAGCATCTGAATTCGCTCTATTTGAAGAAATTGCCGTCTCAATTGTGTCCAAGCGAATAGTGAATGACAAAGGAAAGGATATGTCTAGATCCTCTGCCTGCTCAACAAAATGCAGAGAAAGTATCTGTACATCTTCAAACGAACGCAGTCCAACAAACGGTAAATTTACGGAAGATGATCACAAGAAACCGCCTGTCTTCTTCCCACTGGAAAGTATGAATATGGCATCATCTAAATTGCCAAAGGCCTGTGACACCTGTCTAGACTGAACCGGACAAGACAGGGCCTCCTCCTTTGTCCAGATATAGTCGAACAATGACAGTGGTTTCTTCCTAGCAGTCGCAGCATTCTGATTCACTGGAACAAATTCAAAGTAGTGTTGATAAATTAAATCCATCACAACCACGTGTTGTTCCGAAAGGGAAGGGTAATTCTCCATCGTATTGCTTTCACCATCCGAATGAATCAGTTGAAATTCACGGTCAGTGACATCTGAACTTGCAGATGACTGGACCAACCCAGCACCATCCGACAGCTCAGGTTCTGAGACTGCCGTGGGCTGCTTCTGCACTTGCTGGGATGCTGCGATGAGTTGCACAACCTGTGATAGCAAGTCCGTTACGGATGCCTGAGGAGCAGTGGTCTTCTGTTTCTTGGCTCCAGGGATGGTGTGTCTGAGACAGCTCTTTTCTCCGGACGTCCCGATAAATGAGTCCTCATCTCCTTAGCTACCGGATGGTCAGACTTCTTTGATGATGAGTAGTCCCTTCTCGGTGATGCAGGCTGGATATCTGAAGTCGCATAGCTAAGGTGCGGTCATGTGTGCTTGGACGATGCTGATGCAGAAGCCGTAACTGTAGCCGACACCGGATATGAAATGAACGGAGCGTCCCGGATGGGAGGAGCGGACGTGTGCACCGAATGACGCAATTTCCTAATCACCACATCTGGCCTCTGTTGGGAAAGAGAGGGGTCTCTCTCGCTCACAGTCCTTCCAGATTCTCACCGAGCTTCCCAATGAACTTGCCAGCTTCTTTTTCTGTTCCATCGTCGCTTTACATTTTAAGGTGCTCGCTCTACCCAATCCACTTCTTTTGACCGCAACAGACACACCCGGTGTCACAGTACCCACAGATAGAGTAACCGCTTCACCGGTCGAGCTAGCTGGCGACAAGGGACTGAAACCAACGGCCCGTGGTTTTTTGCCCTGTCTAATGTTCATGAGCACCTTTGCTGCTAGCTCTGCATGATCATCTGAATGTGACGACGGCAGCACACTCTCTAGGCATCAAGTAAACATCACCATGTTCTTGTTCCTCTGAAATAGAAACTGAGAAACTATAGAATGACTTTGTGGTGAGAGGACCGTCAGCGGCCTCTCGCCTCTAACAACGTACCATACCACTCGTCTCCAATGTTTGTCATTCCATCCGACACATGTTGAGCAAGAATTATTGTGAGTACATCGACTACAAGCAAGGCAACCAGCATGTAAATCAGATGAAGACTACCTCGCCTTGCATTTTGAGCAATAAGCTTTCATAATGAAATAAAATAAAGTCGACAGAACTCGCATCAACTCCACAATAAATATATGAAAAAGAAACATATTAAGTAACATTCAAAATATAAATTGAAAAATAATTTACAAAATTAATTTTCGAAAAATTTTGACAGGAGCCCAAGTCCCCAAAGGAAACGATGAGCCCAAATGTATCCCAATAGAGCCTACGTGTGGACAAAAAATTTTTTATTATCCAAAAAATTAATTGCTACACTACCGGAATATTTAATGTATCTTACAACAGTCCTAAGATGATAATAAATAGGAAAGTACATATATTAATAGAGCGCTGTCAATGTAAACAACGTCAGAAGAAAAACCGGAAACAAGACTCCAGGCACTAAATAAAAAGGCCCAAAGTCAGTAACAGATTTCGAACTATCCAATGTAAAGCAAGATCTTCATCAGAAGGAAAAACGATACATGGGATGTATGATGCATGACCAAAAACGCCTAAACACCCCTAGGGTGAGGACGTAACCATGGGGATATACCAAATAAACATTCTGTGTAACACGTCAAACTCCCAAGAAATTGATAAAAAAATTTCAATAAAACAAGCCAAAAAACTTGGTAGTTTAACTGTGGGGCTTCAAGGAAGGATAGGGAAGGAACACTTAACAAACAGTGCAAAAATCATTAGCAAGAATGAAGACGTCAGGCCCATGTACCGAAATTGTGAAACATGAAATAATTTTTGTAAAAATTATAAAGTTACAGCCCTGAACATTTCAAACCACTGTTTCTTCCTTCCATCATCCAGCTGTGTTCTTGGATCCACCAAATTCATCATTGACTTGTGTCTGGCATCAGTGAAACTCCCGATTTAAAAGCACAGATGTCAGTTTGTTGTTACTGACAGAAGGGCCAAAAAAAGATTGATGTTGGCATCAATTCCAGTCACTTCCTAACAGCCACGCATGCGCAGAGAGTAAATATATGGAGGGCCAGATAGGACTTTTAATTTTCGGTTCTGCATGCAAATCTGGGGGATTGGGGGGGGGGGGCAAAATTTGTGTTTGGTCCTAGATATTTTTGAGTTAGACCAGCTAGTCTGGACCATTGGGTTATAGTATAAAAATTTATAAATTTATAGTAACTTTTATATTTTGCATACTTACCACTGGCCCAGACTAGCTTACTCTTATTCTTATCCATCTTTACACGTGTTTACATGAGATTCCAAATTCCTCTTTGGAATCCTCATCAGACAACAGGTCCCTGGATGAACAATCACCTGGAAGGGTTCCACAGTCATCTGAATGGAACACTGCCTCACATGACACCCTAACATCTACAGGTTTGTAGAGGTAATCAAGAAGATTGAAAATGTTGATAGAACAAAAATTGTCCAGATAAATTTTGGTGCTGCTCCACCAAACAGGAAAAAAAGTCTACAGTAGAGTTGAGAACCGCCTTCAATGCCTGAACCAAATGATGGATCAAGGGCAAGAATCGCCTCTTGAATTCCTTGACGCAGCAGGGGATTAGCTCTACACTGGACTGTGAATGTTGTTGTTTTAAACTAAGTTATGGGGTGTCTAAGTTTTGGGAAGATACCATATCAAAGGGTCCTTGTATTTAATTGAGTAGTATTAAACATTCAGTTGATCTATGTTGTTATATTTCATCAAATTTCATAGGATGAGATTGACAAGATTAAACGACATGTCATAGATGTCAAATTAATTTACTCGCATGTGAAAAGCTGAAGAGACTTCTCACTTTTAAAAATGATATTTGGATAACAAGGTTAGGAAATATATAATGAAGTGAGCTCAACTGTATGTATGTACATACCTGTCTCGCAATTTAGACCAGAATATCCAGTTGAACAGGTACAGGTGTATCCATCATCCTTATCTGCACACGACCCTCCATTCAGACATGGTTTAGAAGCACAATTTCTGTTATCTATCAAATGATATAGAACAAACATAAAACAATTACACTGAGAAATTATTCATACCATTTTTTAATTCATGGTATTTGGGTAAAGAATACACAAAATAATTATCTGATTGCAAAGAAAATCTAGTCACAGGTTTTAAACCAGGCTTGTCAAAGGAATATTCTGTAGCCAGCCTCTAAACAGAAGACTGGTTTGTCAGACAAATGTTCCCTATTAAAAAAGTTAGGGGGAAGGATGTGTGTGATACATGTATACCTTAAAAAAATAATGACAAAACAAAGTCAGATATGTGAGGATTTGTCGTCTGTCTCTCTGTCAGTCGGACCTTACATGTCAAGAACTTTTCTAATAATAAACATTCATAACACTGAAATAACAGCCTATCACCAAGTTTAATAAATGTTGTGTGTGCAGCGCTTTCTTAAAATGAAGGTTTGAGATATGGATCATGGTGCAGTCAGAAAACAATTTATATGCATTGTGCAGGCATGGCATTCTTTAAGAGTGCAGGAGTGCTGCATGCCTATTGCACACCAAGAAAAAAATTGAAGAGGGCAATTTTTTGCACCCCTTGATTGTCTGGAATGCCAGACCTGTTTGGGACTGCCTTTAAAATCTATTATCATTTCGTCTCCTGAGTTCCAATGTGTTCTCTGTACCTACTGGCACAGAGAACACAGTGGAACTCAGGGGATGATTTGTCAATGTTGCATTGATTCGCAATAATTAATGACCCATTCTGTGTTGCATTTGATACATTTTGAGTGTAGAAGACAGTCACATAAGAATTGAATGTAAGATTTTGAATAACGAAATGTGTGTGCCAATTTTTCCACTATGTAGCTGAATGTAGTACAATTTTTCAGTCACAATATTAATACCTTGAAATGGATATAACCAAAATAGCATACAAGTTTTTGCATTGAAAATTTCAGGTGCAATTGCACTCCCAAGCAATCTGATGAGGGCAACTGTTTTGTACTCCTTGATTTTCTAGATTGCCAGGCCTGCATTGTGTATGTTTTTCAAATGACAGTCATGTTTTAGAGGAATTTAGAATTTTGGTTTCTGATCCCCTGCCGGGATTTGAACCCTTGACAACTCCACCGGACAATCAGGAATCCAACACCTAAACCACTAGACCATTGCACACCATAAAAAAGATGGCTTGAATCTAGCTTTTTAGATGAAGATCTTAGTATTACTTGGTTCATCTTCATTTCGGCAGCAGCATGAAAGTGTGGAACGTGCTGGCTACAGTACGACAAAAGTGCTGTGGATGGTCTGAGACGAAGACTGGCACTGGCTTGTGTGTGCTTTTCAAATGATACAATCAATCATGTTTTAGAGGAATTTACAATGTTCTGATCCCCCGCCGGAATTCGAACCCTCGGCATGAAATTTTGGTATTTTGACATCGGTGTGCAGAGGATTAATTATGTAACTAACGATGAAACAAAATCGCATCTGCTATTCTCTATTTGAAAGGTTCCTTGTATTTAACTGAATAGTATTAAACATTCAGTTGATCTATGTTGCTATATTTCATCAAATTTGATAGGATGAGATTGACTAGATTAATCGATATGTCATAGATGTCAAATTAATTTAATTGCATGTGAAAAGCTGAAGAGACCTACCACTTTTAAAAATGATAAATTTATTGTAATTTTTATATTTTGCATACTTACCACTGGCCCAGACTAGCTTACTATTATTTCTGAATATAGAGTCAAAAATCAATTCCACACCCACCCCCCCCCCCCCCCCCCCCCCCCGCAAAAAAAAAATCCATAAAAATTGATCCAACATCGAAAAAGAAAGAAGTCCTATCTGGTCCTCCATAAGTGGCTACTAAGCAATGTGCGTAACCAAGGAAGCACCTTCCTTCACACCAGGCTGCCATTCTTTGTTTGTGCCTGCCAAATGTTAACAGTATTCAGCGGGGAGGCTCAGGTGCCACGTCTCGCATATTAATTAATTGTCTGCATTCTGCCATTTTACGCGAGAATATATTGCAAGGACGAATGGAACTTAGAACTGACGAACTTATACACAATGGCGACTTTGGTTTAAATGTATTCATTGAAATCTCCGTCACATTCAATTTAATTTTATTGTTATTTTCGGCACAAAACATTACTTAAAATAATCAATGTATTAATTAACTGAGATTACATTAAGACTATCTAAAAAAAAATTGTTTGACTTTGTAAAGATCATCAAAAATCTATCTGCGTGGCCTTTAATCCCCAACACGGCAATGTCCATGGAACATATTAATGCTGTGGGCAGTTGAGCAAGATGCCCATGCCATATATTTTATTCTGTCCATGGTCACCTAGCGTGGAAAAATTTTGTTGTCATTTCACATACTTGTTCACGCCCACTGAAAGAAAAGTGTAATTCCACGGCAATTGTACTGTAAATCTGCACTTGGATGGCTGGAGTTTTATGCATAAAATCCCATTTACAATCACAGACAAAACATATTTACAAAGTTTGCATTTCAAAAGTGTCCACCAAATTTTATATATGAATTCAAAACTTTCTAAATACAAACTCTCTGAAATGGAACTATGCACTTTCTGTTGCAATACAAAGAAGACAATACTTCACTTAATTGTTATTTGAATGTTCTGTTGTGAAAACAGTTCTGTATTTTGTTGGAACGTTTGAGGGACAAGTGTGATGCTGAGTTTCCTCAGACTATCTTATTTGGCAACAAAAATATCCATGCTCCTCCCAATAACACAATATACTTCTATATGTTTATCTACAGAAAGTTTAAATATTCCTGCAAAGTGAGAAATAGTCTACCAACCTATACAGGATTTATTGAACAATTAAGAATTTACAGAAATCTATTCATACTCGCATAAATGTACAAAGGAAATACACTTAAGGTGGGATACAATCAGTTCTCTGCTAACTAGTTAACTCCATTAAACTCTTTCATATGCTGTTTTGTCATGATAATGTAGTGACATCGCAGATTGCATTCGGCATTTGTAACACAACATGTTTATATGTTACTTGAAGCGATGTTACACCTTCTGGAGGGGTGCTGTGCATTGCTTGGGTTGAGTCGCCTTGACCCTTTACCTAATATAACATTTTGGAAATAAAATGTTGCCTACTTAAAATTAAAGTGTCAATGACACTGTAGCTTAAGTTGTCTGTGTGTTGGGTTTGATGAAAAGGATAATGTTCAATGTTTATGAACGGATTATGAAATAAGACAAGAATTGTGATAATTGGGAAGATGTTCATTTCTGTTCCATGTATGCTATGTTCTTAATAAAAATAATATGAGATGCACGGTACTAAAGAGCTGAGGGGTGGGTTAATATGACATCACAGTTAATGTATGTGGCCCTCACAGTTAACTTATGTCAATGAAAATTACCAAGTAACAGTGAAATAATTCCGAAATGAGTCATCCTATCAAGTTACGTTGAAATCCCTTCATAAATATGGCCTGGCCCTGCTTTCTTGTTATTCCATAAAACATGAATAATGTAGAATATTCAAGAATGTTCTACTTTTATTCTAGGTACATATTCCAGGTTAGAATTTATTCCAGGTTGCAAATAGGAATAACCTAGAATAAACTTGAATAATGAAAAAAGTTATTAAAAAGAGATTAAAACCATAGTTAGGAATAAATTTTTACCAAAATACAAAGTTTTGCATTTTGTGTTGATTTTTCAACAATTTTGAAGTTAGTTCTATTAAAAAGATTAAACATGAATAAACATGAATATTTGCGAATGGTTATATTTAAATGGTATAAACATGAATTTAATATTTCGTGATTTTTTTCTAAGTAGATTTTTTCAAAGAATAAAAATGAATAAGCATGAATATTTGAGAATGGTTATAATATTTAAATGGAATAATCATGAATAAACATGAATTTAATATTTTGTGATTTTTTTCTAAGAAGATTGTTTCAAAGAATATTGGCAAGTAGTCATATTTAAAACGAATAAACATGAATTTGGGAAATATCTAAAATTTCATGAATTTATCCAAGTTGATTTTTTCCAATAAACATGTATAAACTTGAATATTTGGGTGTGGTCATATTTAAAAATAATTATACCTTGAAGATACATGAATTTGTTAGAAAATTTGATATTTCAGGAATTGCCTATTTGAAAGTGGTCATACATGTATTTAGAAGGAATGACCTAGAATATACATTAAATCTCAGAAAATGTAATATTTCATGAAATTAAGTGGAAATAGAATCAATTCAGATGTGAATGAACACACTGGAATAGAATACATGTTTTACAGCCTCTAGCCAGATCAGTATTGAATCACTGACAGACAGATGGCCAGACGGATGACAGACAACTGGCCATGGCATCCCCTGCGAAACAGAGTTCGTGAACTCCTGAACAGTTCATGAACAGTTCATGAACTCCATGAACTGTTCATGAAAAATTTACATGCCAAGTTCATGAACTACAGTCTTTGAAATGTTCATGAACATGTTGATGAACAAATAAAGAACACTTCATGAACAGATAAATATCATACATGTTCATGAACAGTTCCTGAAATTACCATGAACAAATGAAGAACAGTTCATGAACAACGGTGATTACTGTAGTTCATGATGAGTTCATGAATAAATTCAAGAACAAATGAAGAACACTTCATGAACAAAAATGAGTACTACAGTTCATTAAAAGTTCATTAATAAATTCAAGAACAAATGCAGAACAGTTCATGAACAAAGATGATACTGCAGTTCAATAATACTTCATGAATAAATTCCAGAACAAATGAAGAACAGATCATGGACATCAGGATGGACAAAGATTATCTATAAGCTCGTGAAGAATTCCAGTAGAAAAGCAATCCAAGTCGCAAGAAGCAAATGCACAATATATACTAACAAAATTCCCAAGAGAAAATGTCACCAAAATTTCACTAAAATTTCAGTGAATTTGATGTCTGACTCAGATCCGTCATAATCTTGAAAGCCGGATCCAGCAGTTACAGCGTAACTCCCTTAGTTAACTACTGAATATCTGGCCAATTTGAACCCTTGTTTTACTAGGTCCGTTAAAACAATACCGCTTCAAGCAAAAGCGTCTTCACACTCCAGTTCTGAGTGAAGAATATCTGGAGGGGAAGTGCACGCCGACGGCCCATCAGAATAAGATCCACAGCCGCTCTGCACAGCTCCAACAGACGCATGAATTCCCTCACTGTTAATGCATCTGAGTGTTGACAAAAGCGAGCGTAACAACCGACTAATTTCATTCTGGGTAACGGCAGACGAACCAGTTTGTTGTGAGTCTCGAATCTCATTCCCTTAGTGAATGAAAGACTTGGACGGAGTTAGATCCGAATTCTTCTCGCTCACGATGAAGCAGAGACGTCGGAGCAAAAGAAGCAGACTCTGAACATCGTCCAGAAGAGTAGTTTTGTTGCCGTATCTCTGAGAAATGTCGTCCAAGTAAGCCGACGTTACCGCAGATGAATGAGCTCGGAAGTGAGACTTTACCGAGTTCATTATTCAAGTGAAACCCAGAGCAGTAGATTCAGACCGAAGCACATCGCTTGGAACTGATATACTATCCCTTGAATGGCAAACCGTAGGTACTTTCGGAATGCCGAATGTACCAGGACATGAAAGTACGCATCCTTAGATCCAAGCTTGCCACATAGTCATTCACTCGAAAGTTCGTCCTTATTGACCGAATGGTCTCCGCATAGAACTTTGGAGCTACGATAAGTTTGTTTATCCAGCTCAAGTCTATTACCGGGAGGAACGAGCCGTCTGGCTTCGGTACGAGGAACAGGTGACTGTAGAATCCTAGAGAATCTTGATTCTCGGCGACCTCTATTGCTTCCTTTGCCAAGAGAGCCTTTACCTCCGATAGGAGAGACTCTCTTTTGCAAGGATTTGAGGGAAGTTTTGTCCATCGCGGACATCATGTTAGTGGTAGTTTTCGCTTGAAAAGATAGCTGTAGGCTGCCCGAGACCACACTTCTCGCCCTCTGTTCTTCCAGAATTGTTATCCAGTTTGTTGCGAATCTTGATAACCTTCCGCCAACTGGCAAGCGATAGAGGTCCTGACCATCACCTGTAGGACCTGCAAGGCTTACAGGAGGAGAAACCACGTCCCCCTCATGAAGAGCTTCGACCCGCCGGCTAAGGGGCATCTGACCGGTAGTCTAGATCAGACCCACGCCCCCTTCCGGGTCGCTGTATTGACGATCTCTAGAGTAATTGTAGGAGGGTTTCCTATATCCTTGCGAGGAGCCCCCTTTAGCCGATTTCTGTCTAGGAAGGCCTCCCTTACTCCTTTCAGCTGCTGCAGGTCGATTAGACGCCAACTTAAGGAGCAGAGTATTTGATGCTTTCTTTGTAGATTGGTCATAAACCAATGAAAGCGTATCATCAAAAATTTTGTGTCTGGATACCGGAGTGACCCGTAGAGAGTTTTTCACCTTGTCATCTATTAAAGATGACGACGCAAGGGCTCCGTCACGTCTGATTAACTCCAAATTAGCCACTGTTAAGGCGCTGTTATACGTGGTAAACATAATAGCCCTGGAAAGAACTCATAAAGAGGTACAAACGTCCTCTAATTCCTTTCCATTGAGACGTTGCGCCTCAGCTCTTGAAAGGTGATCTGCATAAGACATAGCATCTGAATTCGCTCTGTTTGAAGAAACTGCGGTCTCAATTGTGTCCGAGCAAATAGTGAATGACAAAGGAAAGGATATGTCTAGATCCTCTGCCTGCTCATCAAAACGCAGAGCAAGTATCTGTACATCTTCAAATGAACGCGGTCCAACACACGGTAAATTTACGGAAGATGATGACAAGAAACCGCCTGTCTTCTTCCCACTGGAAAGTATGAATATGGCATAGTCTAAATGGCCAAAGGCCTGCGGCACCTGTCTAGACTGAACCGGACAAGACAGGGCCTCCTCCTTTCTACAGATATAGTCCAACAATGACAGTGGTTTCTTCCTAGCAGTCGCAGCATTCTGATTCACTGAAACAAATTCAAAGTAGGTTGATGAATTAAATCCATCGCAACCATATGTTGTTCCGAAAGGGAAGGGTAATCCTCCTCCGTATTGCTTTCACCATCCGACTGAATCAGTTGAAATTCACGGTCAGTGGCATCTGAACTTGCAGATGACTGGACCAACCCACCACCATCCGACAGCTCAGGTTCTGAGACTGCCATAGGCTGCTTCTGCACTTGCTGGGATGCTGCGATGAGTTGCGCAACCTGTGATAGCAAGTCCATTACAGATGCCTGAGGAGCAGTGGTCTTCTGTTTCTTGGCTCCAGGGATGGTGTGTGCATAAGACATAGCATCTGAATTCGCTCTATTTGAATAAATTGCCGTCTCAATTGTGTCCAAGCGAATAGTGAATGACAAAGGAAAGGATATGTCTAGATCCTCTGCCTGCTCATCAAAATGCAGAGAAAGTATCTGTACATCTTCAAACGAACGCAGTCCAACAAACGGTAAATTTACGGAAGATGATCACAAGAAACCGCCTGTCTTCTTCCCACTGGAAAGTATGAATATGGCATCATCTAAATGGCCAAAGGCCTGTGACACCTGTCTAGACTGAACCGGACAAGACAGGGCCTCCTCCTTTGTCCAGATATAGTCGAACAATGACAGTGGTTTCTTCCTAGCAGTCGCAGCATTCTGATTCACTGGAACAAATTCAAAGTAGTGTTGATAAATTAAATCCATCACAACCATGTGTTGTTCCGAAAGGGAAGGGTAATTCTCCATCGTATTGCTTTCACCATCCGAATGAATCAGTTGAAATTCACGGTCAGTGACATCTGAACTTGCAGATGACTGGACCAACCCAGCACCATCCGACAGCTCAGGTTCTGAGACTGCCGTGGGCTGCTTCTGCACTTGCTGGGATGCTGCGATGAGTTGCACAACCTGTGATAGCAAGTCCGTTACGGATGCCTGAGGAGCAGTGGTCTTCTGTTTCTTGGCTCCAGGGATGGTGTGTCTGAGACAGCTCTTTTCTCCGGACGTCCCGATAAATGAGTCCTCATCTCCTTAGCTACCGGATGGTCCGACTTCTTTGATGATGAGTAGTCCCTTCTCAGTGATGCAGGCTGGATATCTGAAGTCGCATAGCTAAGGTGCGGTCATGTGTGCTTGGACGATGCTGATGCAGAAGCCGTAACTGTAGCCGACACCGGATATGAAATGAACGGAGCGTCCCGGATGGGAGGAGCGGACGTGTGCACCGAATGACGCAATTTCCTAATCACCACATCTGGCCTCTGTTGGGAAAGAGAGGGGTCTCTCTCGCTCGCAGAAAAATTTTGACAGGAGCCCAAGTCCCCAAAGGAAACGATGAGCCCAAATGTATCCCAATAGAGCCTAAGTGTGGACAAAAAATTTTTTATTATCCAAAAAATTAATTGCTACACTACCGGAATATTTAATGTATCTTACAACAGTCCTAAGATGATAATAAATAGGAAAGTACATATATTAATAGAGCGCTGTCAATGTAAACAACGTCAGAAGAAAAACCGGAAACAAGACTCCAGGCACTAAATAAAAAGGCCCAAAGTCAGTAACAGATTTCGAACTATCCAATGTAAAGCAAGATCTTCATCAGAAGGAAAAACGATACATGGGATGTATGATGCATGACCAAAAACGCCTAAACACCCCTAGGGTGAGGACGTAACCATGGGGATATACCAAATAAACATTCTGTATAACACGTCAAACTCCCAAGAAATTGATAAAAAAATTTCAATAAAACAAGCCAAAAAACTTGGTAGTTTAACTGTGGGGCTTCAAGGAAGGATAGGGAAGGAACACTTAACAAACAGTGCAAAAATCATTAGCAAGAATGAAGACGTCAGGCCCATGTACCGAAATTGTGAAACATGAAATAATTTTTGTAAAAATTATAAAGTTACAGCCCTGAACATTTCAAACCACTGTTTCTTCCTTCCATCATCCAGCTGTGTTCTTGGATCCACCAAATTCATCATTGACTTGTGTCTGGCATCAGTGAAACTCCCGATTTAAAAGCACAGATGTCAGTTTGTTGTTACTGACAGAAGGGCCAAAAAAAGATTGATGTTGGCATCAATTCCAGTCACTTCCTAACAGCCACGCATGAGCAGAGAGTAAATATATGGAGGGCCAGATAGGACTTTTAATTTTCGGTTCTGCATGCAAATCTGGGGGATTGGGGGGGGGGGGCAAAATTTGTGTTTGGTCCTAGATATTTTTGAGTTAGACCAGCTAGTCTGGACCATTGGGTTATAGTATAAAAATTTATAAATTTATAGTAACTTTTATATTTTGCATACTTACCACTGGCCCAGACTAGCTTACTCTTATTCTTATCCATCTTTACACGTGTTTACATGAGATTCCAAATTCCTCTTTGGAATCCTCATCAGACAACAGGTCCCTGGATGAACAATCACCTGGAAGGGTTCCACAGTCATCTGAATGGAACACTGCCTCACATGACACCCTAACATCTACAGGTTTGTAGAGGTAATCAAGAAGATTGAAAATGTTGATAGAACAAAAATTGTCCAGATAAATTTTGGTGCTGCTCCACCAAACAGGAAAAAAAGTCTACAGTAGAGTTGAGAACCGCCTTCAATGCCTGAACCAAATGATGGATCAAGGGCAAGAATCGCCTCTTGAATTCCTTGACGCAGCAGGGGATTAGCTCTACACTGGACTGTGAATGTTGTTGTTTTAAACTAAGTTATGGGGTGTCTAAGTTTTGGGAAGATACCATATCAAAGGGTCCTTGTATTTAATTGAGTAGTATTAAACATTCAGTTGATCTATGTTGTTATATTTCATCAAATTTCATAGGATGAGATTGACAAGATTAAACGACATGTCATAGATGTCAAATTAATTTACTCGCATGTGAAAAGCTGAAGAGACTTCTCACTTTTAAAAATGATATTTGGATAACAAGGTTAGGAAATATATAATGAAGTGAGCTCAACTGTATGTATGTACATACCTGTCTCGCAATTTAGACCAGAATATCCAGTTGAACAGGTACAGGTGTATCCATCATCCTTATCTGCACACGACCCTCCATTCAGACATGGTTTAGAAGCACAATTTCTGTTATCTATCAAATGATATAGAACAAACATAAAACAATTACACTGAGAAATTATTCATACCATTTTTTAATTCATGGTATTTGGGTAAAGAATACACAAAATAATTATCTGATTGCAAAGAAAATCTAGTCACAGGTTTTAAACCAGGCTTGTCAAAGGAATATTCTGTAGCCAGCCTCTAAACAGAAGACTGGTTTGTCAGACAAATGTTCCCTATTAAAAAAGTTAGGGGGAAGGATGTGTGTGATACATGTATACCTTAAAAAAATAATGACAAAACAAAGTCAGATATTTGAGGATTTGTTGTTTGTCTCTCTGTCAGTCGGACCTTACATGTCAAGAACTTCTCTAATAATAAACGTTCATAACACTGAAATAACAGCCTATCACCAAGTTTAATAAATCTTGTGTGTGCAATGCTTTCTTATAATGAAGTTTTGAGATATGGATCATGGTGCAGTCAGAAAACAATTTATATGCATTGTGCAGGCATGGCATTCTTTAAGAGTGCAGGAGTGCTGCACGCCTATTGCACACCAAGAAAAATATTGAAGAGGGCAATTTTTTGCACCCCTTGATTGTCTGGAATGCCAGACCTGTTTGGGACTGCCTTTAAAATCTATTATCATTTCGTCCCCTGAGTTCCAATGTGTTCTCTGTACCTACTGGCACAGAGAACACAGTGGAACTCAGGGGATGATTTGTCAATGTTGCATTGATTCGCAATAATTAATGACCCATTCTGTGTTGCATTTGATACATTTTGAGAGTAGAAGACAGTCACATAAGAATTGAATGTAAGATTTTGAATAACGAAATGTGTGTGCCAATTTTTCCACTATGTAGCTGAATGTAGTACAATTTTTCAGTCACAATATTAATACCTTGAAATGAATATAACCAAAATAGCATACAAGTTTTTGCATTGAAAATTTCAAGTGCAATTGCAATCCCAAGCAATTTGATGAGGGCAACTGTTTTGTACTCCTTGATTTTCTTGATTGCCAGGCCTGCATTGTGTATGTTTTTCAAATGACAATCATGTTTAAGAGGAATTTAGAATTTTGGTTTCTGATCCCCTGCCGGGATTCGAACCCTCGACAACTCCACCGGACAATCAGGAATCCAACACCTAAACCACTTGACCATTGCACACCATAAAAAAGATGGCTTGAATCTAGCTTTTTAGATGAAGATCTTAGTATTACTTGGTTCATCTTCATTTTGACAGCAGCATGAAAGTGTGGAACGCGCTGGCTACAGTATGACAAAAGTGCTGTGGATGGTCTGAGACGAAGAATGGCACTGGCTTGTGTGTGCTTTTCAAATGATACAAACAATCATGTTTTAGAGGAATTTACAATGTTTTGATCCCCCGCCGGGATTCGAACCCTCGGCATGAAATTTTGGTATTTTGACATCGGTGTGCAGAGGATTAATTATGCAACTAACGATGAAACAAAATCGCAACTGCTATTCTCTATTTGAAAGGTTTCTTGTACTTAACTGAATAGTATTAAACATTCAGTTGATCTATGTTGTTATATTTCATCAAATTTGATAGGAAAAGATTGACAAGATTAAACGAGATGTCATAGATGTCAAATTAATTTACTCGCATGTGAAAAGCTGAAGAGACTTCTCACTTTTAGAAATGATATTTGGATAACAAGGTTAGGAAATATATAATGAAGTGAGCTCAACTGTATCTATGTACATACCTGTCTCGCAATTTAGACCAGAATATCCAGTTGAACAGGTACAGATGTATCCTTTATCCTTATCTGCACACGACCCTCCATTCAGACATGGTTTAGAAGCACAACTTATTTTCTCTATCAAATGAAAAAGAACAAATATAAAAATATTACACTGAGAAATTATTCATACCATTTCTTAATTCATGGGATTTGGGTAAAGAATACACAAAATAATTATCTGATTGCAAAGAAAATCTAGCCACAAGTGTTATACCAGGCTTGTCAAAGGAATATTCTGCAGCCAGCCTCTAAACAGAAGACTGGTTTGTCAGACAAATGTTCCCCATTAAAAAAGTTAGGGGAAGGATGTCCGTGATACATGTATACCTTAAAAAAAACGACAAAACAAAGTCAGATATTTGAGGATTTGTTGTCTGTCTCTCTGTCAGTCGGACCTTACATGTCAAGAACTTCTCTAATAATAAACATTCATAACACTGAAATAACAGCCTATCACCAAGTTTAATAAATCTTGTGTGTGCAATGCTTTCTTAAAAGGAAGTTTTGAGATATGGATCATGGTGCAGTCAGAAAACAATTTATATGCATTGTGCAGGCATGGCATTCTTTGAGAGTGCAGGAGTGCTGCACCCCTATTGCACACCAAGAAAAAAATTGAGGAGGGCAATTTTTTGCACCCCTTGATTGTTTGGAATGCCAGACCTGTTTGGGACTGCCTTTAAAATCTATTATCATTTCGTCCCCTGAGTTTCAATGTGTTCTCTGTACCTACTGGCACAGAGAACACAGTGGAACTCAGGGGATGATTTGTCAATGTTGCATTGATTCGCAATAATTAATGACCCATTCTGTGTTGCATTTGATACATTTTGAGTGTAGAAGACAGTCACATAAGAATTGAATGTAAGATTTTGAATAACGAGATGTGTGTGCCAATTTTTCCACTATGTAGCTGAATGTAGTACAATTTTTCAGTCACAATATTAATACCTTGAAATGAATATAACCAAAATAGCATACAAGTTTTTGCATTGAAAATTTCAGGTGCAATTGCACTCCCAAGCAATCTGATGAGGGCAACTGTTTTGTACTCCTTGATTTTCTAGATTGCCAGGCCTGCAATGTGTATGTTTTTCAAATGACAATCATGTTTTAGGGGAATTTAGAATTTTGGTTTCTGATCCCCTGCCAGGATTCGAACCCTCGGCAACTCCACCGGACAATCAGGAATCCAACACCTAAACGACTAGACTATTGCACACCATAAAAAATGATGGCTTGAATCTAGCTTTCTAGCATTATTACTTGGTTCATCTTCATTTGGGCAGCAGCATGAAAGTGTGGAACGCGCAGGCTACAGTACGACAAAAGTGCTGTGGATGGTCTGAGACGAAGACTGGCACTGGCTTGTGTGTGCTTTTCAAATGATACAATCAATCATGTTTTAGAGGAATTTACAATGTTCTGATCCCCTGCCGGGATTCGAACCCTCGGCATGAAATTTTGGTATTTTGACATCGGTGTGCTGAGGATTAATTATGTAATTAAGAATGAAACAAAATCACATCTGCTATTCTCTATTTGAAAGGTTCCTTGTACTTAACTGAATAGTATTAAACATTCAGTTGATCTATGTTGTTATATTTCATCAAATTTGATAGGATGAGACTGACTAGATTAAACAAGATGTCACAGATGTCAAATTAATTTAATTGTATGTAAAAAGCTGAAGAGACCTACCACTTTTAAAAATGATAAATTTATTGTAATTTTTATATTTTGCATAGTTACCACTGGCCCAGACTAGCTTACTATTATTCTTATGAATATAGAGTCAAAAATCAATTCCCCCCCCCCCCTCTCCAAAAAAAAATCCATAAAAATTGATCCAACATTGAAAAAGAAAGAAGTCCTATCTGGTCCTCCATAAGTGGCTACTATGCATGTGCGTAACCAAGGAAGCACCATCCTTCCCACCAGGCCGCCATTCTTTGTTTGTGCCTGCTAAATGTTAACAGTATTCAGCGGGAAGGTGAGATGAGTATAACAATTCTCATGGGAGGGACTTAGTGTCTGGGCCTGTGGTAAGTACTAAGGCATAATACATAATGCTAGTCGATGGTGCACATGTCTTCAACCAATGCTAACCCTGCTTGTGTGGAGTTAGTTCGTTGGGGAGTCTTCGCAGTAGCTTGTCGATGCTAGGTGGTTCTCTCCGGTTTCCTCCACCCACCCGTAAAACTGTCTGACATAAGGTGACCATGGCTGTCGAAAGTGTCATTAAACCCAATAAATAAAAAAATAATGGAAATCTTGGGACTTAATGTTCGGCCTTAAATGTGCCGTCTTGTTTGAGGCCAAAACATGCAGACTCGAAATGAGAAATGTCCCATTCATCAAGTCTATGAGAGAATATTTGCAAACGGTGTTCATTTTTAGCATTACTGTTCCAATATCACAAGGACATCACTTTTCTTCAGTGGAGTGAAAAATTTCCAAACCTTGGTGAATTTGGGACAACAAACTATTGTTAGAATTTGGAATGGTTTTGTTGGCCGCAATGTCAGCTGGTTGCGAGGAAAGAATATATTTGAGTACACAGGGAAAAAGGCTCAGGTGCCACGTCTCGCATATTAATTGTCTGCATCCTGCCATTTTACGCGAGAATATATTGCAAGGACGAATGGAACTTAGAACTGACGAACCTATACACAATGGCGACTTTGGTTTAAATGTATTCATTGAAATCTCCTTCGCATTCAATTTAATTTTATTGTTATTTTTGGCACAAAACATTACTTAAAATAATCGATGTATTAATTAACTGAGATTACATTAAGACTATCTAAAAAAAAATTGCTTGACTTTGTAAAGATCATCAATAATCTATCTGCGTGGCCTTTAATCCCCAACACGGCAATGTCCATGGAACATATTAATGCTGTGGGCAGTTGAGCAAGATGCCCATGCCGTATATTTTATTCTGTCCATGGTCACTTATCGTGGAAAAATTTTGTTGTCATTTCACATACTTGTTCACGCCCATTGAAAGAAAACTGTAATTCCACGGTAATTGTGCTGTAAATCTGCACTCGGATGACTGGAGTTTTATGCATAAAATCCCATTTACAATCACAGACAAAACATATTTACAAAGTTTGCATTTCAAAAGTGTCCACCAAATTTTATATATGAATTCAAAACTTTCTAACTCTCAGAAATGGAACTATGCACTTTCTGTTGCAATACAAAGGAGACAATACTTCACTTAATTGTTATTTGAATGTTCTGTTGTGAAAACAGTTCTGTATTTTTTGGAACGTTTGAGGGACAAGTGTGATGCTGAGTTTCCTCAGACTATCTTATTTGGCAACAAAAATATCCATGCTCCTCCCAATAACACATAGACTTCTATATGTTTATCTACAGAAAGTTTATTTATTCCTGCAAAGTGAGAAATAGTCTACCAACCTGTACAGCATTTATTGAACAATTAAGAATTTACAGAAATCTATTCATACTCGCATAAATGTACAAAGGAAATACACTTAAGGTGGGATACAATCAGTTCTCTGCTAACTAGTTAACTCCATTAAACTCTTTCATATGCTGTTTTGTCATGATAATGTAGTGACATCGCAGATTGCGTTCAGCATTTGTAACACAACATGTTTATATGTTACTTGAAGCGATGTTACACCATCTGGAGGGGTGCTGTGCATTGCTTGGGTTGAGTCGCCTTGACCCTTTACCTAATATAACATTTTGGAAATAAAATGTTGCCTACTTAAAATTAAAGTGTCAATGACACTGTAGCTTAACTTGTCTGTGTGTTGGGTTTGATGAAAAGGATAATGTTCAATGTTTATGAACGGATTATGAAATAAGACAAGAATTGTGATAATTGGGAATATGTTCATTTCTGTTCCCTGTATGCTATGTTCTTAATAAAAATAATATGAGGTGCACGGTACTAAAGAGCTGAGGGGTGGGTTAATATGACCTCACAGTTAATGTATGTGGCCCTCACAGTTAACTTATGTCAATGAAAGTTACCAAGTAACAGTGAAATTATTCCAAAATGAGTCATCCTATCAAGTTACGTTGAAATCCCTTCATAAATATGACCTGGCCCTGCTTTCTTGTTATTCCATAAAACATGAATAATGTAGAATATTCAAGAATGTTCTACTTTTATTCTAGGTACATATTCCAAGTTATAATTTATTTCAGGTTGCAAATCGGAATAACCTAGAATAAACTTGAATAATGAAAAAAGTTATTAAAAAGAGATTAAAACCATAGTTAGGAATAAATTTTTACCAAAATACTAAGTTTTGCATTCTGTGTTGATTTTTCAACAATTTTGAAGTTAGTTCTATTAAAAAGATTAAACATGAATAAACATGAATATTTGCGAATGGTTATATTTAAATGGAATAAACATGAATTTAATATTTCGTGATTTTTTTCTAAGTAGATTTTTTCAAAGAATAAAAATGAATAAGCATGAATATTTGAGAATGGTTATATTTAAATGGAATAATCATGAATAAACATGAATTTAATATTTTGTGATTTTTTTCTAAGAAGATTGTTTCAAAGAATATTGGCAAGTAGACAAATTTAAAACGAATAAACATGAATTTGAGAAATATCTAAAATTTCATGAATTTATCTAAGTTGATTTTTTCCAATAAACATGTATAAACTTGAATATTTGGGTGTGGTCATATTTAAAAATAATTATACCTTGAAGATACATGAATTTGTTAGAAAATTTGATATTTCAGGAATTGCCCATTTGAAAGTGGTCATACATGTATTTAGAAGGAATGACCTTGAATATACATTAAATCTCAGAAAATGTAATATTTCATGAAATTAAGTGGAAATAGAATCAATTCAGATGTGAATGAACACACTGGAATAGAATACATTTTTTACGGCCTCTAGCCAGAGCCATATTGAATCATTGACGGACAGATGGCCAGACGGATGACACACGACTGGCCATGGCATCCCCTGCGAAACAGAGTTTGTGAACTCCTGAACAGTTCATGAACAGTTCATGAACTCCATGAACTGTTCATGAAAAATTCACATGCCAAGTTCATGAACTACAGTCCTTGAAATGTTCATGAACATGTTGATGAACAAATAAAGAACACTTCATGAACAGATAAATATCATACATGTTCATGAACAGTTCCTGAAATCACCATGAACAAATGAAGAACAATTCATGAACAACGGTCATTACTGTAGTTCATGATGAGTTCATGAATAAATTCACGAACAAATGAAGAACACTTCATGAACAAAGATGGGCACTACAGTTCATTAAAGGTTCATTAATAAATTCAAGAACAAATGAAGAACACTTCATGAACAAAGATGAGTAATACAGTTCATTAAAAGTTCATTAATAAATTCAAGAACAAATGCAGAACAGTTCATGAACAAAGATGATACTGCAGTTCAGTAAAAATTCATGAATAAATTCCAGAACAAATGAAGAACAGATCATGGACATCAGGATGGACAAAGATTATCTATAAGCTCAAGAAGAATTCCAGTAGAAAAGCAATCCAAGTTGCAAGAAGCAAATGCACAATACATACTTACAAAATTCCCAAGAGAAAATGTCACCAAAATTTCACTAAAATTTCAGTGAATTTGACGTCTGACTCACATCCGTCATAATCTTGAAAGCCGGATCCAGCAGTTACAGCGTAACTCCGAGTTAACTACTGAATATCTGGCCAATCTGAACCCTTGTTTTACTAGGTCCGTTAAAACAATACTGGTTCAAGCAAAAGTGTCTTCACACTCCAGTTCTGAGTGAAGAATATCTGGAGGGGAAGTGCACGCCGACGGCCCATCAGAATAAGATCCACAGCCACTCTGCACAGCTCCAACAGACGCATGAATTCCCTCACTGTTAATGCATCTGAGTGTAGACAAAAGCGAGCGTAACAACTAATTTCATTCTGGGTAACGGCAGACGAACCAGATTGTTGTGAGTCTCGAATCTCATTCCCTTAGAGAATGAAAGACTTGGACAGAGTTAGATCCGAATTCTTCTCCTTCACGATGAAGCCGAGATGTCGGAGCAAAAGAAGCAGACTCTGAACATCGTCCTGAAGAGTAGTTTTGTTGCCGCATCTCTGAGAAATGTCGTCCAGGTAAGCCATGTTAGTGGTAGTTTTCGCTTGAAAAGATAGCTGTAGGCCACCCGAGACCACACTTGTCGCCCTCTGGTCTTCCAGAACTGTTATCCAGTTTGTTGCGAATCTTGATAACCTTCCGCCAACTGGCAAGCAATAGAGGTCCTGACCATCACCTGTAGGACCTGCAAGGCTTACGGGAGGAGAAACCACGTCCCCCTCACAAAGAGCTTCGACCCGCCAGCTGAGGGGCATCTGACCGGTAGTCTAGATAAGACCCACACCCCATTCCGGGTCGCTGTATTGACGATCTCGAGAGTAATTGTAGGAGAGTTTCCCATACCCTTGCGAGGAGCCCCCTTTAGACAATTTCTGTCTAGGAAGGCCTCCCTTAATCCTTTCAGCTGCTGCGGGTCGATTAGACGCCAACTTAAGGAGCAGAGTATTTGATGCTTTCTTTGTAGCTTGGTCATAAACCAATGAAAGCATATCATCAAAAATTTTGTGTTTGGACACCGGAGTGACTCGTAGAAAGTTTTTCACCTTGTCATCTATTAAAGATGACGACACAAGGGCTCCGTCACGTCTGATTAACTCCAAATTAGCCACTGTTAAGGCGCAGTTATACGTGGTAAACATAATAGCCCTGGAAAGAACTCATAAAGAGGTACAAACGTACTCAAATTCCTTTCCATTGAGACGTTGCGCAACAGCTCTTGAAAGGTGATCTGCATAAGACATAGCATCTGAATTCGCTCTGTTTGAAGAAATTGCGGTCTCAATTGTGTCCAAGCGAATAGTGAATGACAAAGGAAAGGATATGTCTAGATCCTCTGCCTGCTCATCAAAATGCAGAGAAAGTATCTGTACATCTTCAAATGAACGCGGTCCAACAAACGGTAAATTTACGGAAGATGATCACAAGAAACCACCTGTCTTCTTCCCACTGGAAAGTATGAATATGGCATCGTCTAAATGGCCAAAGGCCTGTGACACCTGTCTAGACTGAACCGGACAAGACAGGGCCTCCTCCTTTCTACAGATATAGTCGAACAATGACAGTGGTTTCTTCCTAGCAGTCGCAGCATTCTGATTCACTGGAACAAATTCAAAGTAGTGTTGATGAATTAAATCCATCACAACCATGTGTTGTTCCGAAAGGGAAGGGTAATTCTCCATCGTATTGCTTTCACCATCCGACTGAATCAGTTGAAATTCATGGTCTGTGGCATCTGAACTTGCAGATGACTGGACCGACCCAGCACCATCCGACAGCTCAGGTTCTGAGACTGACGTAGGCTGCTTCTGCACTTGCTGGGATGCTGCGATGAGTTGCATAACCTGTGATAGCAAGTCCGTTACGGATGCCTGAGGAGCAGTGGTCTTCTGTTTCTTGGCTCCAGTGATGGTGTGTCTGAGACAGCTCTTTTCTCCAGACGTCCCGATAAATGAGTCCTCATCTCCTTAGCTACCGGATGGTCCGACTTCTTTGATGATGAGTGGTCCCGTCTCGGTGATGCAGGCTGGATATCTGAAGTCGCATAGCTAAGGTGCGGTCATGTGTGCTTGGAAGATGCCGATGCAGAAGCCGTAACTGTAGCCGACACCGGATATGAAATGAACGGAGCGTCCCGCATGGGAGGAGCGGATGTATGCTCCGAATGATGCAATTTCCTAATCACCACATCTGGCCTCTGTTGGGAAAGAGAGGGGGCTCTCTCGCTCACAGTCCTTTCAGATTCTCACCGAGCTTCCCAATGAACTTGCCAGCTTCTTTTTCTGTTCCGTCGTCGCTTTATATTTTAAGGTGCTCGCTCTACCCAATCCACTTCTTTTGACCACAACGGACACAACCGGAGTCACAGTACCCACAGATAGAGTAACCGCTTCGCCGGTCGAGCTAGCTGGCGAGAAGGGACTGAAACCAACGGCCCGTGGTTTTTTGCCCTGTCTAATGTTCATGAGCACCTTTGCCACTAGCTCTGCATATCATGTGAATGTGACGACGGCAGCACACTCTCTAGGCATCAAGTAAACATCACCATGTTCTTGTTCCTCTGAAATAGAAACTGAGAAACTATAGAATGACTTTGTGGTGAGAGGACCGTCAGCAGCCTCTCGCCTCTAACAACGTACCATACCACCCGTCTCCAATTTTTGTCATTCCATCCGACACATGTTGAGCAAGAATTATTGTGAGTACATCGACTACAAGCAAGGCAACCAGCATGTAAATCAGATGAAGACTACCTCACCTTGCGTTTTGAGCAATAAGCTTTCATAATGAAATAAAATAAAGTCGACAGTACTCGCACCAACTCCACAATAAATATATGAAAAAGAAACATATTAAGTAACATTCAAAATATAAATTGAAAAATAATTTACAAAATTAATTTTCGAAAAATTTTGACAGGAGCCCAAGTCCCCAAAGGAAACGATGAGCCTAAATGTATCCCGACAGAGCCTAAGTGTGGACAAAAAAATTTTTTTATCCAAAAAATTAATTGCTACACTACCGGAATATTTAATGTATCTTACAACATTCGTAAGATGATAATAAATAGGAAACTACATATATTAATAGAGTGTTGTCAATGTAAACAATGTCATAAGAAAAACAGGAAACAAGACTCCAGGCACTGAATAAAAAGGCCCAAAGTCAGTAACAGATTTTGAACTATCCAATGTAAAGCAAGATCTTCATCAGAAGGAAAAACGATACATGGGATGTATGATGCATGACCAAAAACGCCTAAACACCCCTAGGGTGAGGACGTAATCATGGGGATATACCGAATAAACATTCTGTGTAACACGTCAAACTCCCAAGAAATTGATAAAAAAAATTTCAATAAAACAAGCCAAAAAGCTTGGTAGTTTAACTGGGGGGCTTCAAAGAAGGATACAGAAGGAACACTTAACAAACAGTGCAAAAATCATTAGCAAGAATGAAGACGTCAGGCCCATGTTCCGAAATTGTGAAACATGAAATAATTTTTGTAAAAATTATAAAGTTACAGCCCTGAACATTTCAAACCATGGTTTCTTCCTTCCATCATCCAGCTGTGTTCTTGGATCCACCAAATTCACCATTGATTTGTGTCTGGCATCAGTGAAACTCCGATTTAAAAGCACAGATGTCAGTTTGTTGTTACTGACAGAAGGGCCAAAAAAAGACAGATGTTGGCGCCAATTCCAGTCACTTCCTAACAGCCACGCATGCGCAGAGAGTAAATATATGGAGGGCCAGATAGGACTTTTAATTTTCGGTTCTGCATGCAAATCTGGGGGATTGGGGGGGGGGCAAAATTTGTGTTTGGTCCTAGATATTTTTGAGTTAGACCAGCTAGTCTGGACCATTGGGTTATAGTATAAAAATTTATAAATTTATAGTAACTTTTATATTTTGCATACTTACCACTGGCCCAGACTAGCTTACTCTTATTCTTATCCATCTTTACACGTGTTTACATGAGATTCCAAATTCCTCTTTGGAATCCTCATCAGACAACAGGTCCCTGGATGAACAATCACCTGGAAGGGTTCCACAGTCATCTGAATGGAACACTGCCTCACATGACACCCTAACATCTACAGGTTTGTAGAGGTAATCAAGAAGATTGAAAATGTTGATAGAACAAAAATTGTCCAGATAAATTTTGGTGCTGCTCCACCAAACAGGAAAAAAAGTCTACAGTAGAGTTGAGAACCGCCTTCAATGCCTGAACCAAATGATGGATCAAGGGCAAGAATCGCCTCTTGAATTCCTTGACGCAGCAGGGGATTAGCTCTACACTGGACTGTGAATGTTGTTGTTTTAAACTAAGTTATGGGGTGTCTAAGTTTTGGGAAGATACCATATCAAAGGGTCCTTGTATTTAATTGAGTAGTATTAAACATTCAGTTGATCTATGTTGTTATATTTCATCAAATTTCATAGGATGAGATTGACAAGATTAAACGACATGTCATAGATGTCAAATTAATTTACTCGCATGTGAAAAGCTGAAGAGACTTCTCACTTTTAAAAATGATATTTGGATAACAAGGTTAGGAAATATATAATGAAGTGAGCTCAACTGTATCTATGTACATACCTGTCTCGCAATTTAGACCAGAATATCCAGTTGAACAGGTACAGGTGTATCCTTTATCCTTATCTGCACACGACCCTCCATTCAGACATGGTTTAGAAGCACAATTTCTGTTATCTATCAAATGATATAGAACAAACATAAAACAATTACACTGAGAAATTATTCATACCATTTTTTAATTCATGGTATTTGGGTAAAGAATACACAAAATAATTATCTGATTGCAAAGAAAATCTAGTCACAGGTTTTAAACCAGGCTTGTCAAAGGAATATTCTGTAGCCAGCCTCTAAACAGAAGACTGGTTTGTCAGACAAATGTTCCCTATTAAAAAAGTTAGGGGGAAGGATGTGTGTGATACATGTATACCTTAAAAAAATAATGACAAAACAAAGTCAGATATGTGAGGATTTGTCGTCTGTCTCTCTGTCAGTCGGACCTTACATGTCAAGAACTTTTCTAATAATAAACATTCATAACACTGAAATAACAGCCTATCACCAAGTTAAATAAATGTTGTGTGTGCAGCGCTTTCTTAAAATGAAGTTTTGAGATATGGATCATGGTGCAGTCAGAAAACAATTTATATGCATTGTGCAGGCATGGCATTCTTTAAGAGTGCAGGAGTGCTGCATGCCTATTGCACACCAAGAAAAAAATTGAAGAGGGCAATTTTTTGCACCCCTTGATTGTCTGGAATGCCAGACCTGTTTGGGACTGCCTTTAAAATCTATTATCATTTCGTCCCCTGAGTTCCAATGTGTTCTCTGTACCTACTGGCACAGAGAACACAGTGGAACTCAGGGGATGATTTGTCAATGTTGCATTGATTCGCAATAATTAATGACCCATTCTGTGTTGCATTTGATACATTTTGAGTGTAGAAGACAGTCACATAAGAATTGAATGTAAGATTTTGAATAACGAAATGTGTGTGCCAATTTTTCCACTATGTAGCTGAATGTAGTACAATTATTCAGTCACAATATTAATACCTTGAAATGGATATAACCAAAATAGCATACAAGTTTTTGCATTGAAAATTTCAGGTGCAATTGCACTCCCAAGCAATCTGATGAGGGCAACTGTTTTGTACTCCTTGATTTTCTAGATTGCCAGGCCTGCATTGTGTATGTTTTTCAAATGACAGTCATGTTTTAGAGGAATTTAGAATTTTGGTTTCTGATCCCCTGCCGGGATTTGAACCCTTGACAACTCCACCGGACAATCAGGAATCCAACACCTAAACCACTAGACCATTGCACACCATAAAAAAGATGGCTTGAATCTAGCTTTTTAGATGAAGATCTTAGTATTACTTGGTTCATCTTCATTTCGGCAGCAGCATGAAAGTGTGGAACGTGCTGGCTACAGTACGACAAAAGTGCTGTGGATGGTCTGAGACGAAGACTGGCACTGGCTTGTGTGTGCTTTTCAAATGATACAATCAATCATGTTTTAGAGGAATTTACAATGTTCTGATCCCCCGCCGGAATTCGAACCCTCGGCATGAAATTTCGGTATTTTGACATCGGTGTGCAGAGGATTAATTATGTAACTAACGATGAAACAAAATCGCATCTGCTATTCTCTATTTGAAAGGTTCCTTGTATTTAACTGAATAGTATTAAACATTCAGTTGATCTATGTTGCTATATTTCATCAAATTTGATAGGATGAGATTGACTAGATTAATCGATATGTCATAGATGTCAAATTAATTTAATTGCATGTGAAAAGCTGAAGAGACCTACCACTTTTAAAAATGATAAATTTATTGTAATTTTTATATTTTGCATACTTACCACTGGCCCAGACTAGCTTACTATTATTTCTGAATATAGAGTCAAAAATCAATTCCCCACCCACCCCCCCCCCCCTCCCCCCCGCAAAAAAAAAATCCATAAAAATTGATCCAACATCGAAAAAGAAAGAAGTCCTATCTGGTCCTCCATAAGTGGCTACTAAGCAATGTGCGTAACCAAGGAAGCACCTTCCTTCACACCAGGCTGCCATTCTTTGTTTGTGCCTGCCAAATGTTAACAGTATTCAGCGGGGAGGCTCAGGTGCCACGTCTCGCATATTAATTAATTGTCTGCATTCTGCCATTTTACGCGAGAATATATTGCAAGGACGAATGGAACTTAGAACTGACGAACTTATACACAATGGCGACTTTGGTTTAAATGTATTCATTGAAATCTCCGTCACATTCAATTTAATTTTATTGTTATTTTCGGCACAAAACATTACTTAAAATAATCGATGTATTAATTAACTGAGATTACATTAAGACTATCTAAAAAAAAATTGCTTGACTTTGTAAAGATCATCAAAAATCTATCTGCGTGGCCTTTAATCCCCAACACGGCAATGTCCATGGAACATATTAATGCTGTGGGCAGTTGAGCAAGATGCCCATGCCATATATTTTATTCTGTCCATGGTCACCTAGCGTGGAAAAATTTTGTTGTCATTTCACATACTTGTTCACGCCCACTGAAAGAAAAGTGTAATTCCACGGCAATTGTACTGTAAATCTGCACTTGGATGGCTGGAGTTTTATGCATAAAATCCCATTTACAATCACAGACAAAACATATTTACAAAGTTTGCATTTCAAAAGTGTCCACCAAATTTTATATATGAATTCAAAACTTTCTAAATACAAACTCTCTGAAATGGAACTATGCACTTTCTGTTGCAATACAAAGAAGACAATACTTCACTTAATTGTTATTTGAATGTTCTGTTGTGAAAACAGTTCTGTATTTTGTTGGAACGTTTGAGGGACAAGTGTGATGCTGAGTTTCCTCAGACTATCTTATTTGGCAACAAAAATATCCATGCTCCTCCCAATAACACAATATACTTCTATATGTTTATCTACAGAAAGTTTAAATATTCCTGCAAAGTGAGAAATAGTCTACCAACCTATACAGGATTTATTGAACAATTAAGAATTTACAGAAATCTATTCATACTCGCATAAATGTACAAAGGAAATACACTTAAGGTGGGATACAATCAGTTCTCTGCTAACTAGTTAACTCCATTAAACTCTTTCATATGCTGTTTTGTCATGATAATGTAGTGACATCGCAGATTGCATTCGGCATTTGTAACACAACATGTTTATATGTTACTTGAAGCGATGTTACACCTTCTGGAGGGGTGCTGTGCATTGCTTGGGTTGAGTCGCCTTGATCCTTTACCTAATATAACATTTTGGAAATAAAATGTTGCCTACTTAAAATTAAAGTGTCAATGACACTGTAGCTTAACTTGTCTGTGTGTTGGGTTTGATGAAAAGGATAATGTTCAATGTTTATGAACGGACTATGAAATAAGACAAGAATTGTGATAATTGGGAAGATGTTCATTTCTGTTCCATGTATGCTATGTTCTTAATAAAAATAATATGAGATGCACGGTACTAAAGAGCTGAGGGGTGGGTTAATATGACATCACAGTTAATGTATGTGGCCCTCACAGTTAACTTATGTCAATGAAATTTACCAAGTAACAGTAAAATAATTCCGAAATGAGTCATCCTATCAAGTTACGTTGAAATCCCTTCATAAATATGGCCTGGCCCTGCTTTCTTGTTATTCCATAAAACATGAATAATGTAGAATATTCATGAATGTTCTACTTTTATTCTAGGTACATATTCCAGGTTAGAATTTATTCCAGGTTGCAAATCGGAATAACCTAGAATAAACTTGAATAATGAAAAAAGTTATTAAAAAGAGATTAAAACCATAGTTAGGAATAAATTTTTACCAAAATACAAAGTTTTGCATTTTGTGTTGATTTTTCAGCAATTTTGAAGTTAGTTCTATTAAAAAGATTAAACATGAATAAACATGAATATTTGCGAATGGTTATATTTAAATGGTATAAACATGAATTTAATATTTCGTGATTTTTTTCTAAGTAGATTTTTTCAAAGAATAAAAATGAATAAGCATGAATATTTGAGAATGGTTATAATATTTAAATGGAATAATCATGAATAAACATGAATTTAATATTTTGTGATTTTTTTCTAAGAAGATTGTTTCAAAGAATATTGGCAAGTAGTCATATTTAAAACGAATAAACATGAATTTGGGAAATATCTAAAATTTCATGAATTTATCCAAGTTGATTTTTTCCAATAAACATGTATAAACTTGAATATTTGGGTGTGGTCATATTTAAAAATAATTATACCTTGAAGATACATGAATTTGTTAGAAAATTTGATATTTCAGGAATTGCCTATTTGAAAGTGGTCATACATGTATTTAGAAGGAATGACCTAGAATATACATTAAATCTCAGAAAATGTAATATTTCATGAAATTAAGTGGAAATAGAATCAATTCAGATGTGAATGAACACACTGGAATAGAATACATGTTTTACAGCCTCTAGCCAGATCAGTATTGAATCACTGACAGACAGATGGCCAGACGGATGACAGACGACTGGCCATGTCATCCCCTGCGAAACAGAGTTCGTGAACTCCTGAACAGTTCATGAACAGTTCATGAACTCCATGAACTGTTCATGAAAAATTTACATGCCAAGTTCATGAACTACAGTCTTTGAAATGTTCATGAACATGTTGATGAACAAATAAAGAACACTTCATGAACAGATAAATATCATACATGTTCATGAACAGTTCCTGAAATTACCATGAACAAATGAACAGTTCATGAACAATGGTGATTACTGTAGTTCATGATGAGTTCATGAATAAATTCAAGAACAAATGAAGAACACTTCATGAACAAAAATGAGTACTACAGTTCATTAAAAGTTCATTAATAAATTCAAGAACAAATGCAGAACAGTTCATGAACAAAGATGATACTGCAGTTCAATAATACTTCATGAATAAATTCCAGAACAAATGAAGAACAGATCATGGACATCAGGATGGACAAAGATTATCTATAAGCTCGTGAAGAATTCCAGTAGAAAAGCAATCCAAGTCGCAAGAAGCAAATGCACAATACATACTAACAAAATTCCCAAGAGAAAATGTCACCAAAATTTCACTAAAATTTCAGTGAATTTGATGTCTGACTCAGATCCGTCATAATCTTGAAAGCCGGATCCAGCAGTTACAGCGTAACTCCCTTAGTTAACTACTGAATATCTGGCCAATTTGAACCCTTGTTTTACTAGGTCCGTTAAAACAATACCGCTTCAAGCAAAAGCGTCTTCACACTCCAGTTCTGAGTGAAGAATATCTGGAGGGGAAGTGCACGCCGACGGCCCATCAGAATAAGATCCACAGCCGCTCTGCACAGCTCCAACAGACGCATGAATTCCCTCACTGTTAATGCATCTGAGTGTAGACAAAAGCGAGCGTAACAACCGACTAATTTCATTCTGGGTAACGGCAGACGAACCAGTTTGTTGTGAGTCTCGAATCTCATTCCCTTAGTGAATGAAAGACTTGGACGGAGTTAGATCCGAATTCTTCTCGCTCACGATGAAGCAGAGACGTCGGAGCAAAAGAAGCAGACTCTGAACATCGTCCAGAAGAGTAGTTTTGTTGCTGTATCTCTGAGAAATGTCGTCCAAGTAAGCCGACGTTACCGCAGATGAATGAGCTCGGAAGTGAGACTTTACCGAGTTCATTATTCAAGTGAAACCCAGAGCAGTAGATTCAGACCGAAGCACATCGCTTGGAACTGATATACTATCCCTTGAATGGCAAACCGTAGGTACTTTCGGAATGCCGAATGTACCAGGACATGAAAGTACGCATCCTTAGATCCAAGCTTGCCACATAGTCATTCACTCGAAAGCTCGTCCTTATTGACCGAATGGTCTCCGCATAGAACTTTGGAGCTACGATAAGTTTGTTTATCCAGCTCAAGTCTATTACCGGGAGGAACGAGCCGTCTGGCTTCGGTACGAGGAACAGGTGACTGTAGAATCCTAGAGAATCTTGATTCTCGGCGACCTCTATTGCTTCCTTTGCCAAGAGAGCCTTTACCTCCGATAGGAGAGACTCTCTTTTGCAAGGATTTGAGGGAAGTTTTGTCCATCGCGGACATCATGTTAGTGGTAGTTTTCGCTTGAAAAGATAGCTGTAGGCTGCCCGAGACCACACTTCTCGCCCTCTGGTCTTCCAGAATTGTTATCCAGTTTGTTGCGAATCTTGATAACCTTCCGCCAACTGGCAAGCGATAGAGGTCCTGACCATCACCTGTAGGACCTGCAAGGCTTACAGGAGGAGAAACCACGTCCCCCTCATGAAGAGCTTCGACCCGCCGGCTAAGGGGCATCTGACCGGTAGTCTAGATCAGACCCACGCCCCCTTCCGGGTCGCTGTATTGACGATCTCTAGAGTAATTGTAGGAGGGTTTCCTATATCCTTGCGAGGAGCCCCCTTTAGACGATTTCTGTCTAGGAAGGCCTCCCTTACTCCTTTCAGCTGCTGCAGGTCGATTAGACGCCAACTTAAGGAGCAGAGTATTTGATGCTTTCTTTGTAGATTGGTCATAAACCAATAAAAGCGTATCATCAAAAATTTTGTGTCTGGATACCGGAGTGACCCGTAGAGAGTTTTTCACCTTGTCATCTATTAAAGATGACGACGCAAGGGCTCCGTCACGTCTGATTAACTCCAAATTAGCCACTGTTAAGGCGCTGTTATACGTGGTAAACATAATAGCCCTGGAAAGAACTCATAAAGAGGTACAAACGTCCTCTAATTCCTTTCCATTGAGACGTTGCGCCTCAGCTCTTGAAAGGTGATCTGCATAAGACATAGCATCTGAATTCGCTCTGTTTGAAGAAACTGCGGTCTCAATTGTGTCCGAGCAAATAGTGAATGACAAAGGAAAGGATATGTCTAGATCCTCTGCCTGCTCATCAAAACGCAGAGAAAGTATCTGTACATCTTCAAATGAACGCGGTCCAACACACGGTAAATTTACGGAAGATGATAAGAAACCGCCTGTCTTCTTCCCACTGGAAAGTATGAATATGGCATAGTCTAAATGGCCAAAGGCCTGCGACACCTGTCTAGACTAAACCAGACAAGACAGGGCCTCCTCCTTTCTACAGATATAGTCCAACAATGACAGTGGTTTCTTCCTAGCAGTCGCAGCATTCTGATTAACTGAAACAAATTCAAAGTAGGTTGATGAATTAAATCCATCGCAACCATGTGTTGTTCCGAAAGGGAAGGGTAATCCTCCTCCGTATTGCTTTCACCATCCGACTGAATCAGTTGAAATTCACGGTCAGTGGCATCTGAACTTGCAGATGACTGGACCAACCCACCACCATCCGACAGCTCAGGTTCTGAGACTGCCATAGGCTGCTTCTGCACTTGCTGGGATGCTGCGATGAGTTGCGCAACCTGTGATAGCAAGTCCATTACAGATGCCTGAGGAGCAGTGGTCTTCTGTTTCTTGGCTCCAGGGATGGTGTGTGCATAAGACATAGCATCTGAATTCGCTCTATTTGAAGAAATTGCCGTCTCAATTGTGTCCAAGCGAATAGTGAATGACAAAGGAAAGGATATGTCTAGATCCTCTGCCTGCTCATCAAAATGCAGAGAAAGTATCTGTACATCTTCAAACGAACGCAGTCCAACAAACTGTAAATTTACGGAAGATGATCACAAGAAACCGCCTGTCTTCTTCCCACTGGAAAGTATGAATATGGCATCATCTAAATGGCCAAAGGCCTGTGACACCTGTCTAGACTGAACCGGACAAGACAGGGCCTCCTCCTTTGTCCAGATATAGTCGAACAATGACAGTGGTTTCTTCCTAGCAGTCGCAGCATTCTGATTCACTGGAACAAATTCAAAGTAGTGTTGATAAATTAAATCCATCACAACCATGTGTTGTTCCGAAAGGGAAGGGTAATTCTCCATCGTATTGCTTTCACCATCCGAATGAATCAGTTGAAATTCACGGTCAGTGACATCTGAACTTGCAGATGACTGGACCAACCCAGCACCATCCGACAGCTCAGGTTCTGAGACTGCCGTGGGCTGCTTCTGCACTTGCTGGGATGCTGCGATGAGTTGCACAACCTGTGATAGCAAGTCCGTTACGGATGCCTGAGGAGCAGTGGTCTTCTGTTTCTTGGCTCCAGGGATGGTGTGTCTGAGACAGCTCTTTTCTCCGGACGTCCCGATAAATGAGTCCTCATCTCCTTAGCTACCGGATGGTCCGACTTCTTTGATGATGAGTAGTCCCTTCTCGGTGATGCAGGCTGGATATCTGAAGTCGCATAGCTAAGGTGCGGTCATGTGTGCTTGGACGATGCTGATGCAGAAGCCGTAACTGTAGCTGACACCGGATATGAAATGAACGGAGCGTCCCGGATGGGAGGAGCGGACGTGTGCACCGAATGACGCAATTTCCTAATCACCACATCTGGCCTCTGTTGGGAAAGAGAGGGGTCTCTCTCGCTCGCAGTCCTTCCAGATTCTCACCGAGCTTCCCAATGAACTTGCCAGCTTCTTTTTCTGTTCCATCGTCGCTTTACATTTTAAGGTGCTCGCTCTACCCAATCCACTTCTTTTGACCGCAACAGACACACCCGGTGTCACAGTACCCACAGATAGAGTAACCGCTTCACCGGTCGAGCTAGCTGGCGACAAGGGACTGAAACCAACGGCCCGTGGTTTTTTGCCCTGTCTAATGTTCATGAGCACCTTTGCTGCTAGCTCTGCATGATCATCTGAATGTGACGACGGCAGCACACTCTCTAGGCATCAAGTAAACATCACCATGTTCTTGTTCCTCTGAAATAGAAACTGAGAAACTATAGATTGACTTTGTGGTGAGAGGACTGTCAGCGGCCTCTCGCCTCTAACAACGTACCATACCACTCGTCTCCAATGTTTGTCATTCCATCCGACACATGTTGAGCAAGAATTATTGTGAGTACATCGACTACAAGCAAGGCAACCAGCATGTAAATCAGAGGAAGACTACCTCGCGTTGCATTTTGAGCAATAAGCTTTCATAATGAAATAAAATAAAGTCGACAGAACTCGCATCAACTCCACAATAAATATATGAAAAAGAAACATATTAAGTAACATTCAAAATATAAATTGAAAAATAATTTACAAAATTAATTTGCGAAAAATTTTGACAGGAGCCCAAGTCCCCAAAGGAAACGATGAGCCCAAATGTATCCCAATAGAGCCTAAGTGTGGACAAAAAATTTTTTATTATCCAAAAAATTAATTGCTACACTACCGGAATATTTAATGTATCTTACAACAGTCCTAAGATGATAATAAATAGGAAAGTACATATATTAATAGAGCGCTGTCAATGTAAACAACGTCAGAAGAAAAACCGGAAACAAGACTCCAGGCACTAAATAAAAAGGCCCAAAGTCAGTAACAGATTTCGAACTATCCAATGTAAAGCAAGATCTTCATCAGAAGGAAAAACGATACATGGGATGTATGATGCATGACCAAAAACGCCTAAACACCCCTAGGGTGAGGACCTAACCATGGGGATATACCAAATAAACATTCTGTGTAACACGTCAAACTCCCAAGAAATTGATAAAAAAATTTCAATAAAACAAGCCAAAAAACTTGGTAGTTTAACTGTGGGGCTTCAAGGAAGGATAGGGAAGGAACACTTAACAAACAGTGCAAAAATCATTAGCAAGAATGAAGACGTCAGGCCCATGTACCGAAATTGTGAAACATGAAATAATTTTTGTGAAAATTACAAAGTTACAGCCCTGAACATTTCAAACCACTGTTCCTTCCTTCCATCATCCAGCTGTGTTCTTGGATCCACCAAATTCATCATTGACTTGTGTCTGGCATCAGTGAAACTCCCGATTTAAAAGCACAGATGTCAGTTTGTTGTTACTGACAGAAGGGCCAAAAAAAGATTGATGTTGGCATCAATTCCAGTCACTTCCTAACAGCTGTGCATGCGCAGGGAGTAAATATATGGAGGGCCAATTAGGACTTTTAATTTTTGGTTCTGCATGCAAATCTGGGGGATAGGGGGGGGGGGGGGGGGGGGGGATTTGTGTTTGGCCCTAAATGATTTTGAGTTAGACCAGCTAGTCTGGACCATTGGGTTATAGTATAAAAATTTATAAATCTATAGTAACTTTTATATTTTGCATACTTACCACTGGCCCAGACTAGCTTGCTCTTATTCTTATCCATCTTTACACATGTTTACGAGATTCCAAATTCTTCTTTGGAATCCTCATCAGACAACAGGTCCCTGGATGAACAATCACCTGGAAGGGTTCCACAGTCATCTGAATGGAACATTGCCTGAGATGACACCCTAACATCTACAGGTTTGTAGAGGTAATCAAGAAGATTGAAAATGTTGATAGAACAGAAATTGTCCAGATAAATTTTGGTGCTGCTCCACCAAACAGGAAAAAAAGTCTACAGTAAAGTTGAGAACCGCCTTCAATGCCTGAAGCAAATGATGGATCAAGGGCAAGAATCGCCTCTTGAATTCCTTGACGCAGCAGGGGATTAGCTCTACACTGGACTGTGAATGTTGTTGTTGTAAACTAAGTTATGAGGTGTCTAAGTTTTGGGAAGATACCATTTGAAAGGGTCCTTGTACTTAATTGAGTAGTGTTAAACATTCAGTTGATCTATGTTGTTATATTTCATCAAATTTCATAGGATGAGATTGACTAGATTAAACGACATGTCATAGATGTCAAATTAATTTACTCGCATGTGAAAAGCTGAAGAGACTTCTCACTTTTAAAAATGATATTTGGATAACAAGGTTAGGAAATATATAATGAAGTGATCTCAACTGTATCTATGTACATACCTGTCTCGCAATGTAGACCAGAATATCCAGTTGAACAGTTACAGATGTATCCATTATCCTTATCTGCACACGACCCTCCATTCAGACATGGTTTAGAAGAACAATTTCTGTTATCTATCAAATGATATAGAACAAACATAAAACAATTACACCGAGAAATTATTCATACCATTTTTTAATTCATGGTATTTGGGTAAAGAATACACAAAATAATTATCTGATTGCAAAGAAAATCTAGTCACAGGTTTTAAACCAGGCTTGTCAAAGGAATATTCTGTAGCCAGCCTCTAAACAGAAGACGGGTTTGTCAGACAAATGTTCCCTATTAAAAAAGTTAGGGGGAAGGATGTGTGTGATACATGTATACCTTAAAAAAATAATGACAAAACAAAGTCAGATATTTGAGGATTTGTTGTCTGTCTCTCTGTCAGTCGGACCTTACATGTCAAGAACTTCTCTAATAATAAACGTTCATAACACTGAAATAACAGCCTATCACCAAGTTTAATAAATCTTGTGTGTGCAATGCTTTCTTATAATGAAGTTTTGAGATATGGATCATGGTGCAGTCAGAAAACAATTTATATGCATTGTGCAGGCATGGCATTCTTTAAGAGTGCAGGAGTGCTGCACGCCTATTGCACACCAAGAAAAATATTGAAGAGGGCAATTTTTTGCACCCCTTGATTGTCTGGAATGCCAGACCTGTTTGGGACTGCCTTTAAAATCTATTATCATTTCGTCCCCTGAGTTCCAATGTGTTCTCTGTACCTACTGGCACAGAGAACACAGTGGAACTCAGGGGATGATTTGTCAATGTTGCATTGATTCGCAATAATTAATGACCCATTCTGTGTTGCATTTGATACATTTTGAGTGTAGAAGACAGTCACATAAGAATTGAATGTAAGATTTTGAATAACGAAATGTGTGTGCCAATTTTTCCACTATGTAGCTGAATGTAGTACAATTTTTCAGTCACAATATTAATACCTTGAAATGAATATAACCAAAATAGCATACAAGTTTTTGCATTGAAAATTTCAGGTGCAATTGCAATCCCAAGCAATCTGATGAGGGCAACTGTTTTGTACTCTTTGATTTTCTTGATTGCCAGGCCTGCAATGTGTATGTTTTTCAAATGACAATCATGTTTTAGGGGAATTTAGAATTTTGGTTTCTGATCCCCTGCCAGGATTCGAACCCTCGGCAACTCCACCGGACAATCAGGAATCCAACACCTAAACGACTAGACTATTGCACAACATAAAAAATGATGGCTTGAATCTAGCTTTCTAGCATTATTACTTGGTTCATCTTCATTTGGGCAGCAGCATGAAAGTGTGGAACGCGCTGGCTACAGTACGACAAAAGTGCTGTGGATGGTCTGAGACGAAGACTGGCACTGGCTTGTGTGTGCTTTTCAAATGATACAATCAATCATGTTTTAGAGGAATTTACAATGTTCTGATCCCCTGCCGGGATTCGAACCCTCGGCATGAAATTTTGGTATTTTGACATCGGTGTGCTGAGGATTAATTATGTAATTAAGAATGAAACAAAATCACATCTGCTATTCTCTATTTGAAAGGTTCCTTGTACTTAACTGAATAGTATTAAACATTCAGTTGATCTATGTTGTTATATTTCATCAAATTTGATAGGATGAGACTGACTAGATTAAACAAGATGTCACAGATGTCAAATTAATTTAATTGCATGTAAAAAGCTGAAGAGACCTACCACTTTTAAAAATGATAAATTTATTGTAATTTTTATATTTTGCATACTTACCACTGGCCCAGACTAGCTTACTATTATTCTTCTGAATATAGAGTCAAAAATCAATTCCCCCCCCCCCCCCCTCTCCTCTCCAAAAAAAAATCACAAAAATTGAACCAACACTGAAAAAGAAAGAAGTCCTATCTGGTCCTCCATAAGTGGCTACTATGCATGTGCGTAACCAAGGAAGCACCTTCCTTCCCACCAGGCCGCCATTCTTTGTTTGTGCCTGCTAAATGTTAACAGTATTCAGCGGGAAGGTGAGATGAGTATAACAATTCTCATGGGAGGGACTTAGTGTCTGGGCCTGTGGTAAGTACTAAGGCATAATACATAATGCTAGTCGATGGTGCACGTCTTCAACCAATGCTAACCCTGCTTGTGTGGAGTTAGTTCGTTGGGGAGTCTTCGCAGTAGCTTGTCGATGCTAGGTGGTTCTCTCCGGTTTCCTCCACCCACCCATAAAACTGTCTGACATAAGGTGACCATGGCTGTCGAAAGTGTCATTAAACCCAATAAATAAAAAAATAATGGAAATCTTGGGACTTAATGTTCGGCCTTAAATGTGCCGTCTTGTTTGAGGCCAAAACATGCAGACTCGAAATGAGAAATGTCCCATTCATCAAGTCTATGAGAGAATATTTGCAAACGGTGTTCATTTTTAGCATTAATGTTCCAATATCACAAGGACATCACTTTTCTTCAGTGGAGTGAAAAATTTCCAAACCTTGGTGAATTTGGGACAACAAACTATTGTTAGAATTTGGAATGGTTTTGTTGGCCGCAATGTAAGCTGGTTGCGAGGAAAGAATATATTTGAGTACACAGGGAAAAAGGCTCAGGTGCCACGTCTCACATATTAATTGTCTGCATCCTGCCATTTTACGCGAGAATATATTGCAAGGACGAATGGAACTTAGAACTGACGAACCTATACACAATGGCGACTTTGGTTTAAATGTATTCATTGAAATCTCCGTCGCATTCAATTTAATTTTATTGTTATTTTTGGCACAAAACATTACTTAAAATAATCGATGTATTAATTAACTGAGATTACATTAAGACTATCTAAAAAAAAATTGCTTGACTTTGTAAAGATCATCAATAATCTATCTGCGTGGCCTTTAATCCCCAATACGGCAATGTCCATGGAACATTTTAATGCTGTGGGCAGTTGAGCAAGATGCCCATGCCGTATATTTTATTCTGTCCATGGTCACTTATCGTGGACAAATTTTGTTGTCATTTCACATACTTGCTCACGCCCAATGAAAGAAAAGTGAAATCCCACGGTAATTGTGCTGTAAATCTGCACTTGGATGACTGGAGTTTTATGCATAAAATCCCATTTACAATCACAGACAAAACATATTTACAAAGTTTGCATTTCAAAAGTGTCCACCAAATTTTATATATGAATTCAAAACTTTCTAAATACAATCTCTCTGAAATGGAACTATGCACTTTCTGTTGCAATACAAAGGAGACAATACTTCACTTAATTGTTATTTGAATGTTCTGTTGTGAAAACAGTTCTGTATTTTTTGGAACGTTTGAGGGACAAGTGTGATGCTGAGTTTCCTGAGACTATCATATTTGGCAACAAAAATATCCATGCTCCTTCCAATAACACAATAGACTTCTCTACATGTTTATCTACAGAAAGTTTATTTATTCCTGCAAAGTGAGAAATAGTCTACCAACCTGTACAGGATTTATTGAACAATCAAGAATTTACAGAAATCTATTCATACTCGCATAAATGTACAAAGGAAATACACTTAAGGTGGGATACAATCAGTTCTCTGCTAACTAGTTAACTCCATTAAACTCTTTCATATGCTGTTTTGTCATGATAATGTAGTGACATCGCAGACTGCGTTCAGCATTTGTAACACAACATGTTTATATGTTACTTGAAGTGATGTTACACCATCTGGAGGGGTGCTGTGCATTGCTTGGGTTGAGTTGCCTCAACCCTTTACCTAATATAACATTTTGGAAATAAAATGTTGCCTACTTAAAATTAAAGTATCAATGACACTGTAGCTTAACTTGTCTGTGTGTTGGGTTTGATGAAAAGGATAATGTTCAATGTTTATGAACGGATTATGAAATAAGACAAGAATTGTGATAATTGGGAACATGTTCATTTCTGTTCGATGTATGCTATGTTCTTAATAAAAATAATATGAGGTGCACGGTACTAAAGAGCTGAGGGGTGGGTTAATATGACCTCACAGTTAATGTATGTGGCCCTCACAGTTAACTTATGTCAATGAAAGTTACCAAGTAACAGTGAAATTATTCCAAAATGAGTCATCCTATCAAGTTACGTTGAAATCCCTTCATAAATATGGCCTGGCCCTGCTTTCTTGTTATTCCATAAAACATGAATAATGTAGAATATTCATGAATGTTCTACTTTTATTCTAGGTACATATTCCAGGTTAGAATTTATTCCAGGTTGCAAATCGGAATAACCTAGAATAAACTTGAATAATGAAAAAAGTTATTAAAAAGAGATTAAAACCATAGTTAGGAATAAATTTTTACCAAAATACAAAGTTTTGCATTTTGTGTTGATTTTTCAACAATTTTGAAGTTAGTTCTATTAAAAAGATTAAACATGAATAAACATGAATATTTGCGAATGGTTATATTTAAATGGTATAAACATGAATTTAATATTTCGTGATTTTTTTCTAAGTAGATTTTTTCAAAGATCTACTTAGAAAAGATACATTAAATATTCCGGTAGTGTAGCAATTAATTTTTTGGATAATAAAAAATTTTTTGTCCACACTTAGGCTCTATTGGGATACATTTGGGCTCATCGTTTCCTTTGGGGACTTGGGCTCCTGTCAAAATTTTTCGAAAATTAATTTTGTAAATTATTTTTCAATTTATATTTTGAATGTTACTTAATATGTTTCTTTTTCATATATTTATTGTGGAGTTGATGCGAGTTCTGTCGACTTTATTTTATTTCATTATGAAAGCTTATTGCTCAAAATGCAACGCGAGGTAGTCTTCCTCTGATTTACATGCTGGTTGCCTTGCTTGTAGTCGATGTACTCACAATAATTCTTGCTCAACATGTGTCGGATGGAATGACAAACATTGGAGACGAGTGGTATGGTACGTTGTTAGAGGCGAGAGGCCGCTAATCATGAATAAACATGAATTTAATATTTTGTGATTTTTTTCTAAGAAGATTGTTTCAAAGAATATTGGCAAGTAGACAAATTTAAAACGAATAAACATGAATTTGAGAAATATCTAAAATTTCATGAATTTATCTAAGTTGATTTTTTCCAATAAACATGTATAAACTTGAATATTTGGGTGTGGTCATATTTAAAAATAATTATACCTTGAAGATACATGAATTTGTTAGAAAATTTGATATTTCAGGAATTGCCCATTTGAAAGTGGTCATACATGTATTTAGAAGGAATGACCTTGAATATACATTAAATCTCAGAAAATGTAATATTTCATGAAATTAAGTGGAAATAGAATCAATTCAGATGTGAATGAACACACTGGAATAGAATACATTTTTTACGGCCTCTAGCCAGAGCCATATTGAATCATTGACGGACAGATGGCCAGACAGATGACACACGACTGGCCATGGCATCCCCTGCGAAACAGAGTTTGTGAACTCCTGAACAGTTCATGAACAGTTCATGAACTCCATGAACTGTTCATGAAAAATTCACATGCCAAGTTCATGAACTACAGTCCTTGAAATGTTCATGAACATGTTGATGAACAAATAAAGAACACTTCATGAACAGATAAATATCATACATGTTCATGAACAGTTCCTGAAATCACCATGAACAAATGAAGAACAATTCATGAACAACGGTCATTACTGTAGTTCATGATGAGTTCATGAATAAATTCAAGAACAAATGAAGAACACTTCATGAACAAAGATGGGTACTACAGTTCATTAAAGGTTCATTAATAAATTCAAGAACAAATGAAGAACACTTCATGAACAAAGATGAGTAATACAGTTCATTAAAAGTTCATTAATAAATTCAAGAACAAATGCAGAACAGTTCATGAACAAAGATGATACTGCAGTTCAATAAAAATTCATGAATAAATTCCAGAACAAATGAAGAACAGATCATGGACATCAGGATGGACAAAGATTATCTATAAGCTCAAGAAGAATTCCAGTAGAAAAGCAATCCAAGTTGCAAGAAGCAAATGCACAATACATACTTACAAAATTCCCAAGAGAAAATGTCACCAAAATTTCACTAAAATTTCAGTGAATTTGACGTCTGACTCACATCCGTCATAATCTTGAAAGCCGGATCCAGCAGTTACAGCGTAACTCCGAGTTAACTACTGAATATCTGGCCAATCTGAACCCTTGTTTTACTAGGTCCATTAAAACAATACTGGTTCAAGCAAAAGTGTCTTCACACTCCAGTTCTGAGTGAAGAATATCTGGAGGGGAAGTGCACGCCGACGGCCCATCAGAATAAGATCCACAGCCACTCTGCACAGCTCCAACAGACGCATGAATTCCCTCACTGTTAATGCATCTGAGTGTAGACAAAAGCGAGCGTAACAACCGACTAATTTCATTCTGGGTAACGGCAGACGAACCAGATTGTTGTGAGTCTCGAATCTCATTCCCTTAGAGAATGAAAGACTTGGACAGAGTTAGATCCGAATTCTTCTCCTTCACGATGAAGCCGAGATGTCGGAGCAAAAGAAGCAGACTCTGAACATCGTCCTGAAGAGTAGTTTTGTTGCCGCATCTCTGAGAAATGTCGTCCAGGTAAGCTATGTTAGTGGTAGTTTTCGCTTGAAAAGATAGCTGTAGGCCACCCGAGACCACACTTGTCGCCCTCTTGTCTTCCAGAATTGTTATCCAGTTTGTTGTGAATCTTGATAACCTTCCGCCAACTGGCAAGCAATAGAGGTCCTGACCATCACCTGTAGGACCTGCAAGGCTTACGGGAGGAGAAACCACGTCCCCCTCACAAAGAGCTTCAACCCGCCAGCTGAGGGGCATCTGACCGGTAGTCTAGATAAGACCCACACCCCATTCCGGGTCGCTGTATTGACGATCTCGAGAGTAATTGTAGGAGAGTTTCCCATACCCTTGCGAGGAGCCCCCTTTAGACAATTTCTGTCTAGGAAGGCCTCCCTTACTCCTTTCAGCTGCTGCGGGTCGATTAGACGCCAACTTAAGGAGCAGAGTATTTGATGCTTTCTTTGTAGCTTGGTCATAAACCAATGAAAGCATATCATCAAAAATTTTGTGTTTGGACACCGGAGTGACTCGTAGAAAGTTTTTCACCTTGTCATCTATTAAAGATGACGACACAAGGGCTCCGTCACATCTGATTAACTCCAAATTAGCCACTGTTAAGGCGCAGTTATACGTGGTAAACATAATAGCCCTGGAAAGAACTCATAAAGAGGTACAAACGTACTCAAATTCCTTTCCATTGAGACGTTGCGCAACAGCTCTTGAAAGGTGATCTGCATAAGACATAGCATCTGAATTCGCTCTGTTTGAAGAAATTGCGGTCTCAATTGTGTCCAAGCGAATAGTGAATGACAAAGGAAAGGATATGTCTAGATCCTCTGCCTGCTCATCAAAATGCAGAGAAAGTATCTGTACATCTTCAAATGAACGCGGTCCAACAAACGGTAAATTTACGGAAGATGATCACAAGAAACCGCCTGTCTTCTTCCCACTGGAAAGTATGAATATGGCATCGTCTAAATGGCCAAAGGCCTGTGACACCTGTCTAGACTGAACCGGACAAGACAGGGCCTCCTCCTTTGTCCAGATATAGTCGAACAATGACAGTGGTTTCTTCCTAGCAGTCGCAGCATTCTGATTCACTGGAACAAATTCAAAGTAGTGTTGATGAATTAAATCCATCACAACCATGTGTTGTTCCGAAAGGGAAGGGTAATTCTCCATCGTATTGCTTTCACCATCCGACTGAATCAGTTGAAATTCATGGTCAGTGGCATCTGAACTTGCAGATGACTGGACCGACCCAGCACCATCCGACAGCTCAGGTTCTGAGACTGCCGTAGGCTGCTTCTGCACTTGCTGCGATGAGTTGCACAACCTGTGATAGCAAGTCCGTTACGGATGCCTGAGGAGCAGTGGTCTTCTGTTTCTTGGCTCCAGTGATGGTGTGTCTGAGACAGCTCTTTTCTCCAGACGTCCCGATAAATGAGTCCTCATCTCCTTAGCTACCGGATGGTCCGACTTCTTTGATGATGAGTGGTCCCGTCTCGGTGATGCAGGCTGGATATCTGAAGTCGCATAGCTAAGGTGCGGTCATGTGTGCTTGGAAGATGCCGATGCAGAAGCCGTAACTGTAGCCGACACCGGATATGAAATGAACGGAGCGTCCCGTATGGGAGGAGCGGATGTATGCTCCGAATGATGCAATTTCCTAATCACCACATCTGGCCTCTGTTGGGAAAGAGAGGGGGCTCTCTCGCTCACAGTCCTTTCAGATTCTCACCGAGCTTCCCAATGAACTTGCCAGCTTCTTTTTCTGTTCCGTCGTCACTTTATATTTTAAGGTGCTCGCTCTACCCAATCCACTTCTTTTGACCACAACGGACACAACCGGAGTCACAGTACCCACAGATAGAGTAACCGCTTCGCCGGTCGAGCTAGCTGGCGAGAAGGGACTGAAACCAACGGCCCGTGGTTTTTTGCCCTGTCTAATGTTCATGAGCACCTTTGCCACTAGCTCTGCATGATCATGTGAATGTGACGACGGCAGCACACTCTCTAGGCATCAAGTAAACATCACCATGTTCTTGTTCCTCTGAAATAGAAACTGAGAAACTATAGAATGACTTTGTGGTGAGAGGACCGTCAGCGGCCTCTCGCCTCTAACAACGTACCATACCACCCGTCTCCAATTTTTGTCATTCCATCCGACACATGTTGAGCAAGAATTATTGTGAGTACATCGACTACAAGCAAGGCAACCAGCATGTAAATCAGATGAAGACTACCTCACCTTGCGTTTTGAGCAATAAGCTTTCATAATGAAATAAAATAAAGTCGACAGTACTCGCACCAACTCCACAATAAATATATGAAAAAGAAACATATTAAGTAACATTCAAAATATAAATTGAAAAATAATTTACAAAATTAATTTTCGAAAAATTTTGACAGGAGCCCAAGTCCCCAAAGGAAACGATGAGCCTAAATGTATCCCGACAGAGCCTAAGTGTGGACAAAAAAATTTTTTTATCCAAAAAATTAATTGCTACACTACCGGAATATTTAATGTATCTTACAACATTCGTAAGATGATAATAAATAGGAAACTACATATATTAATAGAGTGTTGTCAATGTAAACAATGTCATAAGAAAAACGGGAAACAAGACTCCAGGCACTGAATAAAAAGGCCCAAAGTCAGTAACAGATTTTGAACTATCCAATGTAAAGCAAGATCTTCATCAGAAGGAAAAACGATACATGGGATGTATGATGCATGACCAAAAACGCCTAAACACCCCTAGGGTGAGGACGTAATCATGGGGATATACCGAATAAACATTCTGTGTAACACGTCAAACTCCCAAGAAATTGATAAAAAAAATTTCAATAAAACAAGCCAAAAAGCTTGGTAGTTTAACTGAGGGGCTTCAAAGAAGGATACAGAAGGAACACTTAACAAACAGTGCAAAAATCATTAGCAAGAATGAAGACGTCAGGCCCATGTTCCGAAATTGTGAAACATGAAATAATTTTTGTAAAAATTATAAAGTTACAGCCCTGAACATTTCAAACCATGGTTTCTTCCTTCCATCATCCAGCTGTGTTCTTGGATCCACCAAATTCACCATTGATTTGTGTCTGGCATCAGTGAAACTCCGATTTAAAAGCACAGATGTCAGTTTGTTGTTACTGACAGAAGGGCCAAAAAAAGACAGATGTTGGCGCCAATTCCAGTCACTTCCTAACAGCCACGCATGCGCAGAGAGTAAATATATGGAGGGCCAGATAGGACTTTTAATTTTCGGTTCTGCATGCAAATCTGGGGGATTGGGGGGGGGGGGGGGGGCAAAATTTGTGTTTGGTCCTAGATATTTTTGAGTTAGACCAGCTAGTCTGGACCATTGGGTTATAGTATAAAAATTTATAAATTCATAGTAACTTTTATATTTTGCATACTTACCACTGGCCCAGACTAGCTTACTCTTATTCTTATCCATCTTTACACGTGTTTACATGAGATTCCAAATTCCTCTTTGGAATCCTCATCAGACAACAGGTCCCTGGATGAACAATCACCTGGAAGGGTTCCACAGTCATCTGAATGGAACACTGCCTCACATGACACCCTAACATCTACAGGTTTGTAGAGGTAATCAAGAAGATTGAAAATGTTGATAGAACAAAAATTGTCCAGATAAATTTTGGTGCTGCTCCACCAAACAGGAAAAAAAGTCTACAGTAGAGTTGAGAACCGCCTTCAATGCCTGAACCAAATGATGGATCAAGGGCAAGAATCGCCTCTTGAATTCCTTGACGCAGCAGGGGATTAGCTCTACACTGGACTGTGAATGTTGTTGTTTTAAACTAAGTTATGGGGTGTCTAAGTTTTGGGAAGATACCATATCAAAGGGTCCTTGTATTTAATTGAGTAGTATTAAACATTCAGTTGATCTATGTTGTTATATTTCATCAAATTTCATAGGATGAGATTGACAAGATTAAACGACATGTCATAGATGTCAAATTAATTTACTCGCATGTGAAAAGCTGAAGAGACTTCTCACTTTTAAAAATGATATTTGGATAACAAGGTTAGGAAATATATAATGAAGGGAGCTCAACTGTATCTATGTACATACCTGTCTCGCAATTTAGACCAGAATATCCAGTTGAACAGGTACAGGTGTATCCTTTATCCTTATCTGCACACGACCCTCCATTCAGACATGGTTTAGAAGCACAATTTCTGTTATCTATCAAATGATATAGAACAAACATAAAACAATTACACTGAGAAATTATTCATACCATTTTTTAATTCATGGTATTTGGGTAAAGAATACACAAAATAATTATCTGATTGCAAAGAAAATCTAGTCACAGGTTTTAAACCAGGCTTGTCAAAGGAATATTCTGTAGCCAGCCTCTAAACAGAAGACTGGTTTGTCAGACAAATGTTCCCTATTAAAAAAGTTAGGGGGAAGGATGTGTGTGATACATGTATACCTTAAAAAAATAATGACAAAACAAAGTCAGATATGTGAGGATTTGTCGTCTGTCTCTCTGTCAGTCGGACCTTACATGTCAAGAACTTTTCTAATAATAAACATTCATAACACTGAAATAACAGCCTATCACCAAGTTTAATAAATGTTGTGTGTGCAACGCTTTCTTAAAATGAAGTTTTGAGATATGGATCATGGTGCAGTCAGAAAACAATTTATATGCATTGTGCAGGCATGGCATTCTTTAAGAGTGCAGGAGTGCTGCATGCCTATTGCACACCAAGAAAAAAATTGAAGAGGGCAATTTTTTGCACCCCTTGATTGTCTGGAATGCCAGAACTGTTTGGGACTGCCTTTAAAATCTATTATCATTTCGTCCCCTGAGTTCCAATGTGTTCTCTGTACCTACTGGCATAGAGAACACAGTGGAACTCAGGGGATGATTTGTCAATGTTACATTGATTCGCAATAATTAATGACCCATTCTGTGTTGCATTTGATACATTTAGAGTGTAGAAGACAGTCACATAAGAATTGAATGTAAGATTTTGAATAACGAAATCTGTGTGCCAATTTTTCCACTATGTAGCTGAATGTAGTACAATTTGTCAGTCACAATATTAATACCTTGAAATGAATATAACCAAAATAGCATACACGTTTTTGCATTGAAAATTTCAGGTGCAATTGCACTCCCAAGCAATCTGATGAGGGCAACTGTTTTGTACTCCTTGATTTTCTAGATTGCCAGGCCTGCATTGTGTATGTTTTTTTCAAATGACAATCATGTTTTAGGGGAATTTAGAATTTTGGTTTCTGATCCCCTGCCGGGATTCAAACCCTCGGCAACTACACCGGACAATCAGGAATCCAACACCAAAACCACAAGACCATTGCACACCATAAATGAAAGTGTCAATGACACTGTAGCTCAACTTGTCAAGACAAACACATGCACATGTATAGTATGTGACACAGCAATGACAAACATCTAGGTAATGACCTGATAACAAAGGTATATATAAAGTATTTTAACGGTCTGTACATAAATACTGACCGTTGCCTGTAACAAATGTATAGGTAAAGTACTGTAAAGGTGGGTGACACTCAGATGCTAAACTAGAAAAAAATCTTTGAGTCCCAGAGTGGGTCTGACTGAACCCCAAAATATTTGTTCTCATAGCACAGTGATAACAAAGGCACCCCAAAACACACTTGTTCCTGTCCCAAGGTGAGAACAAAGGTACCCAAAAAGTTTTGTGAAGATCAGTTCATAAATACAAGCTGTATAGAACTTGTGACAAAAAACTGATTGGACCTAATTTTGGTACAAAATGGCCACTGGCAGCCATCTTGAATTTTGGACCATACCCAGAAAGACTCATTCTCGTCGCAAGGTGATAACAAAGGTACCCAAGAAGTTTTGTGAAGATCGGTTCATAAATACAGCCTCTACCCTGAGCCGTATTGACATGTGTGCTCACATTGTGTAAGTAGCACTGAATAAATCAAAGTTCATCTAATTTGCATAATTTCAGCACGAAAAAAAACCCCTTACAATATGTGATGTATTCCATGTTACTAAACATTCATACACAAATTTATTCAAATCAGAACTTTCATACAGAAGTTCTGTACAAAAGACTGACTGCACTAATTTTGGTACAAAATGGCTGCTGGTGGCCATCTTGAATTTCGGACCACACCCAAAAACACTCGCTCTCATCCCACGGTGATAACAAAGGTACCCAAGAAGTTTCGTAAAGATCGGTTCATAAATACAGACTCTAGTCTGAGCCATATTGACATGTGTACTTACTGTGTGTAAGTCGCACTGAAAAAATCAAAGTTCATCTAATTTGCATAATTTCTGCACGAGAAAAAAACCCGTATTATATGTGATGTATCCCATGGTACTAAACATTCACACAAAAAATTATTCAAATCAGCGCTATCATATGGAACTTCTGTGCAAAAATCTGATTGCACCTAATTTTGTACAAAATGGCTGCCATCGGCCATCTTGAATTTTGGACCGGACCCCAAAACACTTGTTCTCGTCCCACAGTGATACCAAAGGTACCCAAGAAGTTTCGTAAAGATCGGTTCATAAATACGGCCTCTAGCCCGAGCCGTATTGGCATTTGCACTTACAGTGCTGAAAGTAACACCAAAAAACATCAAAATTAGTCTAATTTGCACAATTTACACACGAGAGAAAAACCCGTATTATATGTGATGTATCCCATGGTACTAAACATTCACATAAAAAATTATTCAAATCAGAGCTTTCATATGGAAGTTCTGTACAAAAAACAGATTTCTACATTATCGGTACAAAATGGCGGCTGGCAGCCATCTTGAATTTCGGACCGCACCCAAAAACACTCGTTCTCGTCCCACGGTCATAACAAAGGTACCCAAGATGTTTCGTAAAGATCAGTTCATAAATACGGCCTCTAGCCCGAGCCATAGCAGCTTGGCACTTACAGCTCTGAAAGTAACACTACATAAATCAAAGTCAGTCTAATTTGCATAATTTACGCACGAGAAAAAAACCTGTATTATATGTGATGTATCCCATGGTACTAAACATTTATACAAAACTTTATTCAAATCAGAACTTTCATACAGAAGTTCTGTACAAAAAACTGATTTTTGCATCATCGGTACAAAATGGCCACTGGCAGCCATCTTGAATTTCGGACCACACCTAAAAACACTCGTTCCTGTCCCAGGGTCATAACAAAGGTACACAAGAAGTTTCGTAAAGATCGGTTCATAAATACGACCTCTAGCCCGAGCCATAGCCAATTGTTGACGTACGGACAGACGGACAGACGGACAGACGGACGACGGGCCATGACAATAGCTCAAATTTGACTTCGTCAAAGTTGAGCTAAAAACGATGGCTTGAATCTAGCTTTCTAGCATTATTACTTGGTTCACCTTCATTTTGGCAGCAGCATGAAAGTGTGGAATGCGCTGGCTACAGTACGACAAAAGTACTGTGGATGGTCCGAGACAAAGACTGGCACTGGCTTGTGTGTGCTTTTCAAATGATACAATCAAGCATGTTTTAGAGGAATTTACAATGTTCTGATCCCCCACCGGGATTCGAACCCTCGGCATGAAATTTCGGTATTTTGACATCGGTGTGCAGAGGATTAATTATGTAACTAACGATGAAACAAAATCGCATCTGCTATTCTCTATTTGAAAGGTTCCTTGTATTTAACTGAATAGTATTAAACATTCAGTTGATCTATGTTGTTAAATTTCATCAAATTTGATAGGATGAGATTGACTAGATTAAACGAGATGTCAAAGATGTCAAATTAATTTAATTGCATGTGAAAAGCTGAAGAGACCTACCACTTTTAAAAATGATAAATTCATTGTAGTTTTTATATTTTGCATACTTACCACTGGCCCAGACTAGCTTACTATTATTCTTATGAATATAGAGTCAAACATCAATTCCCCCCACCTCACCCCCCCCCCCCCCCCCCCCCCAAAAAAAAAAAAAAATCCATAAAAATTGATCCAACATCGAAAAAGAAAGAAGTCCTATCTGGTCCCCCATAAGTGGCTACTACGCATGTGCTTAAGCAAGGAAGCACCTTCCTTCCCACCAGGCTGCCATTCTTTGTGACTGGTAAATGTTAACAGTATTCTGCGGGGAGGTGAGATGAGTATAACAATTCTCATGGAAGGGACTCAGTGTCTGGGCCAGTGGTAAGTACTAAGGCATAATACATAATGCAAGTCAATGGTTCACTTGTCCTCAACCAATGATAACCCTGCTTGTGTGGAGTTAGTTCGTTGGGGAGTCTTCGCAGTAGCTTGTCGATGCTAGGTGGTTCTCTCCGGTTTCCTCCACCCGTAAAACTGTCTGACATAAGGTGACCATGGCTGTCGAAAGTGTCATTAAACCCAATAAATAAAAAATAATGGAAATCTTGGGACTTAATGTTCGGCCTTAAATGTCTTGTTTGAGGCTAAAACGTGCAGACTCGAAATGAGAAATGTCCCATTCATCAAGTCTATGAGAGAATATTTACAAACGGTATTCATTTTTAGCATTACTGTTCCAATATCACAGGGCCATCTCTTTTCTTCAGTGGAGTGATAAATTTCCCAACCTTGGTGAATTTGGGACAACAAACTATTGTTAGAATTTGGAAGGGTTTTGTTGGTCGCAATGTCAGCTGGTTGCGAGAAAAGAATATATTTGAGTACACAGGGAAAAAGGCTCAGGTGCTACGTCTTGCACATCAATTAATTGTCTGCATCCTGCCATTTTATGCTAGAATATATTGCAAGGACGAATGGAACTTAGAACTGACGAACCTATACGCAATGGCGACTTTGGTTTAAATGTATTCATTGAAATCTCTGTCGCATTCAATTTAATTTTATTGTTATTTTCGGCACAAAACATTACTTAAAATAATCGATGCATTAATTAACTGAGATTACATCAAGACAATCTAAAAAAAAATTCCTTGACTTTATAAAGATCATCAATAATCTATCTGCACGGCCTTTAATCCCCAACACGGCAATGTCCATGGAACATATTAATGCTGTGGGCAATTGAGCAAGATGCCCATGCCGTATATTTTATTCTGTCCATGGTCACTTATCGTGGACAAATTTTGTTGTTATTTCACATGCTTGTTCACGCCCATTGAAAGAAAAGTGTAATTTCACGGCAATTGTGCTGTAAATCTGCACTTGGATGACTGGAGTTTTATGCATAAAATCCCATTTACAATCACATACAAAACATATTTAGAAAGTTTGCATTTCAAAAGTGTCCACCAAATTTTATATATGAATTCAAAACTTTCTAAATACAAACTCTCTGAAATGGAACTATGCACTTTCTGTAGCAATGCAAAGGAGACAATACATCACTTAACTGTTATTTGAATGTTCTGTTGCGAAAACAGTTCTGTATTTTTTGGAATGTTTGAGGGACAAGTGTGATGCTGAGTTTCCTCAGACTATCTTATTTGGCAACAAAAATATCCATGCTCCTCCCAATAACACAATAGACTTCTATATGTTTATCTACAGAAAGTTTATTTATTCCTGCAAAGTGAGAAATAGTGTACCGAAGTGTGTTGACTTCGGACTGGTCTTGTAAACTATCACACTCTTAGACCTTAATAAAAGCTCATGTAATGTACCGATAAAATATCACACCTTTAGACCTTAACAAAAACTAATTTGGTAATGTTGAAGATCGCACGATTTTTGCCAAGTCGTTGTGTTGGATTGACACACTTGGTGTGTGTGTAGTCCGTGCAGCAATGGATACTGTTCGGAGTTTGCATGGAAATGTTGTTAAATATGCAAACGCAGAGAGACAGTGATTCACTTTCTTCTTTGGACGTCGTGTGGTGAGTTGTTATTCACTTTGATAGATTTTCCATCCATGGGCCCCCGAGCAGAATTATAATGGAGTTTACGTTATTCGGTGTGTGTGCTTAATATATAGAATTTGCAAAATGTGAGTTATGACGGCTTAGTATTGCGCAGTCGAATGTTGAAATTTTGGAATGTTTGCGACAAAATTTAAGGCCGTTAATAGCCTTTGAGAAGTTTGTGTTGAAGGCTCGCACACTGATGTGGTTTGCATTGAAAATTGGAATATTTTGTTCCACTCAACTCAGTTTCTGAGACGAGTGGTGCAAAATGTTATCTTTTTCCGTGGTATTCATTGTCATGTTATTAAGTTTGATTTGTGGAAACTTGCGTCTAAGACTTTAGTACTTTCATGAGAAATTATATTCTTATGTGAATTCGTTCCTACTGTAGCACGGTAGCACCAATTGCGATTAGTATCTGGCCATATTTTACGTTAAAGATATTTTCACCTCAGGCACTGGATTGTGATTTGGATAGTGTGACCTATTCGATTACGGAAACCTAGTTGCTGAATTTAGCGTAAATGCTGTATTTTTGGCATGTTTTCCACAATTTAAGGCTGTTAATAGCCTTTGAGAAGTTTGTGTTGAAGGCTAGCAAACTGATGTGGTTTGCATTGAAAATTGGAATATTTTGTTCCTCTCGACTCAGTTTCTGAGACGAGTGGCACAAAATGTTCTCTTTTTCCATGGTATTCATTGTCATGTTATTGAGTTTGATTTGTGGAAACTTGCGTCTAAAACTTAGTAATTTCGTGAGAAATTATATTTTTATGTGAATTCATTCCTATGGTAGCCCGGTAGTATCAATTACGATTGATATATAGCCTATCTGACAACGCATGGAGATTGTGTGAGCACAATTCTGGTTGTGGAACGTTGATTTTGTTATAGGGACTTTGAATGTTGCGTATATGGGAATGGTTGTTGAATAAAATGTCATATCATCTAGATGAGTTGTTGATTATTAAATCTATCATATTTTTATGAATAATGCAGACCGGAGTATGGTGTTCCCTGTTTAGACCCTTCGCGTATACAGTCATGGGTAAATATCTCAGATAATTTTCCAGCCAGAGTTATACCTAGTAAATGTATTATTTTAGGAGGGGGGTTACTTACGTGTGGGTGGTGTCCCAAACCCCACTTTCTTAAAGCTTAACGATACCCTTCTCTTGGACCTGTGGGACACTTTATATTTTCTTCTGACGATTGGTCCGAGTTGGGACGTTACAATAGTCTACCAACCTATACAGGATTTATTGAACAATTAAGAATTTACAGAAATCTATTCATACTCGCATAAATGTACAAAGGAAATACACTTAAGGTGGGATACAATCAGTTCTCCGCTAACTATTTAACTCCATTAAACTCTTTCATATGCTGTTCTGTCATGATAATGTAGCGACATCGCAGATTGAGTTCGGCATTTGTAACACAACATGTTTATATACTCTCCCAAAAAAGAAAGTGTGCATGCTAAAAAATAACACTAAAAAAAGATATGTATCATTTTCATTCATGGAAATTTTATTCAATCACAGATGAATCAATTTGTGATCAACACGAGAAATTTCATTACGCTACGACGAATACTCTTGGTGCCATGGAGAGTCAAAGACCCTAAGGGTCAAACACAAAAGTCACACACTCAATATCTGGTATGACCTCCGTCTGCATCGACTACTGCTGTGCATCTACGCCTCATGGAAGCGAACAAGTTAGCATGGAAGTGTTGTGGGATGTTGTTCCATATTCTGATATTCCACAAGCGTTGACGGTGCATGGGGAAGGCGGCGTAGCTGACGTTTCATTTCATCCCATACGTGCTCAATGGGTGAGATATCGGGCGAATTTGCGGGCCAGGGAAGAACATCCACTAGTTGTTGCTGCAGATACAGTTAAAACTAGAAGTTCTGTCACGAATAGTGCGCTTATCTAGGCTTAATTGCACGTTGGAATTGCATGCAATTGCCATATCGAATGGCATCCAAAGCACGGTAGGTTCTCCTGGTTACTCATAGGAAACACATGCAATGTTTCTGCCAATGGACCTCCAGGTTACCCGGAGGTCCATTGGCTGAAACATTGCCTGTGCACAGGCCATATGTACAGAATATGATAGCTTTAATTGGGTCATAACGCTCACATTAACGCGCATATCAACGTGCTATTTGTGCGCATTTCATGACAGGACTTCTAGTTTTAACTGTACTGTTGAACAACACGAGCTGCGTGGGGTCGGGCGTTATCCTGCTGTAGAATGATGCCGGGGCCGTGACGTTGCAGAAATGGGACAACAACAGGTGTAAGCACTTCATCACGATATCTGGCTGCATTGAGATTGCCATCAATAATGACCAGCTCAGTTCTGTTAAGGGGAGTGATGCCGCCCCACACCATGAGAGACCCTCCCCCATAACGGTTTTGCTCCACGACACATGGATCTGCGTCACGTTCGTTTCGACATCTGTACACTCTCTGGCGGCCATCTGATGATGAAAGATGGAAACGCCATTCATCTGTGAATAAAACATGTCGCCACCAGTGTAAGGGATGCCTGAGATGTTGTCTACACCACAGCAGTCGAGCACGACGATGACATAACGTCAAAATCGGACGAATTGCAGGTTTTCGTGGACGTAAGCCGTTTTCTCTCAGCCGGTTGATTACTGTTTGAGGATGTATCAGTCTCAGGTTAGGGATGTTCCGGGCTGTCGTCGTTGCCGTTTGTTGCCGTTTCCGGAGATGGATGACACGGATATACCGATCTTGTGCAGGGGTGGTAACTCGGGGTCTCCCGGAGCGGGGTCGGTCTCAAACGTCATCATGTTGTGCATGTCGATGGACTAGCCTGTCTACAGTGTTACAGTGGCAGTTCAAATGCTGGGCAACCTCTCTGTGTGTTCTGCCAGCTCTAATCATACCCAGGGCAAGGAGACATTGATTCATTGTCAATCTTGGCATGCTAATGTGGAGTCGTTTTAACAGCAGCCCAAGTTTGAATGTGAACGATAGGAAGGCCTTACCTTAGTGTTTAAATACCCAAGGATTCACACTGCTGCATGAAATTTCAGACTCTCCACGTGCAAAACATGCCTTTTCACAAACGTGCAGCACGTCATTTAACTTTCTTTTTTAGGCGAGTATATGTTACTTGAAGCGATGTTACACCATCTGGAGGGGTGCTGTGCATTGCTTGGGTTGAGTCGCCTTGACCCTTTACCTAATATAACATTTTGGAAATAAAATGTTGCCTACTTAAAATTAAAGTATCAATGACACTGTAGCTTAACTTGTCTGTGTGTTGGGTTTGATGAAAAGGATAATGTTCAATGTTTATGAACGGATTATGAAATAAGACAAGAATTGTGATAATTGGGAATATGTTCATTTCTGTTCCCTGTATGCTATGTTCTTAATAAAAAATAATATGAGGTGCATGGTACTAAAGAGCTGAGGGGTGGGTTAATATGACCTCACAGTTAATATATGTGGCCCTCACAGTTAACTTATGTCAATGAAAGTTACCAAGTAACAGTGAAATTATTCCAAAATGAGTCATCCTATCAAGTTACTTTGAAATCCCTTCATAAATATGGCCTGCCATGCTAAAGGTTTTCGGGCTTCAGGCCTGTGTAGCCATGACGGTAGATCGATTGCAACTAAAACGGAACGTCCTCATCTCGACATTATACTGAGTCATTCTACTAAGTTACAATGAAATCCCTTCACAAATACGACCTGTAGTCTGTACTAAAGTTTTTCGGGTTTTGGGCTCGGGAAGCCATCATGGTTGAATGATCCCAACCAAAAATGGGCATTGTCATCTGGGCATAATCTGGAGTGATCCTACAAAGTTATGATGAAACCCCTTCATATATATAACCTGTAGACTCTGCTCAAGGTTTTTGGGCTTCGGGCCTATGAGGCCATCACAGTTGACCAAACAATACCAAAAGGGGATGTCATCATTTAGACATTATATGGAGTCAACGTAACAAGTTACAATGAAATCCTTCCATAAATACGACCTATAGACTATGCTAAAGGTTTTTGGGTTTTGGGCCTGGACAGCCATCAAGGCTGAATGATCGCGACCAAAAGAGGACGTTCTCATTTAGACATTATCTGGAGTCATCCTACCAAGTTACAATGAAATCCCTTCATAAAAATGACCTCTAGACTGTGCTAAAGGTTTTTGGGCTTCGGGCCCCTGTAGCCATCACAGTTGCCCAATTGCGTCCAAAAGGAGACGTTTTCATCTAGACATTATATGAAGTCAACCTACCAAGTTAAAATGAAATCCCTTCATAAATATAATCTGTAGACTGTGCTATAGGTTTCTGGGCTTTGGGCTCAGGCAGCCATCAGCCATCAAGGCTGAATGATCGCAACCAAAAGGGGACGTTCTCATCTGGGCATCATCTGGAGTGATCCTACGAATTTACAATGAATCCCTTTATAAATATGACCTGAAGACTGTGCTAAAGGTTTTCAGGCTTCGGGCAGCCATCATAGTTGAATGATCGCAACCAAAAGGGGACATTCTCATCTGGAGTGATCCTACGAAGTTAGAATGAAATCCCTTCATAAATATGACCTGCAGACTGTGCTCAAGATTTTCGGGCTTCGGGCGCCTGTAGCCATCATAGTTGACCAATCACGACCAAAACGGGATGTCATCATCTAGGCATTACATGGAATCAACCTAACAGGTTACAATGAAATCCTTCCATAAATACGACCTATAGACTATGCTAAAGGTTTTTGGGCTCGGGCAAACATCAAGGTTGAAGGATCGCGCCCAAAAGGGGACGTTCTCATCTAGACATTATTTGGAGTCATCCTACCAAGCTAAAATGAAATCCCTTCACAATTATGACCTGTAGACTGTTCTAAAGGTTTTAGGGCTTCAGGCCCCTGTAGCAGTCACAGTTGCCCAATCACGTCCAAAAGGGGACTTTCTCATCTAGACATTATATGAAGTCAACCTACCAAGTTACAATGAAATCCCTCCATAAATATACATGTAGACTGTGCTAAAGGTTTTCGGGTTTTGGGCTCGGGCAGTCATCACGGTTGACAGATCACACCAAAATGGGGATATTTTCATCTACATCATACCAAGTTACAATGAAATCCCTCCATATTAAACATGACCTGCAGACTGTGCTAAAAGGTTTTGGGTTTTGGGCTTGGGCAGCCATCACGGTTGACAGATCATGCCCAAAAGGGGACGTTCTCATTTAGGCATTATACAGAGGTATCCTACCAAGTTACAACGAAATCCCTTCATAAATACGACCTGCAGACTGTGCTAATGGTTTTGGGGTTTTGGGCTAGGGCAGCCACACCAGTTCTCATCTAGACAACACCCCAAACCTGCATATGAAATTTTGTGACGATCAGACAAGACTACGGGGTGTAGCCTGTGCTAAAGGAAAATGTGGACAGACTCACAGACTTCCGCACACATGATGGCAATAGCTTATCTTGACTTTGTCAAGTTAAGCTAATGACAAATTTTTCACATTTTTCCTTCTGGACTGCAGCCTCTGTCCCCTCGGTGGAATGAACATGACAAACTCATTCTAGTGAGGTGTCATGGGCTGTATTTTAGGAGAGAAGGATTTTAAAAAATCCAGCAAGAAGATCACAGATCCAGAAGTCGAGTTTTGACATTAAATTCTGAAGAAATAAGCTATTTGTAGCAACAGTGACCTTGACCTTGGGGCACGAGACTCTGAAATCGTAGGTGTCTTCCTTTCCTATAGGGTAACCTCTGGTGTAAGTTTGGTAAAGGTGCGTCAAATAGAACTAAAGTTATTGCCCAGAAACCAATTTGACACAAAATATTCTATTGATAGTAACAGTGACCTTGACCTTGGGGCCCCAGACTCCGAAAGCAATAGGTGTCTTCCCTTCCTATAGGGTAACCTGTGATATAAGTTTGGTGAAGATACACAGAATAGAACTCAAGTTATTGCCCGGAAACCAATTTGTCACAAAATATTCTATTTATAGTAACAGTGACCTTGACCTTGGAGTCCCAGACTCTGAAATCAATAGGTGTCTTCCCTTCCTACAGGGTAACTTCTGGTATAAGTTTGGTAAAGGTGCTTCAAACAGAACTGAAGTTATTGACCGGAAACCAATTTGTCACAAAATATTCTATTGATAGTAACAGTGACCTTGACCTTGAGGCCCCAGACTCCGAAATCGATAGGTGTCTTCCCTTCCTATAGAGTAACCTGTGGTATAAGTTTGGTGAAGATACACGGAATAGAACTAAAGTTATTACCCGGAAACCAATTTGTCACAAAATATTCTATTTATAGTAACAGTGACCTTGACCTTGGAGTCCCAGACTCCGAAATCAATAGCTGTCTTCCCTTCCTATAGGGTAACCTCTGGTATAAGTTTGGTAAAGGTGCGTCAAATAGAACTAAGTTATTGCCCGGAAACCAATTTGTCATAAAATAATCTATTTATAGTAACAGTGACCTTGACCTTGGAGTCCCAGACTCCAAAATCAATAGGTGTCTTCCCTTCTTGTAGGGTAACCTCTGGTATAAGTTTGGTAAATGTGCGTCAAATAGAACTAAAGTTATTGCCCGGAAACCAATTTGTCACAAAATATTCTATTTATAGTAACAGTGACCTTGTCCTTGGGGCGTGAGACTCTGAAATAGATAGGTCTCTTCCTTTCCTATAGGGTAACCTCTGGTATAATTTTGGTAAAGGTGCATCAAATAGAACTAAAGTTATTGCCCGGAAACCAATTATTTACAACCGCCGCGAGCCCGTCACTTCATCAAACTATAAGTCGAGTTTGACATTCTCAAAACTCGACTAAAAATAACGAAACTGCAGAGTGTTTTTTTGCATATGCTGCTGGTCATTTTAGTCATTATGTTGGGTGAAGGGCTAAGGCACTTCCGGTAATTTCACATTACTTCACTTGGGTTAAGCAGTAAGGTGGAAAGTAAATGCACAGAATGACACGGCGTGTGTGAATGGGTTAATTGATATGGCACAAGCGCCAGCAAAGTAGGATAGAACAAGAGGCCACACATGTGTATCATTCTGTGTTTATTACACACCTTCACATCTATAAAAACAATTATCAGAAGGACACTCAGCAACTTATGTGACAACTATCAACACAAAGAACACATTTTATCGCCAACCAAATTTGCAATGTGAACCTGTGTTATTTTGTCCCCTGAATTCCAATGTGTTCAATGTGCCTTCTGGTACATAGAACACAGTGGAACTCAGGGATGATTTTCAGTTATCGCTAGCGATTCAAATTGTAATTGTGTTGCACAATTTGTAGAAAATTCCAGTGACATTTCCCTTGTATTTAAAAATGGTATGTCAATGATTTATGGTCTGCACATACATGTATGTGCGGAACAGATTTTCATTTTCCACATTGTTTAGTGTTGCTGTAGATGGGGATTTCATAGAACAGGCCTGTAATAAATGGATATAATCCACTAATTATTATATAGAATGGCGTAGTCACATATTTGTACATGTACATAAATTGATATGCATGTTGAACATTGATCCTCTACCAAAACACAGATGGCAGCTTCTTGCTAAATAGTGCAGCTACAAAGAAAACCTCCTATCACTACAAAAGAATAACAAACTTTGCTATTTTTGTGCCATGTATAACAACTCTTTGTAAAATTAACCGATGGAAAAATTATGCTTTTGATTGTAAATAAAAACCTAAGATCTGAATAAAAACTATGAATGAGAGAAAAATTATAAAAAGATTCTACACCTCAAAAGAGAGCTCCATACCAAATATCAAGTCGTTGTATCCACTGGTTCATGAGATTTTAAATGAAAGTGTCAATGACACTGTAGCTCAGTTTGACAAACTTGAACTTGGTAAGTTATAAATGAAATAGCAAAAGTGAAGATCATTGGTACCAATGTTATTTGCCAAAATTTCAACATAACAGTATTGTGTGTGCACAACGTTAGAGTAATCCATGCATTTTTAAATGTAAACTGTAAGAATGGCTAAAGGAAGAATGTTGATACACAAATGCAGTATGTTCAGAGGTTATTGTAAATGGCAAATTTTTCACAGAAATGAATGCTAATCAATAGCTCTTATCTAAAGGTCTTGCCTAATGAGCACACGAAGTTCAAAAACAATCCCATGATAAATGTGGCCTGCAGGCCATGTCAAAAAATGTTGATGCACAAATGCAATTAATTCAAAGATTCTTGCTAACAGCAACAGTTTTTGAAGGAAAGGAAAAGAAAATCAATAGCTCCTATCTTTGTCACCCTGCATAAGCATACAAAGTTTCAAAACAACCTGATAATGAAAGTGCCTTCTGATGCATGCCAACGGAAGATGTTAATGCACTAAGTAGAAGGTCATTGCTTGTGGCAATGGTTTTTTGGAGTTTTTTTAAGGAAATTCATAAATATACCCTGCTGAGAGTGCAAAAGGGATAATTTGATGCACAAATGCAGTAAGTTTAAAGGTGGGTGATAACGACAATAATTTTTTATGGAAATGAAAAAAGGCATAGCTCACATCTAGAGGTCACCCTGAACATACATACCAAGTTTCAAAGTGATCCGATCATAAATGTGCCCTGAAGGGTGTGTTAAAGGAAAATATTGAGGTCTGACTAAACTAAGTTCAAAGGTCAGCGACAATATCTTGTAACAGAATTGGAAGAAAATCAACAGCGCCCATATAGATGTCACTCCACACAAGCACACCAAGTTTGCAAGTGATCCAATCATAAATGTGCCCTATAGGGTGTGTCAAAGAGGAATATTGATGCTTAACTGCACAAAGTTTTTACTAAGTACATTGAAGGTCATTGCCAGTGGCAACATTTTTGGACAGAAATCGAGGAAAATTGATAGCACCCATCTAGAGGTAACCCCAAACAAGCATACAAAGTTTCAAACCGATCTGATCATAAATGTGTCCCGTAGGATGTGCCAAAGGGAAATATTGAGGTCTGACTAAACTTAGTTTTAAGAACGTTGGCCAAGGCAACATTTTTTGACGAAAATGGAAGAAAATCGATAGCTCCCATTTAGAGGTCACCCCAAACAAGCATGCCAGGTTTCAAAGCAATCCAATCATAAATGTGCCCTGTAGGGTGTGCCAAAGGGAAATATTGAGGTCTGACTAAACTAAGCTCTAAGAAAGTTGGCCACGGCAACATTTTTTACGGAAATGGAAGAAAATCGATAGCTCCCATCTAGAGGTCGTCCCTGACAAGCATGTCAGGTTTCAAAGCAATCCGATCATAAATGTGCCCTGTAGGGTGTGCCAAAGGGAAATACTGAGGTCTGACTAAACTTAGTTCTAAGAACGATGGCCGCAGCAACACTTTTTGACGGAAATGGAAGAAAATCGATAGCTCCCATCTGGAGGTCACCCCAAACAAGCACGCCAGGTTTCAAAGCAATCCAATCATAGATGTGCCCTGTAGGGTGTGCCAAAGGGAAATACTAACGTCTGACTAAACTAGGTTCTAAGAACGTTGGCCGCGGCAACCTTTTTGGACGGAAATTGAAGAAATTCGATAGCTCCCATCTAGAGGTCACCCCAAAACAAGCATACCAAGTTTCAAAGTGATCTGATCATAAATGCAACCTGTGAGGTGTGCCAAAGGAAATTGTGGACATATGTACGTATGTATGTACATACGTACGCCGATGGACGAGAAGTGATGGCAATAGCTCAACTTGACTTTGACAAGTTGAGCTAAAAATCTTGTAGCATGTTCCTCACCCCCTACCTTTGAAGTTTGGCAACTTTATTTGAACAAGCTTGATTTGACATATGATAAGGACCATACATATCAAATTTGGTTCAATTCGGTCCAGGGATCTAAGAAAAATCGATAATGTAAACCATGGATGGAAAGTGATCGGTAAAGCTCCCCCTGAGCTTTGCTCAGGTGAGCTAAAAATGAGGAGTATTTGCTCCACAGTTCCTCCCATATTTCCTATTTTCATTTTTTGAAGTCCACCCTCCCCATATAAAATGCAGATTTCGGAGGAAAATATTAAATACAGGAACCCTTTGATAGTGTTCAGTGTTGATAGTGTTTAGGTCCATGTGTTAATTTTTCTGAAACCCTTTAACAGCACATAGTGACCTCTTTGTCGTTTCATCAACAATCATATAGATTTTGGCTTGAAAACGAGAAACGGTACGTATCACATAATGTGTTCTGATTCCGTATCATAGACGACTTATTCTGATTCCGTATCATATAGATTTAACTTCCGGTAAACACCGCGCTATGACAAATAATATCATTATATGCATTGTTATTACGCATTAAAATATGAAATTCAAAATTTTGACCAATTTCAACCCAGTTTAAACTGGAAAATGGGGAAAACAGGCTTTATGTAACGGGATTGTTAGATAAATGTATTATCATGACCAAAAGCATGTCCTGTAATTTGTATCAGATTCTTGGTCGTGTTTACAATCGGATCACTGACGGGCTCGTTGCAATCTGATTGTAAATATGACATCGTATATGATACAACTTACAGGACATGCACATGGTCATGATAATGTATATGATCTATTTTTATTGTTGGGAATTATTGTTGCTGTTCAATGCACTGAATGTGTTTAATCGAAACAATAATTGTGGTAGAGAGAAAATGTGAGAAAATTGCATATTCACAGGGAGTCTTGAGTTGTGCTAGGTAAAGGGTTGTGCTTTGTAACAAATTTGCAATTATTGCTTGGGTGGAATCTCCACTCTGCGGGTGATTTAGTGATAATACACTCTCCATGTACTGTATGTCTTTTTGAAATGGTAAGCATGTTTAAAGCTTATATTTTTAATTATTAATTGTTGGTCTGCTTGCAATACGATTGGCGATGAAACCCCAATCACACTGCAGTCAGATCGTCAATGAATCGTTTACTTTACCTTTTTTTTTTAAAGGGTTATCCTCCATAACCTTATTGTGCAATGATACTTATGTCATTGTAATTATATATTTCGGGGTTTATTATAATTTATTGATGTTGTGAGCCGTTTAAAATTAAAATGGAGAGAAGAGATTTTTATGTAAATACAGTAGAACCTGTCTTGAGAGACCGCCCTTTGGGCCACACAAAAGTGGTCTCTCAAGACAGGTGGTCTCTCATAACAGGTTTCAGGTTTTCTCAAGTCAGTGAATAACCAACCACAAAATTCGGAAATGGAGAAGAATAGATTTTTGTAATTACTTTGTTGTTGTTTTTTTTTATGAAGTTTTTGTAACAAATTGAAATGGACTGTTATAAAAATTATAAAAATAAATTAGTGTTGAAAATCTTCAATGAAGATTTTCAACACTAATTTATTTTTATAATTTTTATAACAGTCCATTTCAATTTGTTACAAAAAGATTTTCAACACAAATTTATTTTTATTCCTATCTGTCACATTTCAGGTATTATGAAATTGTTTATTCAGCAATAATCCTAATCTTTTCACAGGGGTCTTATAAAAACATCTCAATCTTTTATGAGTTAGCAATTGAAACCCAATTAAGAGCTTTTAATACTTTTAATTATGTTAGTACAACCACAATGGATTTTCCAATTCCAGAACAGGTAAAAAGTTTTTGTCATGGTTTCAGTCTTCAAAGTGGCGGTCTCTCAAGACAGGTCAATTAAGGCATAAAAATACAAGTTGGTACCAGGTTACAGTGGTCTCTCAAGACAGGTGGTCTCCCATAGCAGGTCCATTATAGAGTAAAACCAGTCGGTGCCTGGCAGATGTGGCCTCTCAAGACAGGTGGTCTCTCAAGACAGTGGTCTCTCAAGACAGGTTTTACTGTAAACATTATGTATATATTCAATGGATGTTCCAATAAGTGTTTTATTTGAAATACTGCCCACATTTTATTGCAAAGGGAATCAACTGGAATTTACTACCTCTGCAATATAATTACCCTGTTTTATTGGTGGTGCTTGGTCTATACTGCATTATATGGATTTATTTATGGGACCCTTTAATTATTGTGATTATTTAAGGTCACTACAACATAATATTTGTGGGTTTTCTCTTCCCATATATCGAAGGAGTTGGAATGGAAAACCAAAATTTGATTGGTCAGTTCGTCAGACATACCCGTTTGATAAGGAAAACAATACATACCTCTCAATAAAATTATTTCAAACATATATGACATATTCTAACATGTTAGGTAACATATTGGACACAATAAATGGAAAATGGATTGAAATCAGCCGATTATCTGCGACAAAAAAATGGTAATAGGTTTGTAGGCCAAGATCACAATTGGCCAAACACCAATGCAATGAATATAAACATGTGTAATCAAATTTTATCCTTATTCTTCTAAGAAAGTGAATTTTGATGACTATGGAAATTGAAATTGTACAAAATATTCGAAGAGTGATCAGCTAACAAGATGAAGATGGAAAAATGCTGCCTGCCTTGTTTGGGAAAAACAATAAATTAATACCTTCCCGCTATTTAATTGACATTACAGTTAAAACTAGAAGTCCTGTCACGAACTGTGCGCTTATCTACATGTAGGCTTAACTGCACATAGGAATTGCACGCAATTGCCACATCAAATGGCCTCCTCCAAAGCACGGCAGGTTCTCCTGATTACTCATAGCAAGCACAGGGAATGTTTCAGCCAATGGACCTCCGGGTTACCTGGAGGTTCACTGGCTGAAACATTGCTTGTGCATGGGCCATATGTACAGAATTTGACAGCCTTACTATGGTCACAACGCCTAGATTAACGTGCAAATCGATGTGATATTTGTGCGCATTTCATGACAGGACTTCTAGTTTTAACTGTACCTCTTTTCTTTTAAATGATATATAAACTTGAGGTTCTACACTGACATTGTCACCAGCTAAGTCATTTCCCAATAATAAAGAAATACCTTTTACAGGTAGAGTAGGTCTGATTCCTACTGTCACAATCCCATTTACTAAACTACTTCTTAAATTTATTTTATGAAGTGGGACATTTAAAGAGTTTGACTCAATACCCGATACTAGAACTTGTGCCCCTGTTGCATTTCTTCAGAAAATGGCAAAATGCCTTGTAACATTAAAGACAGAGTAGCCCCTGTGTCTCTCAGTATTTTTGTTGGTAAGGAACAGTTCTTATCCCCCTCAAGGGAAACAAAAGCCTTCAGAAATAAATGGCTTATAATTTTCTAAAGCGTCTTGCTTTACAACATAATTTTCAGGGCACGGAGCACATGCTAGTGCATTCTGTGAAGAAGAGGACTCATTTTTCCTTTTTAACAGCCAGCAATCTGATAATAAATGACCTGGTTTCTTACAATAATTACAAGTTTTAGTTGAACTGTTGGGTCGTAATGGTGTAGGGCTGGCATTAGAGGTTTTGTTTTCACCAAACTTCTTATTAAATTTGGGCGGGGAAAAGTTTGGAGGATTGGAAGGATGAGTTTTATCTGAAGTTGGTCTAGGTCCACTTTGGAAAGAATTCTTGTGAAGCAAAAATTTGTAGAGTAACGACTCATTTTATGAGTTAAGGCATAGTCATCTGCTAGTACTGTAGCTTTGTTTAATGTGTCAACTTTTTGTTCATCCAGGTGGGCCTTTATGTCTGAATGTACCTTTCCTTTAAATTCTTTTATCAGCATCATTTCTTTTAATTTAGAGAAATCTTTCCCAATTTCTTTGGAATGGCACCACCTGTCAAATAAATTTTGCTTCTCTCTGGCAAATTCCACATGAGTTTGATTTTTGTTTTTATAATAATTTCTGAATTTCTGCCTATATGCTTCTGGAACATGTTCATATGCCTTAAGTATAGCCTCTTTAACAGTGTTATAATTATTGCTTTGCTCCAAAGATAGAGCAGAATAGATTTTTTGGACCTTCCCTTTCAAAACACTTTGCAATAGCAAAGTCCAGACACAGGGCTCAAAATAAGCAGTATCGCGTCGCTTTTTGCTATACAAAACTTGCAGAAAGCTACACAATATTCAATTATGTATAGTATTTTGTGATACAAGATAATCAACTGCAGCCTATTAGGCTGCAGTTGATTATCTTGTATCGCAAAATGTAAATGAAAATTTGCAAACAAATTTGAAAGCTAGTTCACTGATGCTTCACTTCTGATTGTGGAACATTCCAGGCATAACTCAGATTAACTCTCCATCAAGCATCATTTAACAACTTCATATGTAAGATGAAGTCTATTGGTTTAAATTCTTCCTGTTTTTACAACATTTTGCATAAAATGTCCATTAAAAATAACTTCAAGCCCATCAAATTAAAAATCCCAACTTCCTTTTTGAGAACTCTATTAAACAACCAATACGCCATTTCAAAATATCCAAGTCCATGCAACCCTTAAAGGCAGTTCAGTTAAAAAAAACATAGTTAATGTTTCATGTGTTGCAGATCATTTGGAAATGTCCAGAAATGGATGTGAACTATTCTATCTACTTAGAAGAATTCAATACAAAACAGCATAACATAACTCTGGTATACAAAAACAGCTACAGTTAAAACTAGAAGTCCTGTCACGAATTGTGCACTTATCTAGGCTTAATTGCCCGTTAGAATTGTGTGCAATTGCCATATCGAATGGCATCCAAAGCACGGCAGGTTCTCCTGGTTACTCATAGCAAACACAGGCAATGTTTCTGCCAATGGACCTCCGGGTTACCCGGAGGTCCGTTGGCTGAAACATTGCTTGTGCACAGGCCATATGTACAGAATTTGATAGCCTTACTACGGTCATAACGCGTAGATTAACGCGCATATCAACGTGCTATTTGTGCGCATTTCATGACAGGACTTCTACTTTTAACTGTATGTAATTTTTATAAAATGCTATTCATTTTTTGGAAATGTGTAGCATTTTGCTACGCAAAGTAAAAAAGTTATTTTGAGAACTCTCCAGACATCCCTTGGCCATTCTAAACTTGTTGCCACTTTTTCAAAATGTAAAATATATTTATCAACTTCTTTTTCTTGAAAGGGGCGAACTGGCCTAACATGTTTACATGTAGTTGCATCAAATCTACTTGGGGAAACTACATTTGAGCCTTGACGCTGTGATTCTAATTCTTTTATTTTTATTTCCTTTTGGGCCTGAATTTCTAATTCTTTTAAGTGCATTTCTTTTTGAGCTTCTATTTCCCTTAATTTTAATTCCTTATCCTCTTTTTGAGCCTGAATTTGTTTCCTTTCTTTTTGAGCTTGAATTTGTTCCCTTTCTTTTTGAGCTTCTAATATTCTTTTTCTTTTTGTCGAGCTTCTAATTCTTTTAATTTAATTTCATTTTCTCTTTCTTTTTCTTTTTGGGACTGAATTTCAATTTCCCTCATTTTTTGTTGCATTTCTAACTTTTTTAATTCCAATTCTAACTTTTTGAGTTCAAGGGCATCAGTAGGTTGTGGTTCAGAGGGGGGAATTTCAGACTGAGGCAAAAGGCCTTCTTCCGTATAATGATTAACAATGAGCTGTTTAAGTTTAAGTTTGTTCAGACCAGGTAATTTTAGATAATGAGCAAGTTGGAATAAATCCTCCTTCTCAAGAGATTCAAAAAGGGCCAAACTAGGAGAGCTTTCAAATTCAGATATAAATTCTGTCACAATAAACACCATGATGAAAAGGTTAGCTGATTCTCAGATTATATACGGTAAATAATAATACTGAAATTTTCTAAGAAAATTTAAATGTTTTGAAAGTAAGGCAAAATAATAATTGCAATATGCAAATAAAGCTTTCTCGTTATCTAATATTCAATCTCGGCAACGAGCCCCCAATTTCTGTTTCGGTGTGGAAATATTATTGATATTGATAACAGAAAGAAATCTGAGAATTAGCAAAAATAACTATGAATCTGACTATTCTGACATTTAATTAAAAAAAATTAATATAAAAAAAAAATGATACAAAAATCTTTTACACTAATTGGTTTACAGAAAATAAAAACAGTGGTACTTATCAATTATTGAATTAGTCCAAAATACAGTTTGACAGAATCCAGTAATCCAGTGGTGAAGAATCTTGTGAAGAAAGTTACCAGCTGGTACTTGTAGTATTAAATCCAAGAATGTCTCTTCAGAAACAGTATCCCATAGATTCGTAATAAAATTTTCACTTAGAAATTTCAGCAGTCTCCAATAAAATATAATAAAATGCTCCACAAAATTCAAATGGAGTAAAAATCCAAGAAATATTGGCGCCACGGGTAATTTCCAAATAATCCAGTAGAATCCTGGCTTTTCACGAAATAATATTCTGTTTCACAGGAAGTATAAATTCTCTTTTCCAAGATGAATAGACTCTCTTCAAAATTCTCTTTTGGAATCAATCTTTCCAAATTCACAAAGAAGCACTGCTTCTATAATAAATGCACTGTCCTAGAACAATAATTATTTCCAATGGAAACAACTGCTGTGAAAATAAGTTCTTCTGAAATGGCTTTCTAAAAATGAGTTTTTGAATTCTGCTGACAAAACTTCATATAGTAACCAGATAGAATGTTCCAGAAGATGAAAATTCTTCAAAGTTCTAACAATTTCTAGAGGATTCTGTTATAGTTCAAGTAAACAAGGTCCTTGACCTACTTAAACAATTAAACAATCAACAGCTATATGTACAATATATTAGTGTAACAAAGATGTAAACAAAGGTCACTCAGTGCAAATGAGTCAGACCAGTCAGAAATAAAAATATCAATCTCAATATAATTATTCACTAAGGATATATCAATCTCGATATAATATGGGGCTATATAACAATCAACCATCAACAGAGACATCATTCGATGTATTGCATCCCGTTGGTGAAGATTTGCCAACTGCTGAAGTATCGTTAGAAGAAGATCCAGTCCCCGACGTAAACTGGACAATAAGGCAACAAGATATCAAATTGTTAAAGGTGGATCCAAGAGAGGGGCAGACATTTTAGATGATTCAAATCACCCACATGCAGGCCCTAGTGTCCATTTTTGAGTGGTGCAAATCGACTGCCCATGGTACAGATCAACTTTTTCGATGGTGCAAATCAACCGACGCAGTGGTAATTTGGGGTTGTACTAAAAGGTGTATACCAAAGCCGATGCCAGGTCCGGAAAATGTGTATATGGAAATTTTGTTTTGTTTGTTGTTGGTTAATATTGATAGTACTGATCTAATTTTTGGTGTGTAATCAGTTGTGGGTCATAACTTGATGTTACAAAAAGAAATCTTCGAAAATGTTGCATGTTGCGTGATTTATTGCATTTTTTCACTCCAAGACATACTAAAAAGTGTATACGGACTCAGCACCGAAGCCAGGTTTCCTTTCGCCACCACGATTTACCGAGAGGTACCGGTAGGTACTGAGAGGTATGGAAAAAAGCTTTTTAGAAATTATTTTCACAATAAATTGAATGCAAACGATATATTTCATGCATTTATTTCTGGAAATGTGGCCATTAATGATGTAATTTTTCGCGATAATCATAGTTTGTTGTTATTTACTGAGTCGCGCGGTTGACCTCTCGGTAAATCGTGTTTTCTCGGTTTGACAAGAGGCACCAAGAGGTATTCTTGAAAATTATTTTCATAATAAATTGAATGCAAACGGTATATTTCATGCATTTTATGCATTTATTTCTGGGATTTGGTCATTAATGATGCAATTTGTCGCTATAATCATAGTTTGGAGTTATTTATTGAGTAGCACGATTGACCTCTCGGTAAATCGTGTTTTCTCGGTTTGACAAGAGGGACACACTAAAAAGTGTGTAGTCCATGTCGGAGAAAAAGTGTAGTCGGGAATTAAATTATCATTTCCTCCTCTATTTGTTGGTTGTTTTCTATGAAATTTGGAAAGTATACTCAGGGGACAATACGAAATATAATTATATGCCAAGAGAGAAGTTTGTACGATGTTATTTTACGATGTTAGAAGACATTTTCTCTTTCAAACACACTAAAAAGTGTAGCTGACTCGGCGCCGTGTTAGCTAATTAATTGGTTTACACTGTGTTGACACAGCGAGGCAGGCTGATTATCCTGGTGCTTTTTATGATTATGAGGAGATTAGTGGGGTATAGATGAAAGAAACAACGATTAATTTAATTTTCAGTATTTTACTGGATAAATATACAGGACATAATGGATATAGCATAGCACAATGATATAGAGATACACCACAAACATGAACAAATAACAAACATATATATAACTAGATGGTGTCACTTGAGTGCAAAGCACACTATAGTGTATCCCCGCATTTGCATCCTTGACTTTGTATGAATGCTTGATACAAAGATGAAATGTATTATATGACACACTAAAATCATTTTGAGTGGCACAGGTGACACAGCTTCGTGTGCACCTACAGACTCCACTGCAACATTTGGGCATGGTTTTAGCGTTTCGAATTACATACATGTACCCTGGGAGCCTTTCGCCGGAAACGGTCTAAGAAAACATGAAAGTGGCAACGGTGGCACCCCAAAAATCCGAAACCTTCGTGCACATCTACAGACCCTACTGCAACTTTTGAGCATAGTTTTAGCATTTCAAATTACATACTCTGGGAGCTTTTCGCCGGAAATGATCTAAGAAAACACCAAAGAAAAACGGTGGCACTGCCACGTGGCATCTGAAAAATCTGAAACCTTTGTACGCATCTACAGACCTTACTGCAACATTTAAGCATGCGTTTAGCATTTCGAATTACATACCCTAGGAGCCTTTCGCCGGAAACGGTCTAAGAAAACACAAAAGTGGGAACGGTGACACAGCCACTTAGCACCCAAAAAATCCAAAACCTTCCCACGCATTTACAGACTCTACTGCAACATCTCAGCATGGTTTTAGCGTTTTGAATTACATACTCTAGGAGCCTTTCGCCGGAAACGGTCTAAGAAAACACGAAAGTGGCAATGGTGGCACAGCCACGTGGCACCTGAAAAATCTGAAATCTTTGTGCACATCTACAGACCCTACTGCAACATTTGAGAATGGTTTTACCATTTCGAAATACATACTGTAGCAGCCTTTCGCTGGAAATGGTCTAAGAGAACATGAAAGAGGCAACGGTAGCACAGCCACGCGGCACCCCAGAAATCCAAAACCTTCGTGCGCATCTACAGACCCTACTGCAACATTTGAGCATGGTTTTAGGTTTTCGAATTACATACCCTAGGAGCCTTTTGCCGGAAACGGTCTAAGAAAACATGAAAGTGGCAACAGCACAGCCACTAGGCAGCTGAAAAATCTGAAACCTTCGTGTACATCTACAGACCCTACTGCAACATTTGAGCATGGTTTTAGCGTTTCGAATTACATACCCTAGGAGCCTTTTGCCGGAAACGGTCTAAGAAAACACGAAAGTGGCAATGATGGCGCAGCCACGTGGCACCTGAAAAATCCGAAACCTTTGTGCACATCTACAGACCCCACTGCAACATTTGAGCATGGTTTTAGCGTTTTGAATTACATACCCTAGGAGCCTTTCGTCGGAAACGGTCTAAGGAAACACAAAAGTGGCAACGGTGGCACAGCCACGTGGCACCTGAAAAATCCGAAACCTTCATGTGCATCTACAGACCCCACTGCAACATTTCAGCATGGTTTTAGCGTTTCGAATTACATACCCTAGGAGCCTTTCATCGGAAACGGTCTAAGAAAACACAAAAGTGGCAACGGTGGCACAGCCACGTGGCACCTGAAAAATCCGAAACCTTCGTGCACATCTACAGACCCCACTGCAACATTTGAGCATGGTTTTAGTGTTTCAAATTACATTCCCTAGGAGCCTTTCGCCGGAAACGGTCTAAGAAAACACAAAAGTGGCAACGGTGGCACAGCCATGTGGCACCCGAAAAATCGGAAACCTTCGTGCGCATCTACAGACCCCACTGCAACATTTGAGCATGGTTTTAGCGTTTCGAATTACATACCCTAGAAACCTTTCACAGGAAACTGTCTAAGAAAACACAAAAGTGGCAATGGTGGCACAGCCACGTGGCACCTGAAAAATCCGAAACCTTTGTGCGCATCTACTGACCCCACTGCAACATGTGAGCATGGTTTTAGCATTTCGAATTACATACCCTAGGAGCCTTTCGCCAGAAACGATCTAAGAAAACACAAAAGTGGCTACGGTGGCACAGCCACATGGCACCCGAAAAATCCGAAACCTTTGTGCGCATCTATAGTCCCTACTGCAAGATATGAGCATGGTTTTAGCATTTCGAAGTACATTCCCTACGAGCCTTTCGCCGGAAACGATCTAAGAAAACACGAAAGTGGCTACGGTGGCACAGCCACGTGGCACCCGAAAAATCTGAAACCTTCATGTGCATCTATAGACCCTACTGCAACATATGAGCATGGTTTTAGTATTTCGAATTACATACCCTACGAGCCTTTTGCCGGAAACGGTTCAAGAAAACACAAAAGTGGCTACAGTGGCACAGCCGCGTGGCACCCGAAAAAATCTGAAACCTTCCTGCGCATCTATAGCCCCTACTGCAACTTCTGAGCATGGATTTAGCATTTCGAATTGCATATCCTACGAGCCTTTTGTCGGAAACGGTCTAAGAAAACACAAAAGTGGCTACGGTGGCACAGCCACGTGGCACCCGAAAAATCCGAAACCTTCCTACATATCTACAGATCATTTAGCAACACCCTAGTGTAATTTTAGAACTCCGAATTACATAGGTTGGGACTATTCAGCAAAAAAGTGTAAAAATAACGCAGAAGCCACAGAAGCCACCTGGTGGCACAAAAATTTAAAAGTTGTATTTTTGGGTTGCACAGACCCTATCGAACAACTGTAGAAAGTTACAGCGTTTCGAATTACAAAACCGGACGTACAGAAGTACGGACGTACGGACGTACATCATGACAATATCCCCGCATTTTTTAAAATGCAGGGATAAAAATAGGATGATGAAATCGTCAGATGTGTACCCATATGCGCAATTAGTAGAAAGCTGTATGACAGAGGGCCACCACGGATGCTAACATAATGTACACCATATAAGGTATGGGTACATATAGAAATGGATTGGAGGAGTGTCTAATTTGATGGATAAAGGGTTAATATCTCCAGATCAAATTATCAGATTTACATAAAAAAACTATACAGCACAGCACATCAGTAACCTGAATAAATATATAAAATAACATGTCAATCGGATTGATATTTTTTGAGTTATCTCATGCCAAAGGGATTGGAGGAATTTTCAATTTGAAGGATAAAGGGTTAATATCTCCGGATCAAATTATCAGATTTACACCAAAAACTATACAGCTCAGCACATCGGTAACCTGAACACAAATATAAAGTAACTAGACAATCCAAGCAATATTTTTCAAGTTATCGAATGCCAAAGGGATTGCAGGAATTTTCAATTTGACGGATAAAGGGTTAATATCTCAGGATCAAATTAGCCGATTTACACCAAAACCTATACAGCTCGGCACATCAGTAACCTGAACACAAATATAAGGTAACTTGACAATCCAAGCAATATTTTTCAAGTTATCGAATGCCAAAGGGATTGGAGGAATTCTCAATTTGAAGGATAAAGGGTTAATATCTCAGGATTAAATTATCAGATTTACACCAAAAACTACACAGCTCGGCACATCAGTAACCTGAACACAAATATAAAGTAACTTGACAATCCAAGCAATATTTTTCAAGTTATCGAATGCCAAAGGGATTGGAGAAATTTTCAATTTGAAGGATAAAGGGTTAATATCTCAGGATCAAAATAACAGATTTACACCAAAAACTATACAGCTCGGCACATCAGTAACTTGAACACAAATATAAAGTAACTTGACAATCCAAGCAATATTTTTTAAGTTATCGAATTCCAAAGAGATTGGAGGAATTTTCAATTTGAAGGATAAAGGGTTAATATCTCGGGATAAAATCATCAGATTTACACCAAAAACTATACAGCTCGGCAAATCAGTCACCTGAACACAAATATAAAGCAACTAGACAATCCAAGCAATATTTTTCAAGTTATCGAATGCCAAAGGGATTAGAGGAATTTTCAATTTGAAGGATAAAGGGTTAATATCTCAGGATCAAATTATCTGATTTACACCAAAAACTATACAGCTCAGCCCATCAGTAACCTGAACACAACAATAAAGTAAGTTGACAATCCAAGCAATATTTTTCAAGTTATCAAATGACAAAGAAATGGATACGGACGCCGGACGGACGAAAACGACGGATGGTCACTCCGGATGCCGGCATTATGTGTACCATACATAGTATGGGTACACATAAAAAGCAAAAGTAAATTTAGTTGGTAGGCCTATGTCGTTCCGAGTGTTTTGTGGCTGCATTCCCTGAGATACAGGGACCAGCCTAGGGGGGAATTTTAGGGAGACTTCAAGTCTCCCTCCAGAAAAAATAGGGAGACTGCAGAGTCATGTAGGGAGACTTCATAGGCAAGTGGGAAAAATTAAGAATATTCATGTACCACCCCCGCCGCCCCTTCATATTTTCAATTATGGTCCTCCATTAACGTACAAATAATCCAGGTCCAGTTGTCTATGATGCATCTGTGCTAGGCTAAAAAATCACAATGTAATTATTGACTGAAAATCCCCCACTGCTACCTTCTCCTTCATGACCCCTCACCTCTTCTTCGTGCCAATCCCTCATCACCCTCCTGTGGTTGCCTTTCAACAAAGTCTACTAAGCTAATAATTTCCTAAGTCTGAAAGTGTGAACAGGACCAGATGTAAGAAGGTTGCTTGGGAGTTACTTTGTTGGTTTCTAGACAACTCGTACCCACGGCAACTCGTACCAGACAAGTCGTACCCAATATTGGACGACTCGTACCCATTTTCGGCTGGACAACTCGTACCCACAATTGGATAACTCGTACCCAAGGTTGGACAACTCGTACCCATGGCTGGTCAACTTGTACTTGGTGTTTAATTGTATGGGCGAAGGCAGTTAATGGCCTAAGAATTATAGAAGCGGGGTTTTTGCTTTTGTTTAATCGTTTAAGGTGCTATAATAGTAATGGAAATCAGTTTACTTTGAAATTCCTTCGTCAGATATTCCATGAATATGAATGAAATATACACAGATATTACGTCTAAATGACAACTGTGATACACAGAACAGGAAACATATTCATTGACCGTACTTTGTTGATAGCAGGCACCAGTGGTTCCTGGAAGTCTGCAATCGTATTCGTACGAGAACTGGGGTGAATGATACTCCCCCCAACTCCGACACCCGGCTTCTGCGCTTCAATATTGGGAAATAGAGTACTGGAAAAAACTAAAAGGCCTTGCATCTAGGCCTAGGCTCTGCAAATTATCAGGGTGAAAACCATAGCTTTCGTAGCATTAACTCTTGCCTTTCCTAATTAATAATGCCACTCGATCTCCACCTTTAGATTATTTTTCGTGTGGCAAAGTTACATCACTGGTGAGGCGCCACTCCGGTCAGGCGAGAAAGAATTTCATTGTAAATTGAGAGTCCAGTCGGATTTTGTACTTGAAGCGTAGCACATTTACCCGCTTAGAAGAAAAACTGCAAACAATGATCAGTGATAGACTGAATCAAGAAGATCACAAATGATGTTCATTTAAAAAAAAATCCAAGTAAAAAGCTCTAATACATCTCTCTCTGTGAGTCCACCAGCTCGCATCAACTGATTTCTGTCGGAAATTTTATGGTCAACACCGACACACCTGAAAACTCGACAGTCATTTAATTTAGACTTACCCGACAGTGACAGGTGTGAGATCATGAAGAATTATTTTCTATCATCTATTACCTTATAGTCGATTGGTGTTTAATTTTCTTCCAATTATCTGTGCATATTATTATCGCCAATTAAGTTAATCTTCCAGTTGGGAGGTGTGTTTTTCTAACAATTATCTTCCATGACAATCATGAAAGTTGAATGATAATTAGTATTTTTGTAAGGTTTGTCTCTCTCTCTCTCTCTTTATAGGCACTGACTTCTGATGGGCCACGATCGCGTCCGACATCGCGTTAATCCTTCAACCAATAAAGGGGTGGGGTAGGGTGGGGGAATTAGCCCCGATCGCATCTGATTTTGCGTTAACCCCTCAACACGTGAAATGCTGGGTATGACTACCAGTACAACAAAATATTACGTAGAAAAGCTCTCAGAAGTTTAACGAAGAGCCAAAGATTACCCGATTTTTTTTTTTTTTGGGGGGGGGGGGGGGGGGTCGTCTCTCGTATCTACACCACTGTATTAATATATAATTTAAATATTTCCTGTTTCCTTCGAATTGCTCTCTTGATGAAATGTTCATACCGGCGAAATTGACTTTCGGCGAAGTCTGTTTAGACTATTCTGCTGAGATAAATGCTAAAAATGGAAAGTTTTTGCCTTTATGCACACCCATTGAAAGCAGACACTCATCTTCTCAAGTCCTTCAGCCAATGTTCGCCTTCGCCCATACAACTAAAGACCAGGTACATGTTGACCAACTGTGGGTACCAGTTGTCCAACCTTGGGTACGAGTTGTCCAACTGTGGGTACGAGTTGTCCAGCCGAAAATGGGTACGAGTCGTCCAATTTTGGGTACGACTTGACTGGTACGAGTTGCCGTGGGTACGAGTTGTCCTGATACCACTTTGTTAGTTAATAAACAAAATACATTCTGGGGTCGAGTATTTTGTAAAAGTAATGTCACTCCGCATCATTTTTATGGCATTCCGGTGTCATTCCGCGTCATTTCATGTCATTCCGATGTTTAGGAGGACCCTTTTTCAAGATCGTCCACATGCACACTTGTGTCCTGTACAAAGCTTTTCTTGACATCACTAAAGCTTTTTTTCATGTGTTTCAATTCCATTCGTGTTTTTCTGGGAATAGACAGCCCAACAGTTAACAGTCGTCAGCAAATCGAAATGAAAATAATGTGTTATAAAATTCGTCCGTTGTGTATACATTTTCGGCATCCTAAGCGACGTAACCTACTTTCACGGAGTCGCGCAAGTCACCTATTTTCGTTTCGACACTTGAAGCTCCGACTGGAACGCAACAAAATAGAAATAAAAAAATCCGCCAAAAGCGACAATGGACAGTTGCTTGTCGTGTGATTTCAAATGGCTACCGGTCATATCGACCGCCAGCCAAATCGGCCGCTGCAATTTCGGACGAATCGGCCGCGACAATTTGGGTCAAATCGGCGGGAGCGGGTCTTTTCGGCCTCGGGAACATTCGGCCTCCGTTTTCTACAAGGGAGACTAAGAGAGACGCGGTTTAATATGAGTTTAAATACCTTTATTACAGCTCACAACACAAATAAATACCGCGTAATATAATATATACACAATATAAAATACATTTACACTTGATATATACTGGCACACAACCTCAAAATAATATGATGCAGTTATATCATTCTCTTTATATTTCTCCCTCCAATGCTTCCTCTAACTTCTTGGATACCTTTGGACAAGCAAGTAAACGAGCAAGATTGATATTGGAGTCGAATGAATGAAAAGTTTCAGCACGCCGACTGCGCACAGGGACGATGTGAGGGTTTAAACCCCTTGCGACCCGAATAACTGTTTTATAATTTTATTTCCTTATGAATACTGAAATCGCAGGTTGTTGGTGGTTTTAGAAAAACAGAAAAAGAAACCCAAACAGTCGCTGGGTTGGGAACGGCCCCAGCATGTTATCCCTAACGGTTACAAAAAGGAAAAAATCCACCGATATGTGTTTCTGAAAGCTGAAGCAATGAATGAAATGAAAGCTTTCAGCGCGCAGAAGGCGCACAGAGACGATGTTGGTTTAAATCCCTTGCGACCCGAAAAACTTTATTTGCTTTATAACTTTATTTGCTTACGAATCCAAGAGAGTTTTTTAAAGCTGGGAGTTATCCATCAACCTATAAGGGAGTGGGCTATAGTTACAGTCCACATAAAAAGGCTTAAGTGTTCAAAGAAACTGTAAAAACAGTATATATGATCGCCGAATCAACTGCGATTAAATCAATCAAACTTCAGTCATACTGTAAAAACGCTGTATGAGTATCTCATATTTTTTAAAGTTATTTTTCAACTCCCAAACTAAGAAATTTTTTACCAAAAGTGGGAACATTCGGCCTCAAAAGTGGGAACATTCGGCCTCGACCGAGGCCGAATGTTCCCGGAAAAATACCTGGGGCCGAATGTTCCCGAGGCCGAAAAGACCCGGACCCAAATCGGCCGCTGAAAAAAAATATTTTATTAGGGAAAAATAAACAAAAATTAAGTAATTTTTTACAGACTCACCCAAAAAGTAAGAATATTATGCACTGAATCCCAAAATCCAAATGTGTAAAAAGTAACATTTTTTCCTTGTCTGAGTAAATGCAATCCCATTAGTGCCCTGATTGGAGAAACAACGGAAAATGATTGACATCTCCAGGGGCGTTACACATGATGAATGAAAGGTTTTAGCGCGCCGAAGGCGCGCAGGGACGATGTGGGATTTACAAATCCCTTGCGACCCGGTTAACCTTATTTTTTTTTCCTTGGATCACACAGGCCTAGCTTTCCTATTGCCCAAAATGGAGTCTGAGGGGGTTATGCACGCGGTTAGAATACCCGGCAGTTTAAGCTGGAGTGTTAGATGGTCAATACTCAATCCCCCAACGCCTTTAAAACTATTAGAGAGCGAGCTCTGTTCGGTTCCAGTTCGGCGATGGTAGAGGTTTAGTTTAAACAATATTTATTCATGAGAAAATATGATACATACATATCATTATCTACAAGATGGTTGTTACACAGAATACGTAATACAGTGGTATGCATTAAAGTTATGTGTCAAGAGCGAGATTTGTTGGAAGGATTCAGCATTAAGCTTTTAGCTTGTATAAGCTGTCTCCTTAGGAAGACTGACGAAGTTTAAAGGTAGCTGGAAACACTAAGTAAAATATTGTTTAAACATGAGAAATAGAGAGAGTAAGGAGAGTAATAGAGAGAATAGAAGAATAAAAAGGGACAAGGAACTTAACCCCTTTCCCAACACGTGTAGAAGACGACACTTGAAGAATAATTTTGGAATAACTAGAAATGTTCAATGTCCGTCTCAAAAGCATAGCCCATGACCCCTCACCGGAACGAGCTCATCGAACTCGTTCCATTGAGGGGTCACTAGCCATGTTCCCGAGACGAAAACTGAAAATATAAAGGGGGTTAAATGGTGATTTTCTTGGATAACACTGTCCGTTACATTGGGTAAAGGGTTAACTAGGAAATGGGGAAACAACCTGAATTCAATGTTGGCTATCACAGAATATTCAATAGGGCAGCCTCAATGAACAAATCGGTAACGGTGGCCCATATGTGTGGCAAATAATACCAACATGTCTTAGGGCTCACTGTTACGTATTAAAACGTCCACTCACCATGATGAAGTCCTGCACAGCTCTGAAGACAAGAAAGTTTTCATCGTTATTCAAATGTTCGGATCCAAATAAAAGTGTTGAGAGCTCATAAGTAAATGGCAATGTATTGATTGTGGAATCACGAGCATCGTCATAGATTGGGCAGTGCATAAGAAAGTGCTCAGTATTTTCAAGATCCCCACACTGGCAACGTGGAGATGGTGAGAGATGGTTATCGTATAAGTGGGCGTTGATATTACTGCAATGCAGACGTAACCTGCAATGATAAATCTGGGCAGCACGAGATTTGGCGCCATAGTAGAAAATTGGTGGTCGCAGGTTCGCACTATTTATAAACGTCTTGAAGTTTATGAGGGAACAATTTTCTCTTACTGAGGGGGGTATTCCATTCCACTGGTCGGTAACTTGCGGGATAAACGAGGACTTATATAAATTGGTGTGGCAAAAAGGAACACGGTGGTTATTTTCCGATCGCAGATTGTGGTTTTGGGTGATAGATGAGATAATTGGTGGCACCTTGTTGGAGATATATGGAGGCGTTAATTTATGATACATCTTAAAAAATTGGATAAGCTTGTGCTTTCGGCGTCTTTCTTCCAGTGAATCCCATTGAGTTTCTGTGTAGAGAAGTTCTTTTCTGCAGCTCACAGTGGCGCCAGTGACTATTCTTGCTGCAGCTACTTGTATTTTCTCCAGGTCAGCAGCTTGAGTTGCTGAGCAGTTGTCCCAGACAGAGTCAGCGTATTCTAAAAGAGGTCGGACAAATGCGAAGTATATCTTTTCAAGGACTTTCCGGTCAAGTGTAAACTTATGGGCCCTGAGCAAGTCAATACGTGTCCAGGCTTTAGCGCACATATCATTGATATGGTCGTTCCATGTACAACCTTTATTCAAAATTACACCCAGATGCTTGTGGCTACACACCTCCGAGATTTGAGTTCCGCCTAAATATATTGGTGGGTGCACTGGAACGTTACTTTTACGTGATATGATCATGGTTTCCGTTTTATGGGGGTTGAACTCAACGAGCCAAGTTTTAGCCCAATGTTCAATTGTGGCTAAGTCGCGGTTGAGTATGATGGCACCTTGGTCAGGATTCTCAATTATAAGATAAAGGGATGTATCATCTGCAAATAAACGTATGCTGCTAAGTAGGTTTACCGTAATATCGTTGATGTAAATCAGGAATAACAGGGGACCAAGGATAGAACCCTGTGGAACACCAGACGTTATTGGTTTCCAAGGAGATGCCTCAGAGGCTACAAGGACGCGCTGGTACCGATCAGAAAGGTATGATTTTAGGAAACAAAGCAAGTCACCAGATATTCCTATTCTCTCGAGCTTGTGAATAAGACCAACATGCCAAACTTTATCAAATGCCTTACTAACATCACAAAAGACGACCCTTACTTCTTTTCCTTCGTCAAGAGCATGACAGAATTCATCATAGAGGTCTGTCAGTTGTAGAACCGTAGAGTCACCTGGAGTAAAACCAGACTGAAACTGGCTTAGTATGTTGTTATCACATAAGAAATGCCATAATCGTTTGAAGATACATTTTTCAAGTAGTTTACCAGTACAGCTAAGCAAAGATATTGGCCGATAGTTAGTAACTACTGGTAGAGGTTTGAGTCCCACCATGGTGGCGAGCCAGAATGTAATGTTGTGCGATGGCAAGTTTAAGGGAAGAAGAGAAAAGAAAACCAAACAGCAACGCCGGTTTGGTAGCGGCCCCGGTATATGACCATAGCGGTTACAAAAAAGAAGTGGAGAAAGCTCCAACAGTTTAGTTTTAAGAAACCGGGAGTCATCCATCAAGCCTTCTGGGAGATAGGATGCCGTATGTGATTTTAAGGTATCTGGTTATCCTTCGGGAATCCCAAATGACCTCCTCCACCCCACCCCAACCCCCCCCCCCAAAAAAAAAAAAAAAAAAAAAAAAAAAAATCACTGACACACACCCTCAAGCCCTTAAAAGGGCTGTTAAATCTTTATTCAAATGTTTATTTATATCAAATGTACACTCGTTCCCAGCCAGACAAGCTTGTTTCAATCCTTGCCTAGCGTTTGGTGGTTTCTTGTATATGTTGCAGAAAGGTAGGTTGCACCAATTCATCCTACGCTTTGTCAACCATTTCCATGCGTCTTCTTGATAAGAGTGTTGCAAGAAAATTTGAGAATGTTCAGTTAGAAAAGTAAAAGGTAGAGAGAAAGATAGGTATCCGCTATTGTATATTGTGCCTGCTGTGTGATTGTTGCTATGGATGGGGTAAGGGGTGTGTTTCTTCGGAGTCCACTCCCAACACGCAGAGTTGCGAGGCAATCCTCACAGACTCAATCCTAAAGACCTCAATGAGTAGCGAGGCAATCCTCACTGACTCCACGCAGTTTAATTCTATTGAGTAATTTTAATTTACTGTGGATTATTTTGTTTTTCTGTTTAGGGTTCGGTGTTCGTTCAGCTTCACCATTGATTCACTATCCTGGAGTATGTGGAGGGTTTTGTTATATAGATCTTATTAAACGCGTTTCAATCGCGCTTCAGCAGAGTTGCGAGGCAGTCCTCACAGACTCTATCCTAAAGTTCCCAATGAGTAGCGAGGCAATCCTCACTGACTCCACGCGATTTAGTTATATTGTATAATTTTTATTTTATTTTATTTTATTATTATTATTTTTTTTTTTTTTTTTATTTTTTTTATTTTCTGGAAACTTATTTTGTTTTTCTGTTAAGGGATCGGTGTTCGTTCAACTCAACCATTAATTCACTATCTTGGAGTCTGTTGAGGGTTTTGGTTTGTAGGTCTTTTAATCGCGTATCAATAGTTTCTATTTTTGCTAGCTCGTGAAGTTCCTTTATCGGTGTCCATTTCGGTTTGCATAGTGCCACTCGCAGGGCATAATTTTGAACCCTCTGTAGCTTCTGAATGTTGGTTTTGCTTAGGTCGCTTGTTATTATGGCACCGTATTCTAGTACCGGACGTATAAATGTTTTGTAGAGCTTGAGAAGCACATCTTTGTTTGCTCCCCAATTTCTACCTCTGATCATTTTCAGAAAATTGATACGTTTAGTAGCTCTAACCGTAATGGAGTTTACGTGACTGTTTAGACTGAGATTGCTATCTAGGATAAATCCCAAAAATTTGGCCTCTTTGTTTGCTTCTAGTTTGTGATCGTATAACTGGAGATCGATACTCGGGACTGGTTTTTTCCTTTGCTTTTTGAAGAACGTAACTTTTTGAGTTTTGGCGGCATTGAGTTTGATGCGCCACAGGGCACACCAGCTTTCAAGATCGCGAATGGTATCCTGCAGACGATTTTTAATTATGTTTCTGGACTTGCTGGCTGTCCAAATGCCTTTGTCATCTGAGAACTGCGATAGTTCAACAAAGTTTTTCCCTACTTTTTCTATATCATTCATTTTACACATGTCACTGACTGGTCTGTTTTACTGTTTGACATCACTCACTCAACTGTCTCTCAGAAAAGGTTGTTTGGACAGTAATTTAATCACAATGCAAACTTTTTGATGCACTGTTTGTGTTTGTTTGTACAGTAATGATCATTTTGGCATCGCAAATCGGCAGGTATATTGTTTTTGAATACCAGTTAACTTACTAATCTGCTTTATTGTTGCGAAGAGAGTTTGTGATTAATAGATTACCTTTGAACATTGTTATTGAAAAGATATCAATCGGTTTTTGATCTCGAGCATTGTTTTCAATATCAAAGAATCCCCAAGCTAGTTGAATTATGATAAATCTGCCCCAATATTGTGTTGGAGTCAGTCATCATGGAACCTGCACTTTGCGTATATTGTGCAAGGTTGTGCAGAGAGAGAAAGCCTACAATGTGATTTTTGTCATAGATGGCAACACAGAACTTGCCAAACCAATATCTCACAGACTTTTTACCGTCGGATGAATAAAGGCTTAGAGGTTTTAAATGATTGGCGGTGCCATGATTGTAGTTCACCGTCTACCAGTAATGCTACAGCCATTTTGGAAGAAGAAACTAAGGAAAACGACCCCTTTGAAGCAGATACTATTTTAATCGATACAGATCCTGATACATTATATGATGTCGACACTATTTTAGCCAACGAAACAGAGCCAAATGAATTCAATTTCATCCCAGAATATAGAATTATCTCTGGTGGCACACAACATGGAAAGAATCGTTTAGTTGACAATGCCGGTTATGCTTATACCAAAAAAGAGGTGAAAAAGGGCATTGTTTATTGGAGGTGTTCCATTAGGACTAAAACAAACCCTTGTCTCGCAACAGTGAAACAAATTGGTGATTGTTTTTCACCTGGACTTAGGACTCACAACCATGACGGTAAGCCTGGCATTGACACTTTATCAATCGCTACAGTTGAAATAAAAAACACTGCCTGTTTGGATTTGTACAAGCCAGCAACACAAATTGTAAAAGACTATTTTAGAGCAAATAATATTGGTAGCTCAGTTGCTCTACCATCAATGGATGCAATGTACAGAAGGGCGAACCGTAAAAGACAAGCTTTAAGGCCCGAAGATCCTAAAGACTTGGACTATAATTTCCACCCTAGTTATTTTCCACCTGATTTTTGGGTGGACGACATTTCAGTCAGTAGTGCTAGACACTTAATTTTTGCCACCCCGCATCAATTGGAGACAATGAGTAAGGCTAAAACATGGTATTTAGATGGTACTTTTAGAGTTGTTCGCTCTCCATTTGTACAATTAGACACAATACACACTTTCCTTGCATCAGAAACAGGTGAAATGAAACAAGTGCCAACTGCTTTTGTGTTCATGTCGAGGCGAAGGGAGCTAGATTACCGTGCAGTGTTCGCATCTTTGATTGAAAAGATGGGTGGTTATGTTAACGTTCGTGTTCAACGTTGCATGGCTGATTTTGAGCGCGGTGTATGGCTTGCACTGAGAGAGTTGTTGCCAAGTGTCGAGTTGAAGGGCTGTGCTTTTCATTGGCAACAAGCAGTTTATAAAAAGGTTAGAACTTTAGGGCTTGAGGTAGAATATGGTAGACGGTCAGACATTTACAGACTTGTTAAAAAACTCATGGCCATTCCTTATTTACACCACTCCCACATTCAAGAAGAGTTTATGGTTTTGAAAGAGGAAGCTGGGGAATCTGCTCTGAAAGAACTTTTTATCTATGCAGAAAATCAGTGGATGTGTTCCAATGTGTGGCCTGCACATACATGGTCAGTCTTTGGACTTACCGTACGGACCAACAATGACTGCGAAGCTTGGCACAAAAGCATTAATGGGGCCGCAGGCCGACGTAACTTGCAGTTTTTCTTGTTGGTAGATTTGCTCTATAAGGAAGCTACCTCCATCCCAAGTGTTCGGGAATTTGTGAACTGGGGGCAGTTGAGTCGTCATGTCTCAGTAAAAACTAGGAAATTCAATGCAGATTTAGAAGCTATTTGGGGAGAGTATCAAAATAATGTAAAAACTCCAAGACAAACTCTCTCTGCTGTTGCCTCTCTAATTGCCAAGTCTTAATAAAATGAATGCTGGAAGTAATTTATACCAGTAAATGTGAAGTAAATAAGTAATTTTTCCGGCAATTCGCTTTATTAACATCCCTTCAATAATGATAAGTCGTTAATCATAAACATCTGGGAGTCATTTTAAATAGCACGTGTACATGGAATGACCATATCGACCATATTTGTGCAAAGGCCTGGTCCCGGCTAGACTTACTTAGGAAGCACAAATTTAACTTAGACCGTAGTGTCTTAGAAAAAATCTATTTTGCTTTTATCAGGCCCCTCCTTGAATACGCCGATACTGTTTGGGATAATTGCTCTGTAACTAAAGTGGAGGAAATGGAAAAGATCCAGATTGCTGCGGCAAGGATTATTACTGGGGCAACCGTCAGTGCTAGTAAGTCCTTACTTTATACGGAAACAGGATGGGAACCGTTGCAAGATAGACGCTACAAACACAAGTTAATCCAGTTCTTCAAAATGTACCACCGTATGGTTCCTCCGCACATCTCCAGTAAAATCCCGCAACGTGCTTCCTTGATCAATCCATCACTTAGTCTTCGATCAGGTCAAAACCACCGTGTTCCGTTCTGTCGGACTGAGCTGTATAAATCTTCCTTCATACCCAGCGTTACTGACCAATGGAATAATTTGCCCTTGTCCGTGCGTGAAAACTCATCATTGGCAAACCTCAAGACTTTTCTAAACGATGGCAACCGACGACCGCCAAGGTTCTACTGCAGATCAAAATCTCGCACAGCCCAAATATATCACTGTAGATTGAGACTAGGATGTAGTAACCTCAATTTTCACTTATATCGCAACCACATATCAGCAACCCCTCTATGCCAGTGTGGAGAGGAAGAGACTCCCGCTCATTTTCTCCTGCATTGTCCAATTTTCTCCGATGCTCGTAATTATTCAATTAATCTCCTTCCGTTTAGAGCGGACTCCTCAACACTTCTATTCGGTTCGGAATTCCTGAGTAATGATGACAACCGCCTTATCTTTGAAGTGGTACACGACTTTATTTTATCAAGTAAGCGATTCACTAATTAACCCCAATGTAGTACTAGCCCATTTTATATACTTACTATAATAAACACTAACCCACAATTAAATCAAGATGATCTCCGTGGGAATGCCTGTAAACTAAGCTACACTTGTTTACTGTGGTAAACAGGCGAAGCCTCACTGATCGATTTGGACTTTCACCCAAACATTGATAACAGAGTCAACCGTGACTCTGTTGTCGGTGTTTGGGTGAAAGTCCAAATGGGCGTCTTGGGTGGCAAATAATTGGAGTTACCTTGATTATATTTCTATCTTTCGTCACGCGTAGTCATTTCGCATAGGTGATTGACATTAACACAACTAAATAACTCTACGCAATGAATACATCCATCCCGCACTTTCCAACTCTTCTTGCAGCCCAACCCATCCCACTGTTTCCATACAAGATTAGTTGCTGCCGCTTTTCAAACGCTTGTATAATGCAGATAAACACTGTTTGTACTTGATACTCATAACTGCTATTGTCATCGACGTATCTTTGTGATCTTGTGTTGGTGGAAACGGCCTTGTATAAGCTTTCAGCTTACTGCCGAATTCACATTAATGTTTGAAATGTATCTGTTATGGTTTTTTTTTTTGTAATAAATACTGTTTAAACTAAAGTAATGTAAAAACTCCAAGACAAACTCTCTCTGCTGTTGCCTCTCTAATTGCCAAGTCTTAATAAAATGAATGCTGGAAGTAATTTATACCAGTAAATGTGAAGTAAATAAGTAATTTTTCCGGCAATTCGCTTTATTAACATCCCTTCAATAATGATAATCAGTCCGGCATTAATTGTCAGGCTGGTAGTCATCATTGGGCGGCTCTTAATAAAGCGAACTGTCTGAAGAAAAAAATTGAATGCTGTAAGTAATTTATACTTTACTTAAATAGATGAAGTCGAAGTATTTTTTCCGGCAATTCGCTTTATTAACAGCCCTTCAATAATGATAATCAGTCCGGCATTAATTGCCAGGCCGGTAGTCATCATTGGACGGCTCTTAATAAAGCGAATTGTCTGAAGAAAAAAAATGAATGCTGGAAGTAATTTATACCAGTAAATGTGAAGTAAATAAGTAATTTTTCCGGCAATTCGCTTTATTAGCATCCCTTCAATAATGATAATCAGTCCGGCATTAATTGTCAGGCTGGTAGTCATCATTGGGCGGCTCTTAATAAAGCGAATTGTCTGAAGAAAAAAACTGAATGCTGTAAGTAATTTATACTTTACTTAAATAGATGAAGTCGAAGTATTTTTTCCGGCAATTCGCTTTATTAACAGCCCTTCAATAATGATAATCAGTCCGACATTAATTGCCAGGCTGGTAGTCATCATTGGACGGCTCTTAATAAAGCGAATTGTCTGAAGAAAAAAAATTGAATAAATAAAGAAACAAACAAATTGGAATGCAATAAGTAAGTCATAGCAGTAATTGGATCACACGCCAGTAATTTACCTAATAGTAAAAGTGGAGTAAACCTTAGGATGAGTGCATTATTAACCGCCTTTCAAAGAAGCCTTTAAAAAAATGCTGCAAAGGTAACAATATTTGTGTAATTGTGCACATACATGTCTTGAGGTTTTTTGTATTTTTTGAAAATATACCGCTAAAATATTGAATGTAAATATCTAAAAGTTTCTTTTATTCTATAGTCTGTATGAAAATATTCTGATAAAATAATGGAATAAAAAAATATTTTATCTGTATGAAAATATTCTGATAAAATAATGGAATAAAAAATATTTTCACTGATAATCTTCTTCATTTATTATATTCAAATATTATATCAGCGGCCGATTCGACCGAAAATGCTGGCGGCCGATTCGTACTGACTGGCGGCCGATTCGTCCGAAATTGTCAGCGGCCGATTTGGCTGGCGGCCGATTTGACCGTTTCCCTTTCAAATAAATGGACGTTTATTTGGCGAATTAAAATGCCCATTTATCACACTCGAGCACATTCGATTTTTGAAAATACTCGTTTTCATGTAAACCTCGCATCACTCAGTTCAGCCTTTCTCATTTTGGCCAATTTTTAGAGGGCGACTTGTAATCGCCCGACTATTTTTTCTAGGCGACTTTGGGCTTAGAAGGGCGCCTTAATCGCCCTCACGGCTGGTCCCTGCTGCGATAGTGGATAAAGGTGTTGATCGTGTTTTAAAACCAGCCGAAATAAGAACAAGATTTTTTTTCACCTAATTATTTATAATTCCAACATTTACATCAAATAATGTCAAGTGTCGCGATTATCAACAAATTTCGGGAAAATGTAGGAGAAGCACATGGTCAACTAGCAAAGTTTCAGCTCATGGACCATCAGGTGTGAACCGATGGTCCAAGAACTGAAACTTTCCCAAGTGCTAATTGTGTTTTTTAAAAAAGAAAACATTCTCATCGAGTGGAAAAAACACTTATTACATTGTGTACAGTTTAACATGTGAATAATGTTACAGTAACGCCCGACCATGGTGGGTGGATTACAACTAAATGTGTGGGTTGTAATCCACCCACCACGGTCGGGTGTTACTGTGTGTGTGGGGGGGGGGGGGTAGATTTTCCACCAGGCGATTTTGTACAATTCTCTACGAAGAAAGCATGTGAAGTGAAATTCAGCTCAAGGACCACTGGATACAACATAAACAGATAACAGCATAAAAATTAATGCCATAGCGGGGGGGGGGGGGGAGGGGAGGGGTAGTGGTGATTGGGGGGGGAGTATATTTGAAATCCCAGAAGGCTAACAAGATACTCCATATATCACACACGGCATCCTATCTCCCTGAAGGCTTGATAGATGACTGCCGGTTATTCAAAACTATAGGGAGCCCTATCTATCTCTGGCTCTCTCTCTCTCTCTTGGAGTCTCCATGGCGTTGAGGCATTGATTACTGACAATCTATCAGTCCCAATTTATACCACAGGAAACAGTAACCACGCTCTCATCCCTTCGGTCCTCATGTGAGGCAATAGGAAAGCTAGGTCTGTGTGAGGCAAGTAAAATAAAATAAAGTTAACCAGGTCGCAAGGGATTTTGAAATCCCACATCGTCCCTGCGCGCCTTCGGTATTCTAAGACCTTTCATTCATTCATTCATCGCAACCAATTTGTGAAACAGAGAGAGATTGGGAGGGCACAAGAGGGGTAGAGGAGGAGGGGGCCGTGAACGTATAACTACCCATGACGGACATTTAAAATAATCTTCTGGGAAATAATCTTATTATTCTTGTCACCTACTTTACTCCATGTAAATGGAAAAAAAAGTAATGAAAGAAATCTATCAATCAAATCTACACCCCACTAATCTCCTTATAATCATAAAAAGAACCAGGATAAATCAGCCCACCTCACTGTGTCAACACAGCGAAAGCCAATTAATAGGGACAGACTAATCTCAGGAACAGGACATGGAACAGGAACAGGTACCTAATCTCAGGAATGCAGGAACAGAGAAAAAGAGCATTAAACCACGCAAGTGAATAAACCTTATTCAAATGTATGCCCACCATAACAACACAATAATCATATGCTTTTAACCCCCTAAGCCTCTAGTCTATATAATTTTTGGAATGTGTCTTTTTCTCACCTTTTTCAATTTTCATTGAATTCACAGGAACAGTTACCATCGGTGGAACGGTTCTCTTTGCAGCGGGAGTAAATTTCAACAGCCAAATATCGCTGCTTAACACGTTTGCCAATGATCTCGACTGTGTGTGGAGTCAACTTGGCAGATTGGAGGGGTGAGGGAACTATGTCTAACACAACAATTATTTTAGGAATATTTAACAAATAGATGAGACAATAATTCTGGAATTTTCATTTTCCAGTTTTTTTTTTCTCAAACTTGTTGTGTGGAAAAGATGAAGAGGTGCTGCAATGTCTGAAAATCTTAACAGTTATTTGAAATAAACTATTATTTTTTTTTAAGGGAAGTTTAAGAGCCTTACATATCTTGTTAATTAGACCGAAAACGAAAATGTGGAAATGTGGAAAAAGACAGAATGGATGATATGTCGGGAAGGTGGGCGAGTACATAACCAGGGGTTCAGTAGCATTCACCAAATTTTCATTTCTTGTCTCAAAAACATAGCTTATGATCCCTCATTGGAACGACCTCATTCCAAAGGGGGATCAGAAACTATTTTTGTTGTTGGACATTCTAACGTGGGGAAAAAAAGTGAAATTTTCATGAAAAAAGGTCACAATACTTCAATTTATCAGTGAATGCAGAAATGAAATCTGCAGCACTGATCAAGGTGATATCTTGTGAATAGCTGCAGGTAAGGACGTTGTAATCGGCCAAATTTTAGTGGGAATGTGTATCAATCAACGAAAAGTTGTCGTGTTTTGTTTTAGGTTCCGGTTTCAAAACACGACAACTTTTCCTCAATCCACATTTCCACAAAAATTTGGCCCGATTGTAATGAAATTCCGGGGGGGGGGGGGGGAGCCCAGGATTCTATAATTAGAGGTGGGGAGGGGCAGGGTGGGGGTGGGGACTTGCCAGTTTTTTAGGCGGCCCTACCATAATATTTGGAAGGTTGCTGTGGGGTTTCGGGGTGTTCTCCCCTACGCTCTAAAAAAAAAACAATAAATTTTGGTTTTCAAGAATACCAACAGCATATGAGATACACAAAGCCCCGAATAGCCCCAATGTAAGTTTTTCTGTTGTGGATCTAGTGAGAACCCGGCCATTTGATCGCATCCACTTATTTTCGTTGCGAATCAATAAGGAACTTGAAATGTGCAACTCAGGAAGCGATAGCGAAATTTATGACTAAATTGTCAATGGGGGCTCAGGATAGTTTGAAGGCCCCTGGAACAAGTGCGGGGCCTCCCGGCTAATTATTATAATATTAATTCTGCTGGGCCCCATTTGAAATCATGACATATGACTACTCGTTAAAGTTCACAGTAATCATGAAATCACGGACCACCATCCACAGCCGAAATATTGAGCCCTCTAACTTGTCCTGTGTGGGGTACCAACTTGTCCCATGTAGGATACCAGTTTTAGAGTGTAGTCCTAACTAGGACCCTCCCGTCATTACACTCCCTCATCCCTTCACAGAAGTGGAGAGGGGGAGGGGGTAACGACGGAAGGGTACTATTTAGGACAGGGACGTGTGAGAAGGGAGTAAAATGAAAATTCAACAAACAAGAAAATAGAAAGCAAAGTTTCTAATAGTTTATTAATTCTCTGAAACTTGTTATGAGCAACATGTGAAGATGTGTAGGCTACGATTCATAAAAATATTTAGGCCTAATTAAACTAATAATGATTACCAAAACTGCTATTTTACAAAGTCCGTAATAAAAATATGACAGACTTTGGGTCCAAGTTTGGACTACAGTAAGACATGTGCATGTGTCCCCTTCCGGATTTGCATATAATTTTGTTGCATATTCCGCACACCCCCCCCCCCCCCCCCCCCACCCCATCATACTCTTAAAAATGTATTTTCCATCCTACACATCTGTGGTTACTGGGAAAAAATTGTGCCCCCCCCCCCCCCCCCCCCCACCAACCCCTACTTGTTAGGAATAGGCCTCCCCGAGATTTATATATTGGCCTAACACAAGCCTGAAAATTCGAAACTTTTATGAAGCCTGCCCGACAGGGGGACTGAGCACGGGTGTGCGACACGCCTTGCCAAAAATAATCAGCCACCGTATCAACTGAGCTGACGACAACTCCTCCAGGGGCTGTCGTAAGCTCAGTTGATATGGTGGTTGATCATTTTTGGATAGAAAAATATCTTGACTTTAAATTAATGAAATAATCCCATCTAATATAGGCCACTCCCAATTTACCAAAATATCTTTCATATCGACCAATGAAATAATTATAGGAATTAACACAACATTAGACTGTAATTATCATGTAATGTCATGACACGTGAAAAGGCCAATCAGCATGAAGAAGCCAATCAGAAAGATTTTTCTTCTGATTTCAGGTTCTGTAATCAAATTTCTTTCGTTTTGGCATTCAAAACAGGTTAACTATCGAAAATTAAATCTAAAACAATATTTTTGAAAAAAAAAAAAAAACAAGAAAATTTCTTTCCCAGCACACGACATACTATTTCACTGCACACGATGTATTATTTCACTGTACAGTTAAAACTAGAAGTCCTGTCCACCAATAGTGCGCTTATCTAGGCTTAATTGCGCGTTGAAATTGCATGCAATTGCCATATCGAGTAGCATCCAAAGCACGGCAGGTTCTCCTGGTTACTCAAAGCAAACACATGCAATGTTTCTGCCAATGGACCTCCGGGTTACCCGGAGGTCAATTGGCTGAAACATTGCTTGTGCACAGGCCATATGTACAGAATTTGATAGCTTTACTTGGGCCATAACGCGTACATTAACGTGCATATCAACATGCTATTTGTGTGCATTTCATGACAGGACTTTTAGTTTTAACTGTATATACAACATGTAATTAGTGCCACAATAAAAACCTGAAATTAAATTGCGACTTCTCATTGAAAAGCATCTGGTGATGTTTTCCAATGAATAGTTGCAAAATAATCAGAAAATATATTTTTAACATCCAAGTACCATTTCATTGTCTATATTAGCGCCATGATAACACCTAAACCTATTCTGCAATTGCTCATTGGAAAGCATATAGCGGTGTTTTCCAATATAAGTAGGGAGAAAATAATCATAAACAAATCCCTAACACATGACGTACCATTTCACTGTACATATAATATTCACAGGCAACTGCTACCAGGCTTTTGACAAGGAATTAATAAATAAAAAATGGAAAAAATTCCCCACACTCTTTATTAAATATAATTTCATAAAGAGAGGGAGAATTTGTTTCCCTATTATTTATTAACCCTTTACCTACATGAAAAGCAGACGACACTTGCAAAAAAAATTCTTGAATAACTAATTTTTTTCATTTTTTGTCTCAAAAACATAGGTTATGAGACCCCTTGTTGGAACGAGCTCAATGAGCTCGTTCCAACGAGGGGTCATAACCTATGTTTTTAGACAAAAAATGAAAATATTTAAAAAATTAATTGGCGATTTTTGAGAATAGCGCTCGCCGGTTTTGGCCGTTACGTTGGGTAAAGGGTTTATTCTTCATCAAAAGTCCGGTAGCAGCTGCTTATGATATATTAACAACACGATAAACCTGAAATTATTTTGCAACCAGTCATTGGAAAGTAGCTAGCGATGTTATCCAATAAATAGTTGCAAAATAATGAGAATCCCCCCTCCCCCCCAATATTTCCAAATAAATTTTAAATAATGGCTCCAACACTGTAAGCGATTGAAACATTTGACTTTTAACCATTGCTGGCATGCGGTCACAGTTGACCAATGACCACAGCTGTACAAAAGTGATCTTAAACACCAATAATAAACAAATAAATAGTTCATTAAAATGGAGTATAATATAAAAAATTTCAAAAGGTGTACCCTGCTGTGAAATTTATTCACAGAGAATGAGACAAATTTTAGAATAGATATTAGATTTCCAAGAAAAAAAAGTTGTGTGGTTCGGGCAGCCCAACCCACCCTAATTTAGACATTGGACCCTAAACATTTTATGGCCCTCCCCCCCCCCCCAAAAAAAAAATTGCCGGTTGTAACAATGATGTTAGACCGACCATTTTTGCGAATTTCCTTAGGTTTACCGCAAATAAACAAAACAAAAAAGAGAAAAAAATGGGAAATGAAAATTCCAGAATTATTGTCTCATCTATTTGTTAAATATTCCTCAAATAATTGTTGTGTTAGACATAGTTCCCCCACCCCTCCAATCCGCCAAGTTGACTCCACACACAGTCGAGATCATTGGCAACGTGTTAAGCAGCGATATTTGGCTGTTGAAATTACTCCCGCTGCAAAGAGAACCGTTCCGCCGGCGGTAACTGTTCCTGTGAATTCAATGAAAATTGAAAAAGGTGAGAAAAACGACACATTCAAAAAATTATATAGACTAGAGGGCTTAGGGGGTTAAAAAACATATGATTAGTGTGTTGTTATGGTGGGCACACGTTTGAATAAGGTTTATTCACTTGTGTGGATTAATGCTCTTTTTCTCTGTTCCTGCATTCCTGAGATTAGGTACCTGTTCTTGTTCCATGTCCTGTTCCTGAGATTAGTCTATCCCAATTATAAGCTAGTTAACACGGCGCCGAGTCAGCTACACTTTTTAGTGTGTTTCAAAGAGAAAATGTCTTCTAACATCGTAAAATAACATCATACAAACTTCTTTTTTGGCATATATATTTGAATTACACCCAAACCGTCCTCTGGCCAAACCGTCCTCTGCAATTTGACCCAAACCGTCCCGCTACATTTAGACCCAAACCGTCCGCTAATACAACCAAACCATCCTCCAGTGAAAATAAGTAGAAAATGAAAAAAAAATTGAATGTTTCTATAATTTTGTTGACATGTTCAATAAACTTTGAGTTCAGTTAATCAATGGTCACTCACTGTTTGTTACTTTAATTCGGAGAGACCGGGGCTAGTTGGAACACGGGGTTAGTTAAAACCAGACCTTAATTCGTTCCCTTTTGCATATGCTTTTTTCGACAACCTCCATGCGTGCAAACTGAACAGCAGCATTTTCCATTGCGAGAAAATCGATGATTGAAGGCTAAATAAAAGAAAATAAACAGGTAAGATTAAATATTCAACACAAAAGTAATATTTGGAGATTGTTTAGAATGTGTCATAAAGTTTTGAAATCTACCGTCTTTCAAACTTTCCCTTAATGCAACAGATACTACGAGAACGTCATATACTCACACAAGGAATTGGGTCATACGCTGTACCAGAAACCGGCTACAGCTTCCTTGCGGAATGGCCCGGGGCTAGTTGAAACACTTTAACTGGGGCTAGTTGGAACATGTTCCAACAAGCCCTGTTTAGCATTATGACAGGATTCGCACATAAATAAACTGGATAGCCTAAAATGCAATAACGATTGATCACTATTTTAAAAAAAGCTTTAACTATTCTTATAATTTTCTATTTCAGGTTACCAATATGAGAACATATAAAAGAAAAACAGAAAAGGGAAGAACTCCTTCAGATGTTATGATGCGAGCTGCCAAATTGGTAAATGGGGGAAATCGGTGCAGAACTGTAGCCAAAGATTTTGGCATACCACACATTACTCTTCAGTGGTATTGTATTAATTTAAAGAATGCTGTTAGTGTAACAAACCCAAGCTCCAACACAAATATTCACGTTGGTTATAGGCACAACAAAACATTTTCGATTCTGAGGTGGAAAAGCTGTAGCAGATTATGTTATCAAAGCATCTCACCTATATCACGGACTTACACCCACAGAAGTGAGAAAGTTGGCATTTCAGTATGCTAAAAAAAAAAAATAATAAAACTATTTTACCGAACTGGGAGAAATATGGAATGGCTGGGCCTGATTAGTTTTCGTCATTTTTGAAAAGGAACAACCAGATAGCTGTTCGTACACCAGAAGCCACGTCGATAAGCAGAGCTTCAACAGGTTCAACGCTGGTAAATTTTTTGACAATTTAAGCCTCGTATTAACTTGTGAAGAAAAAAGAAAAAGGCGTAGGCAAGGAACATGGGTAAACAATTCATTAAAGGGTTTGAACATGTGTAAACAATTCATTTGCAGTTTTCGCAGTGGAAAAAGTGGGGCTTGTCCATTTAATGGTTAATAAATCATTGTTAAAACTTTACACTGCAGTGAATGCACATTTATTCTGTTTGTTTTGAACCCTTATACAGTTTGGTCATATTGTGTCAAAAAGTTTTACGAGTGGACGAAGTCGGAGTATGTCGTGAGAACCACCAAGCAGCGGCAAGACACTCAGGCTCTCCAACTTACTAAACTCACTGAAGCAGTGTTAGCATTGATGGACGTCATGTGATTTTTATCTTATTCATATTTTATAAAATTTTATGGTATTTTATGGCATGGCGTATAATATAAATATTTATTTTCATGGTCAAATTTTGCATATTACTTCCCAAGCGGTTAGATATTTTATAGGTTATAAATACAGTTTCAAATAACCCTGTATTATGTTCCAACTAGCCCCATACCCGGGGTTAGTTGGAACATTTGATGGCAACTTTTATCCATTATTCTCTCTTAGAGATAATATTTGGAACTCATTACCACAAGTTATAATTAGAGCAGCTTATACCCTGCTATTTGTAAATGCAAAATTCAAACATATATGTGAAAGCATTTTTTCAACAAGGTCAAAAATGTAAATTTTGTTCCAACTAGCCCCGGTCTCCCCTATTACAAATTACAGTAGGCCTAATTACAAAGATTGTACCGGTGTTGTTGTTTTTAGGCAATGTCTAACTGTCTTCTTCTGGCCTTAGACAATAACTGATAACTAAACAGTGAAATGCCAACTAACTCCACCACTGAACCCACTTCAGGAGTGGATTTAACATCGCTGTTGTCTGGTTTTCAAAAAGAGATAGCCACATTGAACGGCACTATTGAGGGTCTGCGCTCGGATCTTAGGACCCAAAAAGAACAGTTCGAGAAGGAAAAATTGGAGCTAATAAAAGTGTTGGAGGAATCAAAAAGGGAAAATAAGTCGGCAAATGGAAAAAAGGGAAAAAGTAGACATAAATCAGGTTTACAAAAAATTATATTTGTAAACAGAATACCCCCCCCCCCCCCTCCCATAAAGAAACAATGCCTGTTTAAAAATATTATTTTCTGTTATCATGCATTGAAAATCACTGCCGGTAATTTTCAATGCATGATAACAAAAAAATTACATTTGTAAACAGCGCCCCCCCCCCCCCCTCATGAAATAATGCCTGGTTAAAACTGAAAATCACTCGTAAATGCCGCCCTGCCCCCCACCCCCCCAAAAAAGAATAGAAAGTAGCTCATCACCACTAAGTAATCACAAATCGTGTTTGTTCACTATTATTATTATCACAAATATTGTTTTGTTACCGTGTATTTGTGTCATATAATCATTATTATGATCTGTAAAGAAAAAACGTTTGAAACGTAGTTGAAAATGAAAAAATAAATAAAATCAATAAATAAACAACCAGTTTTATGTTATTATTATACCACTCTCCTCTCTCATTCGCTCTTTCCCTGGAGGACGGTTCGGGTCAAATTGCTCAGAGGACAGTTCGGTCACTGTGGAGGATGGTTCGGGTTAGATTGGAGGACGGTTTGGGTCAAATTGCTAGAGGATGGTTCGGCCAGAGGACGGTTTGGGTGTATTCGTATATATTTTGTATCGTCTCCAGAGTATACTTTCCAAATTTTATAAAAAACAACCAACAAATAAGTGAGAAAATGATAATTTAATTCCCGACTACACTTTTTCTCGAACACGGACTACTCGATTTTGTTGATGATCTTACAGAAAACATAAAAAACAGAGTTCAAACTGATGTCATCGTTATGGACTTTGCTAAAGCATTTGACAAAGTAAATCAAAGCCTGCTTATACACAAACTCAGATATTACGGGATCCACGAAAAGATCTGTGATTGGATCCAAAATTGGCTGAGTAATAGAACACAATCTGTTGTTGTGCAAGGACAAACTTCTGACCCCATACCAGTAGAATCAGGTGTTCCACAAGGGTCAGTCCTTGGCCCATGTCTCTTCCTGCACTACATAAACGACCTTCCGGACAAAATAAAATCAACAGTCCGCCTCTTTGCAGATGACAGTCATGACACACTTGCATATACCACCATAAACAAACCATCTTCAAAAATACAGCTCGAAAATGACCTGCAAGGAATGGGGAGATGGGAAACAAAGTGGCTGATACAATTCCACCCTGACAAGTGTAACATCCTCTCAGTAACAAACAAGAAATACAAGCAAATAAATACATATACACTACACGATCATATACTCAGCCATATGGACACCATCAAATACCTTGGCCTAACGATAAAATCTGATCTAAACTGGGACATGCATATAAATAATATCTACAATAAAGCCAACAAAACTATTGGCTTCCTTAGGAGGAACTTAAATTTTGCCTCTCTTAAAATCAAAGAACAAGCATATAAGCCCTAGTTAGACTATTGGCCGAATATGCTAGTACAGCGTGGGACCCACACACAAAAAATGAGATAAATAAAATTGAAAAAATTCAAAGGCGTGCAGCTAGATATGTGACAAACCGACATCACAACAGATCAAGTGTCTCAGACATGATAGCTAGCCTAAACTGGAAAACACTTAAGAAAGACGTAACAATGCTAGACTTCAAATGCTTCATAAAATTGTACACAATACAGTAGCAACTGATCATAAATCTAGACTAAACAAGCAACATCGTACCACTCGCCATTCCCATCACAACGCTTTCTGTGTGCTTGAGTCTCGCATTGATGTACGTAAATGGTCCTTCTTTTCATGCACAATACAGGACTGGAACAATCTTCCACACAAAACTGCCGCCTTAGAAAATTATAATAAATTCAAAGAAGCACTAGAAACTAACTCAAATACAGTTAAAACTAAAAGTCCTGTCTTGAAATGCGCACAAATAGCACGTCGATATGCACGTTAATCTACGGGATATGACCATAGTAAGGCTATCAAATACTGTAATTATGGCCTGTGCATAAGCAATGTTTCAGCCAATGGACCTCTGGGAAACCTGGAGGTCCATTGGCAGAAACATTGCCCGTGTTTGCTATGTGTAACCAGGAGAACCTGTCTGCTTTGGATGCCATTCGATATGACAATTGCGCGCAATTCATACGCGCAATTAAGCCTAGATAAGCACACAGTTCGTGACAGGACTTCTACTTTTAACTGTAAGGACGAAACAAGAAACAGTAGTGGTGACATACCAGAGGACTACCCGGTGTAAATTGCAGCCCTTCCCACTAAAAGCCTAATAGATATACATATGTGCATATAGACATGGAAGTTGTAAAAAGTTGCAAAACATTTTTTTTTTTTTATCGTATAAATACTATAATTGGAGCAGTCAGTGGAGCATTATCTCCGCTATACTGCCCCACTGAACATAACTAAAAAGTATATAGATAGGGACACACTAAAAAGTGTAGTCCGTGTCCGTGTCGGAGAAAAAGTGTAGTCGGGAATTAAATTATCATTTTCTCCTGTATTTGTTGGTTGTTTTCTATGAAATTTGGAAAGTATACTCAGGGGACGATACCAAATATATATGCCAAAAGAGAAGCTTGTTCGATGTTATTTTACGATGTTAGAAGACATTTTCTCTTTCAAACACACTAAAAAGTGTAGCTGACTCGGCGCCGTGTTAACTAATTAATTGGCTTACGCTGTGTTGACACATGATTATGAGGAGATTAGTGGGGTGTTGATTGGATTGATAGATTTTCTTTCATTACTTTTTTTTTCCATTTACATAAGATTATGTTAAATGTCCGTGGTGGGTCGTTACACGTTCACGCTCTCTCTCTCTCTCTCTCATGCGCCCTCTCAGTCTCACTCTGTTTCACAAATCGGTTGCGATGAATGAATGAATGAAACTGTGACTGACAGAGAAGAAAAGAAAACCAAACAGCAACGCCGGTTTGGTAGCGGCCCCGGTATATTGACCATAGCGGTTACAAAAAAGGAGTGGAGAAAGCTCCGCCAGTATAGTTTTGAATATCCGGGAGTCATCCATCAAGCCTTCAGGGAGATAGGGGGGGGGGGGGGGGATATATGTAATATCTGGTTATCCTTCTGGAATTTCAAATACCACCACCCACCCCCCACCCCCACCCCTCCCCCCCACCTCCGGCGAAAAAAAATTAATTATCCCTTAAAGGGTTTTTTTGTTAAATCAATAATTAAAATACTTTCCACCAAAATGGCGGCGGAGAAACAAACATTGAAATAAAGTCTAGGACGCTGCACATTGAGTGAAGAATGAAGTGGGCGGAGACAAAAACAATAAACTAAATTAAAATAATAAGAATTTTACAATACCAGCTGGAGTTGTACATGTAGGACAGACGTTGAAAAACTGAATTCTCTTATATTTTCCAAATGTTGATAATTTCAACACTTGACATTATTTCTTTGGAAGCTCTCGTGGAAAGTTTCCAAAGATATTATGTCAGGTGTTGGAATTTGTAAAATTGTGGAGTAGTGGAGACCCTGGAACATTTTCTCATGGAATGCCCAAAATATATGCCTCGACCGACTCAAGGGGAGTTCAGCCAGCCCAGCCCCCCTTGGCCCGTACGCCTATGCCTACACTGAAGTATATCCCCCATATAACCCCTAAAATCATCAAAGAATAGTATATTATTCAACATCAACAGAACTTGCCCTAGTTCACTATATAGGCAATGAAACACTTCATCTTGAGAGACCGCACAGTGATGCCAAAACTAAGCAGCAACCATGCAAGCGAACGTTACCACCGTACTCCACGTGCTTGTTGGTAATCGCGACACTTGACATGATTTGTAAGGTTGGTCTCCATGCTTGAGACCTTCCCAAGAAATGATGTCAAATTTTGGAATTATAAATAATTGGGTGAAAAAAAATCTTGTTCTTATTTCGTCTGGTTTTAAAACACGATCGACACCTTCATCCATTGTCGCAGGGAATCCAACCACAAAACACTCGGAACGACATACCAACTAAATTTACTTTTGCTTGTTATAAATATGTTTGTTATTTGTTCATGTTTGAGCTGTATCTCTATATCTTTGTGCTAAGCTATATCCTTCATGTCCTGTATTTATCCAATAAAATACTGAAAATTAAATTATTCGTTGATTCTTTCATCCACACCCCACTAATCTCCTCATAATCATAAAAAGAACCAGGATAATCAGCCCGTCTTGCTGTGTCAACAGCCAACACAGCGTAAACCAATTAATTAGCTAACACGGCGCCGAGTCAGCTACACTTTTTAGTGTGTTTGAAAGAGAAAATGTCTTCTAACAAGTAACATCGTAAAATAACATCGTACAAACTTTCCTTTTGGCATATATATTTCGTATCGTCCCCTGAGTATACTTTCCAAATTTCATAGAAACAACCGACAAATAAAGGAGAAAATGATAATTTAATTCCCGACTACACTTTTTCTCCGACACGGACACGGACTACACTTTTTAGTGTGTCCCTATAGATACGTGTATAACTGACAAACGATACGAAAACAATCTAACAGTTACCATCATACTATAAATACTAACCCCCTTCACGAGGGCAGATCCGTGCGCACCCCGGGAAACCAAACCAGCAGAATCATCACCCAGTTGATGGAGGATGGTTCTAAAAAGAAGAAGAAGACACTTTTTAATGTGTCCCCGTAATTTGCGGTAATTCTTCTAAAGTAATCGTGCTGTTGCACGCATTGTAAAACATTGAAAACTTCATCCTTATTGTCATCCCTGTAAATATCACGGGCTGACACTTTTTATACAAACCGGCACTTCCTCCATCTATACAAGTAAGATACGAAAACGTTAGAAATACTGCTATCAAGTTTGTTCCCATCTTTCTCATTTTCAACCGATCAAGGAAGAGGAAGAAAGTGAAACTAACTGAGCGGTCACGTTCACAACACACGTTCCGGATCGGATTACAATACTTCAGAAGGGTATGGCTGGAAAAAATCCGTCGAAGTTGTCTTTCGCCGATTAGTCCATTACCTCGGTCCTTACTTTGGTTTCTAGACAACTCGAGCCCACGGCAACTCGTACCAGTCAAGTCGTACCCAAAATTGGACGGCTCGTACCCATTTTCGACTGGACAACTCGTACCCACAATTGGACAACTCGTACCCATGGTTGGACAACTCGTGCCCATGACTGGTCAACTTGTACTTGGTGTTTAATTGTATGGGCGAAGGCCGTTAATGGCCTAAGAACTATAGAAGCGGGGTTTTTGCTTTTGTTTCATCCATTTAAGGTGCTATAATAGTAATGGAAATCAGTTTACTTTGAAATTCCTTCGTCAGATATTCCATGAATATGAATAAAATATACACAAAGTTTACGTCTAAATGACGGCTGTGATACACAGAACAGGAAACATATATTCATTGGCCGTACTTTGTTGATAGCAGGCACCAGTTGTTCCTGAAAGTCGGCAATCGTATTCGTTCGAGAACTGGCGTGAATGACACCCCCCCCCCCCCCTCCAACCCCGACACCCGGTTTCTGTGCTTCAGTTTTGGGAAATAGCGTACTGGAAAAAACTAAAAGGCCTCGCATCTAGGCCTAGGCTCTGCAAATTATCAGGGTGAAAACCATAGCCTTCGTCGCATTAACTCTTGCCTTTCCTAATTAATAATGCCACTCTCCACCTTTAGATTATTTTTCGTGTGGCAAAGTTACATCACTGGTGAGGTGCCACTCCGGTCAGGCGAGAAAGGATTTCATTGTAAATTGAGAGTCCAGCCGGATTTTGTACATCGAAGACTATTGAGAAATTGGAACACCTTGGCATCAGTGACAACATCCTGACGTGGATTAGAGAATTCCTGTGCGACAGAACTCAAGAAGTCGTCGTGGAAGGGGAGCACTCGGATTGCGTCCTAGTTGAATCGGGTGTACCACAGGGAACAGTGCTGGGCCCTCTCCTGTTTCTCCTGCACATAAACGACCTCCCGCTCGAGGTAACTTCCAACGTAAGGCTATTCGCCGATGACTGCCTCCTGTATCGGGCAATAAATAGCATCCAGGACCAACAGCTGCTACAACAAGACCTAGCAAACCTGCAGGCGTGGGCCATCAAATGGGGCATGAGATTTAACGCCAAAAAATGCTACATCCTCCGGTCATCAAGAAAAGGCAAAACACTTTCCTACTTCTACAAAATTAATGAACAGATCCTCCAGGAAGTCAGTGACAATTCATATCTCGGCCTGATCTTTGCAAACAACCTAAAATGGGACATCCACATAAACAAGATTAATGCGAAGGCAAATAGCACGCTTGGGTTTATAAGACGCAACCTAAAATACGCCCCCAAGGCACTGAAGGAAACAGCCTACAAATCCCTGGTTCGTTCAAAACTTGAAGACGGTTGCGCAGTCTGGGATCCGTATACCATAAAGGTCATTGACAAACTTGAAATGACACAGCGACGGGCGGCACGTTTTGTTTGCAATGACTATCGCAGAGACAGCAGCGTTAGTAAAATGCTCCGTATTTTGAATTGGCCATCTCTACAGGAGCGAAGGGCAAACAAACGCATCCAGACACTCGATAACATCATATCGGGGTGCGATGCAATCCCCAAAGAAAAATACATCCAAATGGGGACGACCCGTACACGAAGTAGAAATGACAATAAATTGGCGGTCTGTAGAACGAATACAGAGGAATTCAAACACTCGTTTTTTCCACGTACAATTGTGGAATGGAACTCCAAAAATCAAGCCACTATTGATAGCATCTGTGGCACCACCACTGCGCATGTGTGAAACACCACATCTCCCCTGTGTTTTTATACGCGTCATCGCGGTTTACACAGTAACTCTATTCAGATTCAGATTCAGAAGCGTAACACATTTACCCGCTGGGAAGAAAAACGGCAAACAATGACCAGTGATAGACTGGATCAAGAAGATCACAAATAATGTTCATTTAAAAAAAAATCTAATTAAAAAGCTCTAATACATCTCTCTCTATGAGTCCACCAGCTCGCATCAACTGATTTCTGTCGGAAATTTTATGGTCAATACCGACACACCTGAAAATTCGACAGTCATTTAATTTAGACTTACCCGGCAGTGCCAGGTGTGAGATCACGAAGAATTATTTTCTATCGTCTATTACCTTATAGTCGATTGGTGTTTAATTTTCTTCCAATTATCTGTGCATATTATTATCGCCAATTAAGTTAATCTTCCAGTTGGGAGGTGTGTTTTTCTAACAATTATCTTCCATGACAATCATGAAAATTAAATGGTAATTAGCATTTTTTTAAGGTTTGCAATTAGGCTATAAATGTGAATAAAAGTGAATCTCTCTCTCTCTCTCTCTCTCTCTCTCTCTCTCTCTGTCTCTCTCTCTCTCTCTAGGCACCTGACTCTCGTTCCTCGACCGATTGAAACAAAAATTGGCACAGGTCTATATAGATGTAATTTGACCAGGCGTCCGACATCGCGTTAATCCTTCAACTAATGAAGGGGTGGGTTAGGGTGGGGGAATGCGCCCCGATCGCATCTGATTTTGCATTAACCCTGCAACACGTGAACTGCTGGGTATGACTACCAGTACAACAAAATATTACGTAAAAAAGCCCTCAGAAGTTTAACGAAGAGCCAAAGATTACCCGATTTTGGGAAGGGGGGGGAGTGGGAGGGGGGTGGGGTGGGGTCGTCTCCCGTATCTACACCACTGTATTAATATATAATTTAAATATTTCCTGTTTCCTTCGAATTGCTCTCTTGATGAAATGTCCATACCGGCGAAATTGACTTTCGGCGAAGTCTGTTCAGACTGTTCTGCTGAGATAAATGCTAAAAATGGAAAGTTTTTGCCTTTCTGCACACCCATTGAAAGCAGACACAAATCTTATCAAGTCCTTCGGCCAATATTCGCCTTCGCCCATACAATTAAAGACCAGGTACATGTTGACCAACTGTGGGTACGAGTTGTCCAACCTTGGGTACGAGTTGTCCAACTGTGGGTACGAGCTGTCCAGCCGAAATTGGGTACGAGTCGTCCAATTTTGGGTACGACTTGACTGGTACGAGTTGCCGTGGGTATGATTGTCCTGATACCCTTACTTTGTTGTAAGATCCGTGTGATATAAATATGGGAATTTTTTTCAGAATCTTCTTCTTTAGGGGAAACGGTCAAATCGGCCGCCAGCCAAATCGGCCGCTGACAATTTCGGACGAATCGGCCGCCAGTCAGTACGAATCGGCCGCCAGCATTTTCGGTCGAATCGGCCGCTGATATAATATTTGAATATAATAAATGAAGAAGATTATCAGTGAAAATATTTTTTATTCCATTATTTTATCAGAATATTTTCATACAGATAAAATATTTTTTTATTCCATTATTTTATCAGAATATTTTCATACAGACTATAGAATAAAAGAAACTTTTAGATATTTACATTCAATATTTTAGCGGTATATTTTCAAAAAATACAAAAAACCTCAAGACATGTATGTGCACAATTACACAAATATTGTTACCTTTGCAGCATTTTTTTAAAGGCTTCTTTGAAAGGCGGTTAATAATGCACTCATCCTAAGGTTTACTCCACTTTTACTATTAGGTAAATTACTGGCGTGTGATCCAATTACTGCTATGACTTACTTATTGCATTCCAATTTGTTTGTTTCTTTATTTATTCAATTTTTTTTTCTTCAGACAATTCGCTTTATTAAGAGCCGTCCAATGATGACTACCAGCCTGGCAATTAATGTCGGACTGATTATCATTATTGAAGGGCTGTTAATAAAGCGAATTACCGGAAAAAATACTTCGACTTCATCTATTTAAGTAAAGTATAAATTACTTACAGCATTCAATTTTTTTCTTCAGACAATTCGCTTTATTAAGAGCCGCCCAATGATGACTACCAGCCTGACAATTAATGCCGGACTGATTATCATTATTGAAGGGATGCTAATAAAGCGAATTGCCGGAAAAATTACTTATTTACTTCACATTTACTGGTATAAATTACTTCCAGCATTCATTTTTTTTTCTTCAGACAATTCGCTTTATTAAGAGCCGTCCAGTGATGACTACCGGCCTGGCAATTAATGCCGGACTGATTATCATTATTGAAGGGCTGTTAATAAAGCGAATTGCCGGAAAAAATACTTCGACTTCATCTATTTAAGTAAAGTATAAATTACTTACAGCATTCAATTTTTTTCTTCAGACAATTCGCTTTATTAAGAGCCGCCCAATGATGACTACCAGCCTGACAATTAATGCCGGACTGATTATCATTATTGAAGGGATGTTAATAAAGCGAATTGCCGGAAAAATTACTTATTTACTTCACATTTACTGGTATAAATTACTTCCAGCATTCATTTTATCAAGACTTGGCAATTAGAGAGGCAACAGCAGAGAGAGTTTGTCTTGGAGTTTTTACATTATTTTGATACTCTCCCCAAATAGCTTCTAAATCTGCATTGAATTTCCTAGTTTTTACTGAGACATGACGACTCAACTGCCCCCAGTTCACAAATTCCCGAACACTTGGGATGGAGGTAGCTTCCTTATAGAGCAAATCTACCAACAAGAAAAACTGCAAGTTACGTCGGCCTGCGGCCCCATTAATGCTTTTGTGCCAAGCTTCGCAGTCATTGTTGGTCCGTACGGTAAGTCCAAAGACTGACCATGTATGTGCAGGCCACACATTGGAACACACCCACTGATTTTCTGCATAGATAAAAAGTTCTTTCAGAGCAGATTCCCCAGCTTCCTCTTTCAAAACCATAAACTCTTCTTGAATGTGGGAGTGGTGTAAATAAGGAATGGCCATGAGTTTTTTAACAAGTCTGTAAATGTCTGACCGTCTACCATATTCTACCTCAAGCCCTAAAGTTCTAACCTTTTTATAAACTGCTTGTTGCCAATGAAAAGCACAGCCCTTCAACTCGACACTTGGCAACAACTCTCTCAGTGCAAGCCATACACCGCGCTCAAAATCAGCCATGCAACGTTGAACACGAACGTTAACATAACCACCCATCTTTTCAATCAAAGATGCGAACACTGCACGGTAATCTAGCTCCCTTCGCCTCGACATGAACACAAAAGCAGTTGGCACTTGTTTCATTTCACCTGTTTCTGATGCAAGGAAAGTGTGTATTGTGTATAATTGTACAAATGGAGAGCGAACAACTCTAAAAGTACCATCTAAATACCATGTTTTAGCCTTACTCATTGTCTCCAATTGATGCGGGGTGGCAAAAATTAAGTGTCTAGCACTACTGACTGAAATGTCGTCCACCCAAAAATCAGGTGGAAAATAACTAGGGTGGAAATTATAGTCCAAGTCTTTAGGATCTTCGGGCCTTAAAGCTTGTCTTTTACGGTTCGCCCTTCTGTACATTGCATCCATTGATGGTAGAGCAACTGAGCTACCAATATTATTTGCTCTAAAATAGTTTTTTACAATTTGTGTTGCTGGCTTGTACAAATCCAAACAGGCAGTGTTTTTTATTTCAACTGTAGCGATTGATAAAGTGTCAATGCCAGGCTTACCGTCATGGTTGTGAGTCCTAAGTCCAGGTGAAAAACAATCACCAATTTGTTTCACTGTTGCGAGACAAGGGTTTGTTTTAGTCCTAATGGAACACCTCCAATAAACAATGCCCTTTTTCACCTCTTTTTTGGTATAAGCATAACCGGCATTGTCAACTAAACGATTCTTTCCATGTTGTGTGCCAGCAGAGATAATTCTATATTCTGGGATGAAATTGAATTCATTTGGATCTGTTTCGTTGGCTAAAATAGTGTCGACATCATATAATGTATCAGGATCTGTATCGATTAAAATAGTATCTGCTTCAAAGGGGTCGTTTTCATTAGTTTCTTCTTCCAAAATGGCTGTAGCATTACTGGTAGACGGTGAACTACAGTCATGGCACCGCCAATCATTTAAAACCTCTAAGCCTTTATTCATCCGACGGTAAAAAGTCTGTGAGATATTGGTTTGGCAAGTTCTGTGTTGCCATCTATGACAAAAATCACATTGTAGGCTTTCCTGTCTCTCTCTGCACAACCTTGCACAATATACGCAAAGTGCAGGTTCCATGATGACTGACTCCAACACAATATTGGGGCAGATTTATCATAATTCAACTAGCTTGGGGATTCTTTGATATTGAAAACAATGCTCGAGATCAAAAACCGATTGATATCTTTTCAATAACAATGTTCAAAGGTAATCTATTAATCACAAACTCTCTTCGCAACAATAAAGCAGATTAGTAAGTTAACTGGTATTCAAAAACAATATACCTGCCGATTTGCAATGCCAAAATGATCATTACTGTACAAACAAACACAAACAGTGCATCAAAAAGTTTGCATTGTGATTAAATTACTGTCCAAACAACCTTTTCTGAGAGACAGTTGAGTGAGTGATGTCAAACAGTAAAACAGACCAGTCAGTGACATGTGTAACGCCCCTGGAGATGTCAATCATTTTCCGTTGTTTCTCCAATCAGGGCACTAATGGGATTGCATTTACTCAGACAAGGAAAAAATGTTACTTTTTACACATTTGGATTTTGGGATTCAGTGCATAATATTCTTACTTTTTGGGTGAGTCTGTAAAAAATTACTTAATTTTTGTTTATTTTTCCCTAATAAAATATTTTTTTTCAGCGGCCGATTTGACCCAAATTGTCGCGGCCGATTCGTCCGAAATTGCAGCGGCCGATTTGGCTGGCGGTCGATATGACCGGTAGTTTTCTTTAGATCCCGGCGTAAGGCGGCGGTTCACCCATCGAGTGCGACCTTTGAAAATCCCTGGAAACAAAAACAGTCTCTGCAAAGTACGTTCTTTTATTTACACATTATCAGATCATTTGCACATGTAGTATCCATTTTCTCGACTTGCGATTTTTGCATCAATACCTTGACAATTTTACAACTACAACCAAATGGAGCTACATGTATGTGACGAATTGAGCTTCAATCCGTCGAAGATTTACCGGAATCCCCGATGATATCCCCACAGACTATAGATTAATGCACCCAGAACTAGCCGAATGCTACCAGTGATTTTAGAAACATTTTTGATCGTTGAAAAATCTTTTTTGAGAAGTTACTCGGTGGACTGGGCGATGTTAGACGTCTGGTCATTTTCGATGGCTTTGAAGACACTTTTTTCCAATTTTAGTAAGTTCAATCTGTTTTCGTTGATTTGTTATGAAAAGGAGATTGAGAATTCATTCATAACTTTATACTATTATCAGTTTTTGATAGATAAAGCATTTTAATTCACATGAAATGAAGAAAAAATTAACAAAATCTTCGCGATTTTTACTTTGGATCTATTTTTAGCACACGTTAAAACTTTGACAACTGACTCATATAATTTTTGGGGGGAATGGTTTCATGTTTCATTACCGTTCAGTGTTTGCTTCTCCTCTTGGGAAATTGTAAAAACAAAGGCCGGGGTTTTTCTCACGGGAATTTGTGCAGTTAAAAGCACAGCAGCCGTGACCCGGCATTTCTTTTCGCCATTGAATTTGGAATTGTTTTTGTTTTGAGTACCGTTTCCCGCCAGGTGGCAGTATCGCCCTCGCGTACTTCATTTGCTCCCTTACCGTCGCTGGTCTGGTTAATCTATAGTCTGTGATATCCCGTTTTCGCCACCGGCGATTTCGTCACTGAGCGACTTCTGCACCTATGATATGAGATACGAGAGAGATTACAATCAAAACAAAAGACAACAGTAGAATTTCATTTTCAATTGAATTTTTTTTTTCAAAACTTTTCAGCCTAACTTTGCCTTGTTGACATTTTTTCCCAATGCCCCAGAATTGCAGAACAGATAAGAGAAGAAAGGAAAAGCAAATTATATATCAAGATAATGGTGATGGGACGTTTCGGCCCTGGACGTTTCGGCCTCCTATAATATGAACTTTGGTAAAAACCAAGAAGCGTGCGCAACTCACAGTGTTTTTCAAATTATAATGACATAAACTTAACAAAATTTAAAACAGTGTTTAAGGGGTCGTCCAACCGGTCCTACTATTTAACGAACACAAACGAACATAAACGAACAGAAGAGAAAATAATAGGAAATACAAGTTAAAAATGGTTGAGGGTGCATATGCAGGTAGGGCCTATATGTGGGTATATATTATTCGTTTGTAAAATTTTACTCACTTCTGATGAGTATTTTGATGATTAATAAGGTTTATAAAATGTACGACGGCGCGAAATTCTTGTGTTCGTTATGTAGTAGCCTGCTTGAAGCTGTCGACAAGATGCGACAAAGGTGTGAAATCAATTAGCTGTCTATCTGAGGAAGAATGTCGCTGAGGAAAACAGCGAAATTTAAGAGGATGGCAAGCGCCTATTTTAATGGGTCCGTGTCAACTCGCCACCCGGGTCAACTCGCCACCTGTACTTTCCGCGGGTCAACTCGCCACCAATTTGGTGGCGAGTTGACTCACTTTTGGTGGCGACTTGACCCACTTTTCCAAAGATTTTAAAAGTTTTTTTTTCTTACTTTACGCATTTTTTCAAAAAAAAAACAAACAAACAAATATGTACTTACTATTTAATCCACGTCTGTCCAAGAATAACTTTCGGGACATAGTTTAACATTCTACAAACTGGTACCGATTTTGATGAAAGAATCCAAGACAGTTGAAATGAGCGTTACATCAAATGATTTAGAAGGTGATCGGCGATTAAAATACACCAAATTATCCAAGAAACTAGAGGAAGCATGGAGGCTGTATTCAGAACATGAACTGACGTCGACCGGATTTTTGAGGCGCTGTGCTACATTATATTCAATTTCAGATTCTTAAATTAGTTATGTGCATGTTTTATATAAATAATTAGTGCTCGATGTCAAAAATAAACTTGATGTATATATTATTTATATTATGTATTTGTAACCACCAATAATTGAAAAAGCATCGATGTTAAAATAGTCTACTTTTATTAAATAAAATTACTAAATAAAAATGATGAAAAAATATGACAACATTTAATAAAAAAAAATAGTGTTTCACAAATCCGTATTGAGTTATTTTTTCCGTGGCGAGATGACCCGTGGCGAGTTGACCCGTGGCGACTTGACCCGGTGGCGACTTGACCCGGGTGGCAAGTTGACCCGTT